>CM053791.1:323589167-324046667 GCA_028749045.1 Cupressus sempervirens | reverse complement strand
ATGGGCAGGGCAGCATAAGGAGGGGGCTTCTATCTTGCGGCTCGGAGACCATTGCCCAATGGGTTGGCAGAGGAAGTTTTAAGTAAGTGTTAACTAAATAAAACATTGGGTGGTAATAAAACTTAAGATAATAAAATGTTTAGTTTGAGATCCTTCCATTGGGGAGTTGAGTCTGCATAATCTGATATTGGACTTTATGATGCTGAGTGATTCTCCATGATGTAAGCCCTACATAGTAACCCATTGAGTGTCTAACCAGGACCTGTAGTACTTGCATTATATCATGATCTTGGTTTTAGTCATCATTATTGTCTGGTGTGAGTGTTGGCCATGGACATCCACTCTATGTGTGTTTGTGGTTGGATAATTATCTCCATCAGTATAGCAAGAATGGACCTACATTTTTCACATAGTTGGGAGGTGTAGCTACCTACACCACTATTGGGGACTAGTGTATAGATATAGTCTATGGTTTTAGTGTCACCATTGCTTGCTATTTCACTTGGTACTTTAGGTTTTAGAGTATGTTATCTTGTGAGTTATGGTTTTATTGGAATGCTTAGATATCATGTTTAGATGATGTTAGTTTATTTGATGCATTCCAGTATTATGATGTGTAGCATATAATTTGATGATGAGCTTGATTAGTTGGAATATCTAATGCTTTACTCTTTAGCATGTTAGATTTCCTTATTCTTATGATGTAGTACATTTTAGTAGTGACATCCTCATAAGATAGTTCTGATGATCTAGTTAGTAGCCTAGGATGTTATGCATGGGGGATGGCTAGGACCTTTGAGGTCCCATGATTCTATTATGGTTGGGAGGAACCGTGCATGAGTTTTGTTATGTTCATTCATTGCAGTGTTATTTTCGTACACTGTGATGTTAATTTTTGCATTCCTTTCTATTCTTGCCTTATGCTAGATGGTTAGATGTGTTCCTTACATTTCAATTATCCAAGCCTTGACTTGTGGATCTGGTAATCCCTAGGGTGGAGGTGCTAACTCTCTTTTATTCCTATGAATGTTCACTAGAACATTCTTACTATTATTGGGTGACTGTGTTTTAGCATGGGGCAATACCTATAGAGTATCGCATGCCCATCTAGAAAATATCATGCAATACTGGAAAGTATCCCATGCCTTTAGAGAAAATGTTGTTCGATACTAGAAAGTATCACATGCCCTTTGGTGAAGTATCATGTAATACTTGTAAACGATTGCACAGTCTTACAAGAAGTATCATCTGATCCTTGAAAGGATTGCATGGCTTCTTAAGAAGTATCATATGGCACTAGAAAGTATCATATAGTGTTGAACTAATATATCACCTAAGTTTTGATTAAAAGTTGTTTGAGCAGACAACAGACACTTTTCATATTGTCCAAAAAATTTTGAGAGGTGTTTTGACTACCCTCTACAGTGTTCTCAAATCCCTTGGAATTAGATTTTGAATTCAGAATGTTTTGGATTTGAAATCATTTTGTGTCTTGTATAGTTGTCATTTTTGGACAATAGTGGCATTTATAGATTCATTAGTGTTTGGTTGTTGTTTAGTCTTTCGTTGTGATTTTTTTGATTCTTGTATGTAGAGTATCATGTACCTCCATACTTTTTTTTTAAAAAAATTATCTAGGCTTGTACTGAATCCATGTTCCAAGGATCTCAAGGCAGGGTATTACATCCAGTATCACAACCCATTTTGCAACATTGAGATCTCTATGTTATGATTTCACTATGATGTTGTTTTTTGTATGCGTCTTGTTATCTTATGTTTGTTATTTTGATATCTCATTGTGATTCATTCTTATGACTCTATGCTTATGATGTATAATTTTCATCCTATCTTGTTTCTTCCATAGTGATGCCTCCTACACATAGACCTAGTGGTCAGGGTGGTAACCAAAAAAATAACTATGAAGAACACTAGGAAGAGGAATGTCAGTGTGGTGAAGGAGAATAGGGTAACAATAATTAGAATACCATAAAAGCATTAATTCCAGTGCTACAGGGGATTCTTGCTTGGTTGGGACCTCGTGTAGAGGAACACCAATAGGACTATGATCAAGAAGAGGGATCTCATCATGGGGATTCCCACATGTTAGATCATAGAAAAGAGGAACATGACCATGACTATGAAAATTCTTGTATGCCACTTGGCGTTAGAGGGCACTGATGGAGGGATCCTGGTTAGAATGATAATGATGACTTCAACCAAGTAGAGATGATGTAAAAACTCTAAAGGTCCAAACCACCATTGGTTGATGGTTGAGACCTGGTTACTAGATATGGGACATTTCTTCTCATTACTACCTCATGGGAGCAACATGAAATCTTGTTGTGCTATCACCCATTTGAGAGAATATGGTTCTATTTGGTGGGATATGGAGAGAGAGAAACTTCATATTAATGTGGTGGATCTCACTTGGGAGATCTTCAAGGAGAGGTTTAGAGAGAAATTCCTTTCTCTACAGTACTGTAAGTCCCATACTAATGAGTTTCATGAGCTCAAGAAGGAGGATATGATGGTGGACTAGTATGAGAATCATTTTCTTGGTTGAGGTAGTATTCAAGTTATTGGCATGATGAAGCACTTCTCACTCAATGTTTTTTTAGGGGCCTTAGGGACTCTATCATTAGGGATGTCTATGTTCACCAGTCAAGGATTCTTGTGCTTTCCATGGAAAAGGAAAGGATTATGGAGAGCAATGTGGATAGGGGATTCAATGGTCAATCAGGTTCTCAGAACCAAAGTGCATAGAACTCAAGGTAGGATGCATAATTCACTCAGTCCTCTAGAAAGAGCCAAACCCAATAAGCACACTCTCAAGGTGGACATTGTCATAAGAATTAAAAGAAAGGGTTTTGGACCAAGGGTGGACATTCTTCAAGTAACTCAGGGAAGAAAGGAGATGATTAGAGCTATGAACATAAATTTTAGTAGGATCGCCCTCATCATAGTGGCCAACAAAACTCTAGTAGGGGTAGTGCACCTTATCCTAGTAATACTTAGGGTGGTCATGGAAAAGGTTCTAGCTTTGGGGGAAATTATTATTCTTGTGGCCAGCCCAGCCATAAAGCTTTGTGATGTCCTATTAAACCATCTATAGGATTTGGTAGAGGTGTAACTAGATCAGAGCCTATTGTGGGAGATGTAGGAAGGAGCCATCAAGTCTTTACAATGGTTGATAACCCATCAAGTTGAGCATCAAGGTACTATAGTTGAGGCTACAGTTACATTGCATGGTATTTCATCTTTAATTTTGTTCGACTCAGGTGCTTATAATTCTTTTATTTTACAATCTCTTGTTCAGTGATGTGGGCTAGTGGTAGCACCTCAAGTCGATAGGTGGCAGGTTGAGTTAGCCATGGGTTCAAAAGTGGTTTTAGACTCCTTGGTTAGTGGTTCTAGTTTGAATTTGGGTGCCTTCACCACCACAGTAGATCTTTGTATCCTACCTCTAGGATTGTATGACATTGTCTTGGATGGATTGGTTAGCCACCCATCATGTGAATATAAATTATCATCATAAGTCAACATAATGTGTTGATGAAACAAGTGGGTAGGTGGAACTGTTAGTAGTCCAAAGACCAATCTCACTTCAAATGATCTCAGCTAATCAGCTAAAGTGGAGTATGAAAATGGGATGTCAGTTGTTCATTATTTTTGTGAGTGACCTTGAGGAAGCCAAGAGTTGTATGGTGACACTAGATGATCACCCACTCCTTCATGAGTATGAATATTTTTTTCCTATTGAGATGTTTGGTATGCCACCACAGCGTGACATTGATTTTTGGATTGGTCTTATAGTAGGAGTAGAGTCAATTTTACTAGTTCCTTACTGCATGACTAATTAGGAGTTGAGTGAGCTCAGATTGTAGTTGGAGAAATTATTGGCCAAAGGCCATATTCATCCAAGTTTAACCCCGTACAGTGAACCAATCATCTTTGTGAAGAAAAATATGGATCATTGTATTTATGCATTAACTACCGGCAGTTGAATAAGGTGACGTTAAGGAACCGATATTCTTTGTTGAGGATAGATGACTTGTTTGATTAGATGAAGGGAGCACAAGTATTCTCAAAGATTAATCTTAATTTGGGATACGATCACTTTGTATCTAGAAGGCTAACATTCATCAAACATCTTTTCACACATAATATGGGCATTATGAGTTCATGATTGTACCCTTTGGGTTAACCAATGTGCCATCGATATTCATGAGTTTGATGGACTATTTTCCATGTACCTCAATCAGTATGTCTTCTATTCTTGGATGACATATTGATCTATTTGAAGATTGTTGAGGAACATGAGGTCCATTTACACCAGGTATTGTAGTGCTTGAGAGATCATCAGTTGTATGGTAACCTGAGTAAACATGGATTCTTCCACTCAAAGGTAAAGTATTTTAGGCATATCATCACTGGTGATGGTAATGTAGTGGATCTAAAGAAAATCTAAGCTATCATGAATTTTTCAGGACCCACTAATGTTTCTAAAGTTCATAGTTTCATGGCATTAGCAAGTTAGTACCATTGCTTTGTGAAGGATTTCTCACAAGTGGCTCATCCCATCACATCTCTTTAGTAGAACAAGAAGAAGTATGTTTTGTTAGATTAGTGTAAGGTAGTGTTTAATGCTCTCAAGGAGTATTTGACAAGTGCACCAATCCTTATAGTGCCTAATCTTGTAGGCGACTTCATGGCTTACACAGATTCTTCACTCAAAAGTGTGGATGTGGTGTTGATGCAGGATGGTCAAGTGATTGCATATGAGTCTAGGAAACTCAAGGACCATGAACTTAAATACCCCACTAATGATTTTGAACTTGTGACTATGGTGCATGCTCTTTTTCATTAGAGGCATTTCCTTTTGGGACATAGGTTTGAATTGCATAGCAATCATAGGAGCTTGCAGTATATTTTTACTTAACCAAACATGAATACACAATAGCATTGTTGGAAGAAGTTCTTGTGTGAAAATAACTTTAATGTTCACTACATTAAAGGGAAAAAGAATTCTTTGTAGAAGCCTTGAGTAGGAGGTGACATGAGATATCAGTGTTGTCATTCGAAGTGGATTTTTGAGGTTGTATCTTGGAGGTGTTTCCTAGTAACACTTGGTATCAAGAGGTGAGGGAAGAGATCGAGTCTTGACATACCCTTGAGGGGAGGTTTTTAGTTTATTTGTTGGAGTCTGATGGACTACTATGACACTTGGGGTGTATCTATATGCCAATGTCTCATGGTCTTCATACCTTGATTTTTTTGGAAGCACATTGTGCATTGTATTCTGCACATCTTGGTATCAAGAAGAGGCATGTTGATCGTAAACAGTTATACTTTTGGGTAGGGATGAGGCAAGATGTTGCCAATTTTGTTGCTCAATGTCTTGAGTGCTAGAGAGTGAAGGCATATCTTTAGTATCTGGTAGGTCTTTTGTAGCTACATGCTACCCTAGAGTGGAAATAGGATATGATATCTATTGATTTTATCATGGGGTTTCCTTTGTCATCATGGAGGCATGATTGTATCATGGTAATAGTCAAAAATTTGTCCAAGGTAGAACATTTTTCACCCATGAGGATATCCTACACAGCTTCTTTTGTAGCACATGTTTTCTTGGAGGATATTGTTCATTTGCATGGGATCCCTCATCAGATCATTTCAGATAGAGATCTAGCATTTACTTCAGCATTTTAGAAGTCTCTCTAGCATGCTTTGGGCATGCAACTCAATTTTATTTAGGCCTATCACCCAAAGACCAACAGTCAAAATGAGAGAGAGAACCAAGTTTTGGAAGATATGCTTCACATATATGTGATGGATAGGTAGGTGAAGTGGGAGGATTATTTATACCTTGTTGAGTTTGCATATAATAATGGGTATCATAGTTCTCTTGGCATGTCATCTTTTTAAGCTTTGTATAGTAGACCATGTTGTACCCCTTTGAGTTGGGATCGATTGGACGACCAAGTACTTTTAGGTCTAGAGATGCTTCAGGATATGGAGTAGCAGGTTGTTCATATTAGAGAGCATTTGGTTACTACACAAGACAGGTAGAAGAAGAAGTATGCAGATGCCCATTGGTTCGATCATCACTTTTCTACGGGTTACTAGGTGTTTTTGCGAGTGTGTTCGAGGAAGAACACCATCCATTATGGGAAAGGCTCTAATTTGGTGCCATATTTTGTTATGTTGTTTGAGATCCTTGAGAGGATTGATCCTATTGCTTATCAATTAGTGTTTCCACCTAGCCTATCACACATTCATGATGTTTTCCATGTTTCTATTTTGAGGCAATATATTTTTGATGTGACCCATGTTCTTAATTGGGATGTTTTATAGGTGGAGGATGGATAACTTTCTTTCGATCCCATTCATATCCTTCAGCATTGAAGGCTGACCTTGAGAGGTCTAGACATAGAGCAGGTAAGGGTATAGTGGGACTCAAGCAATAAGACCTATGTTACTTGGGAAGATGCTACACAATTGAGAGGATTGTACCCCTATCTTTTTGCGAGATTTTAGGAGTAAGCTTATGCCTAGTGGGATGTAGTGCCTCTCATGTTTCAAGTATGTACCTTGTTTATTTTGAGTTGAAAGGTAATTGTACTCATGTTATTATTTTGCATATGAGATGACCCGAGGTTCAAATGTTATACTTTGATTTCAGTATCATAGGTTCTATATTACTATGTTGTTTAGTTGATCATATTTCCATGTTGATGCCATTTTGAGATGATAGTATATTTTTTATATGTGTTGGATTTAATGCTATGGTGATTTACTTCATTCTTTCTTCATTATGCTTTATGCAAATGTGAGTGATGTAAAATAGATTATTTTAGTAAAATTAAATAAATGGTTAAATTAGGTGATTCAATGCATTTATTGTTTCATCTATGTTATTATATGCAATTGCACTTGATCATGTACTTTAGTGTGAAGGAATTATATCCCTAGTAGTGGCACATGGAGTTAGTGATTCAATTGTTCATATTTTACCAATTTCGTCCCTATATGGTTGATGTATCATTATTTTATTGTTTGAATTAAACCTTTTGGTGATTATTAAATCCAAACTCATTTGTATTATATAACTAGACTTGTGAACATGTCTGTGCATTTAGAGGTTCACATTGTTGGGAAGGTTGTTTAGGAAATTCTATAATTTTGGGTTTTTGGGTGTTATTTTAATTGAATTTTAATTTCTAGTAGCTTTGCCATAGATGAATTCTCATTACTAGGAATATCCTATTTTCATTTGGGTGCATTCAAGATCTAACTAATCCTTCTAGTTAATTGACCTAATTGATTATTCACTCAAAAAGTGAATAATTATTGAAAGAGGAAATTAATTCATCACTTCTCACTTTTGGAAATTGAGAATTTGAGAGCTTTTTCCAAAATCCTTTTCTAGAGGATCATGTTTCTATTTGTTGTGAGAGCTGTGGGCATGGGATCTTCGTGAAGTCAGTCTTATTGGATCTAGCTTGGGGAGACCTTTATTTGCCATGATTTTTGGTATCTTCTACAAATTATTTATTTTATTAGGTTGTTTCTTGTTTCTACCCCTTTTACTCTCAAGTAAGGCTCTCCCATTTTTGTGTTTCATCTCAGTTTCTACATCTATTTTTGGTAGCAAGTTGTTAGGAGGCTAAAAACTAGTGTTCCCCTCCATTTATGTTTTTTAATCAAGTATGAACATTTTCCCTATCTTTTGGATGAGGGTTTGGGGTTTCACAGTGTTATGCTAGCCATTTTTGCATATAGTGTCTAAACCTAGTTTTTATTGGATTTTCATGGCTTTTGTGGCCTAAGACCAAATGGATTCTATTTTTGAAGTTTTCCAATTTTGGGGTTTTTACCTCAATTTTTGTTCCACTCTATTTTCTCAAGTTTTTTTGGCATGATGTTGGTTGTGCATCTGGATCAACCACTGGGATGCCAGTTAGATCATTGTTGCACTTTTCTGTTGCATTAGAATGCATCTCGCATCTGTCCTCCTGAGCTTGTTTTGGTTGAGTGTTATTTTTCTTGTGTTCTCATCCAGTCCTTGTGTAATGATCTTCATAGTGGTGGTGTGCCACACACAAGTATGTACGCATACATTTTTTGGGTGACTTGCAAGGCCCGATCTTTCATGGTACTTTCAAGAGTTATGATTATTTGGGGTTGGGTTGGGAATCTGCATGCCTACGGGAACTCATCATTGGAGGAGCGTGGGTAGGGTAGGATAGCATATGGAGGGGGATTCTATCTTGTAGCCTGGTGACCATTGCCTAGTGGGTTTGCAGAGGAAGTTTTAAGTAAGTGATAACTAAATAAAACATTGGGTGGTAATAAAACTTAAGATAATAAAATATTTAGTGCAAGGTCCTTCCATTGGGGATTTGAGTTTGTACAATCTAAGATTGGACTTTCTGAGGCCAATTGATTCTCCATGATGTCAGCTCCTACATAATAACCCATTGAGTGTCTAACAAGGACCTGTAGTACTTGCATTATCTCATGATCTTGGTTTCAATCATCATTATTATCTAGTGTGGGTGTTAGCCATGGACATTTTCTTTATGTGTGTGTGTGGTTGGATCATTATCTCCATCAGCACAACATGATTTGACCTACAAGTTTCATGTGGTTGGGAGGCATAGCTACCTATATCACTCCTAAGGACTGATTTATAGAGATAGTTTATTATTTTAGTGTGACCATTGCTTGTTGTTTCACTTAGTAGTTTGAGTTCTAGAGTATGTTACCTTGTGATTTATGCTTTCATTGGAATGCTTGGATATCATGTTTAGATGATGTTATTCTATTTGGTGTATTCCCATATTATGATGTGTAGCATATGATTTGATGATGAGTTTGATTAGTTGGAATATCTAATGTTTTACTTTTTAGCATGTTAGATTTCCTTATTCTTATGATTTAGTATGTTTTAGTAGTGACATCATCATAAGACAGCTCCAATGATCTAGTCAGTAGTTTGGGATGTTACACATGGGGAATGGCTAGGACCTTCGACATCCCATGATGCTATCATGGTTGGGAGGAACCGCATATGAGTTTTGTTATGTTCATTCATTGTGATGTTCTTTTCATAAATTGTGATGTTACTTTCTGCATTCCTTTTTGTTACTTCCTTATGCTAGATGATTAGATGTGTTCCTTACATTTCGAATGTCTAAGCCTTGACTTATGGATCTGGTGCTCCTCAGTGTGGAGATTCTAACTCTCTTGTATTCCTATGAATTTTCATCAGAATATTCTTTCTTTTATTAAGTGATCATGTTTCAGCATGGGGTGATACCTACAAAGTATCACATGCCCATATAGAAAATATTGTGTGATACTAGAAAGTTTGCACACCTTTAGAGAAAATGTTGTGTGATACTAGAAAGTATCACATGCCCATTGGTGAAGTATCGTACAATACTTTTAAAGGATCACATGGTCTTACAAGAAGTATCGTCTAATCCCTAAAAAGATCACACGACCTCTTAAGAAGTATCATACGATACTGGAAATTATCTTATAGTGTTGAATTAAAATATCACTTAGGTTTGATTAAAACATGTTCGGGCAGACAGTGGACACTTTTTGGTTTTTCTAGAAATTTTTGAGAGGTGTTTTGACTACCCTCTATAGTTTTCTTGAATCCCTTGGAATTAGATTTTGAATTCAGAACATTTCAAATTTGAAATCATTTTGTGTCTTGTGTAGTTGTCATTTTTGTATAGTAGTAGCATTTAGAGACTCGTTGGTGTTTGGTTGCTGTTTAGTCTTTCATTGCAATATTTGTGATCCTCACATATAGAGTATCATTTACCTCCATACTTGTTTTTTTTTAAATTATCTTAGCTTGTATTGAATCCTTGTTCCAAGGATTTCCAAGTGGGTCATTATAAGCACACTCAAGATGGAGTAGTACTGGGATGGGTGACCTCTCGGAAAGTCCCAGTGCTTCACCTCTTGAGAATCACCTAGATCCAAAGAGTGCTAAGTGTTTCATTTATTCTCATGAGATATTGATTCATGTGTGAATCACTACTCATGATACATGGGTCATCAAGTTTGACTCAAAAACTACACAGTTAAATCCTAATAGCAATATCACAATTTGACTTGCTATTGAAAACACCTCCTACTTATCAATTGATGAGCTCAAGGGTATTTCTAATGAATGGTTCATGAGGCACAAAACTTGGTGAATTTTTTGTAAAATTTATTTACAAGAAGAGTGGGTTTAACCATGGAGGAAACTTCTTAGTTAAGTGCACTCAAGTTGGAGTAATTTTGGGATGGGTGACCTCCTAAGAAGTCCTAATGCTTCACCTTTATGAGAATCACCTTGATCCAAAGGGTGATAAGTGTTACATTTATTCTCATGAGATATGGATTCATATGTGAATAACTCTACTCATGATGCATGGTTCATCAAGTTTGACTCATAAACTACACAATTAAATCCTAATAGTAATATCACAATTTGACTTGCTATGGAAAATACCTCCTACTTATCAATTGATGAGTTCAAAGGAATTTTTAATGAAATTTTAATGATTCATAACACTTGGTGAAGTTTTTTAAAATGGGGTTTCAAGAAGGGTGGGTTTAACCATGGAGGAAACTTCATGGTTAAGCACACTCAAGCTAGAGTAGTATTGGGACGGGTGACCTCCTAGGAAGTCATGATGTTTCACCTCTATGAGAATCACCTAGATCTAATGAGTGATAAGTGTTCCATTTATTCTCATGAGATATGGATTAATTTGTGAGTCACTACTCATGATACATGGGTCATCGAGTTTGACTCAAAAAGTACATAGTTAATTCCTGGTAGCAATATCACAATTTGGTTTTCAATGTTAAATACCTCCTACTTATCAATTGATGAGCTCAAGGGGATTTCTAATGAATGGTTCATGATTAAAAACACTTGGTGAAGGTTTTACAAATGGGTTTTCAAGTAGAGTGATTTTCGTGGAGGAAACTTTGTAGTTAAGCACACTCGAGATGGAGTAGTACTAGGATGGGTGACCTCTTGGGAAGTCCTTGTGCTTTACCTCTGTGAGCATTACCTAGATCCAATGAGTGATAAGTATTCCATTTATTCTCATGAGATATGTATTCATGTTTCAATCACTACTCATGATACATGGGTCATTAATTTTTACTCAAAAACTACACAGTTAAATCCTGATAGCAATATCACAATTTGACTTTCTATGGAAAATACCTCCTACTTATCAATTGATGAGCTCAAGGGGATTTATAATGAATGGTTTATGAGGAAAAATAATTGGTGAAGGTTTTTTAAATGGTGTTGCAAGAAGAGTGGTTTTAAGCATGGAGGAAACTTTTTAGTTAAGTGTGCTTCAATTGGAGTAGTATTGGGGTGGGTGACGTCCCAAGAAATCCTATGCTTCACCGCTGTGAGCATCACCTAGATCCAATGAGTGCATGTTCCATTTATTCTTAATAGATAATAATTCATGTGTGAATCACTACTCATGATGCATGGTTCATCGAGTTTGACTCAAAAATTACATAGTTAAATCCGGATAGCAATATGACAATTTGACTTGCTATGAAAATACCTCATACTTATTAATTGATGACCTCAAGGGGATTTCTAATGAATGATTTATGAGGCACAACACTTGATGAAGGTTTTTCAAATAGGGTTGCAAGAAGAGTGAGTCTGACCATGGAGGAAACTTTGTAGTTAAGTACACTCAAGCTAGAGTACTACTGGGATGGGTGACCTCCCAAGAAGTCCTAGTGCTTCACCTCTATGAGAATCACCTAGATCCAATGAGTTCCAAGTGTTTCATTTACTCTCATGGGAGATGGATTCATATTTGAATCTCTACGATACATGGGTCATTGAGTTTGACTCAAAAAATACATAGTTAAATCTTGATAGCAATATCACAATTTTACTTGCTATGGAAAATACCTCCCACTTATCAGGATCATCATAGCCACTTCTATATAGCTGATTGATATTTTAGCTCTATGTTTCAACAAGGTTTCATTAAGATATGTTAAAACACGTGTGTTTTTTTATTCTAAGCTATGTTGAATAATAAACAATTATAAGAGAGCTTCAATTAAAGAAGAAATTATTAGACTATACAATAATTTTGTATAGGTCATTGTTTTCCTTTTAAAATATTTTATATAATGTAAAAGTTCATTATACTATTTAATACAAAAATGTGGGTCTATAAAAAAATCTAAATATTTATGAAACGATAAGTTCTAATTACCCTCAACTATCTTGAATAGTACTAATATTTTATAGCTAGGAAGAGAGTGATATATATTAGTAGACTATGCAATAATTTTGCATGAACATGCATGCACATTTTTGGCATAACGGAGGACTATAGTATATAAAGATCAAATATTAAAATGATAGCAAAAAAAATTGTTAATTTAGTGTTGTTTTGGATTCATTAACTAGAGGTTATTTAAAGGGTGCATAGAATTATGCACCACCCCCATGATAGTGGCCTTGTTTGTATATATTTGATTCAAATTTTAATTGATAAGAAACTCTTCCTCAGTGCCTATTGATTTTATTGCACATACAGATACACGATTCTCTCACACACCTCAAATATGCAATTATATTGCTTAATATTTGACGCAAGTCACATACTTTTTATAAACTTGTAATATTCCATGTTTCTTTTGGCCTTCTTACAATGTATATAGCTACTCTTTTACTTTGTTCATTGACTTCCTATTGTATATAATTTTCTAAGAGTGCATAGCTACACATGCTTTTTTATACCAAACAATTTGCATCTAATTACTATAATTGTAACAAGGTGGAAAATATACTTCATCAATTTGATAACTTTCTTGTATGATACCTTTATGTCATCCATAGAAAATAGGCCTAAACCATGTAATGATGATGGTGCTATGCAATATATCCTCTCTCTAACACAAACATCAATGTATATTAGAGGAAGTTCCTTGGAGACTCGTTGCTTCTGTAGATGTTGGTACCTAAAGGTCACCTCGGAGTTGTCTTTTCTCTCATTGTCATAAGATCATGACCTCCCTTGAGTAAGGAAAAATTTCATGTATTTATTAAATTTCTTTATAATCTTTTGACCTCTAGTTGATCTCCCTAATTTGTACCTACTAAATGTCTCACTTTCTTCTTCCTTTCCTATATTTCCCTCACACGAGGAAGACACATTTGACAAATACCTTTTTTATGGCAACTACACTCAATGAAATGAGAGAGATATTTTGAAAAGGGTAAAATATATTAATCTCTAGAGGGTGTATTGACTTATACCTAATCATCCATGAGATTTTTTGGGATGTTCATGAAAGGGGTTCAGGTTCCTGCATATGTAATTCAATCATCTTATGTTGGCTAAAAAGTCATGATACATATAGTTAAAATTACATAGTAGACAACATGAACAATATGCAATCATCATAATCGTTACATATTTTTTTTATTCCTTACCTTTACTTTATGGTGTATGTAAATGACCCTCAATAGAAATTGGGTTGATGATTTCTATAGTTAATTACTTGTTTCCACCAAGGGTGCATCACACAAAATTAGCACCAACAATAAATTGATATCTATCACATCCACTATAAACATCAAATATGGATTAAAATATTAAAAGGTACATCATGAATAAATCAAATTAAGCATTGATCGAATAATTATACACTTATATCAAGAAATTGATATTAAATAGCATAAGCATTGATCGCATAACTATGTATTTCATTCATGTCATTATTCTCCTTCATCCATCTCATCATCATGATCATCATAGCCATTGGCATCATCACCACCATCATTTCTGTCATTTTCATTGTCATCATCATCATCATCATCATTATCATTATCATTAATAGCAACAACATCATCATCATTGTGGTCAATAGCACCATCATCATTGTCATATTCTTCTTCAAGAGAATGTGAGTCAGGAACATCATCGACTAACTCTCGATCATGATCACCATCTACATCATCTTCCACTTGTTCTTATTCTGCTTCCTCGGTATCTTCTTCTTCTATCACATTATACTTTATAAGCCTTCCTCTTGGATCATGTATAAAAAATAAATTACCAATAAAGTTTATGTGTAACCACTACGTAAAATACCTACTCATATTGGCTTGGAAGAACATAGGGCTCATCCCCAACTAGGTCAAACAACCTTGTATTAATCATTGGAAATCAATTGTCATGTTCAATAATATTTATATCATGATCATTTTGATTAAGACATAGCCCATACCATTTAATGATGAAGACAACCAATTTGAAGGAATTAAATTCACACTCAAGTATATCATCCATAATGCCATAGTATCAATTTTGAGACTCTCAAGGATGTAAGTCATTTCTAGATGAAATATTAGTGAGTTGAAAGACTGCACTTATCCCATAATCAAAAAAAATCTTCATGTCATCCAAATTTTTGATGGAAAATTTATATCCATTGCATAACATATCCTTTTGGTGTTTCACTTATAATAATATGTCAAACATGTAAAAATTATTGCATCACGAGTTTATAAACATACAAGTGATTAACAAATTTATATGTGCTTAGAAATCCCTTAAACCATATGTTAAATATATTTCCCTTTGTAACATTAGAATCTCCATTATGATGACCTTCTTTAACCAATTAAGAAACACCTTCCTATGTTGATGTGAGACCACAATGTTGACATTGTTATGCAATCTTGATTTTTTACATTATACAAATGTAGTGCCTCTCACTCTCTAGTAGTTGTACAATAAATAAATAGATCACTTACAACTGATTTATTCAGAAGATTAAGAATTAATCAAATACAATAATATCTTATAATTTATTACCTCTCACTTTCCTCAATCTACCTTTCCCAACCAAGAACTCCGCTTCAAAAAAAATTAATGGGATCGAGATCCCAAATGCAATCTATATGGGTCTTTATTGCAAGATTAGGAAGATATTAAGTAATGTAAACCATATTCTAGTATACCATATATCTCTCCACCATAGAACCCTCAGGGCATGCCCTTTGTCAAACCAAAGCTTTCAAAAAATTTAGGTTCCTCTCAACCATCTAGAGTGACCTAACCTGTACAGGTCCACACAATTCAATCTCCCTAACTTGGTGTATAAGGTAGTATTACTATACATTGAAAAAAGTTGAAGGTAGACACTTTTGCATTTCACACATTAGACAAGGAATTATTCTCTTCTAATATTTTATATCTATTTTTTGGATTTCTTTAGATGACAACCACATACAAGAGATTCAAGACACAAAAACATATCAATATGAGATAATGAGATATATTACATAACAAAAAAAAAATCATGATTATAATATATTTATACAATAAATGGAAATATGTCATTGCTTACCACATGTATTTTCTGAGATCATATATCACTTGTTTGATGTTATTGTCAATTTTCTTAGGGAGAGATAGGGGTAGCATGTATTGAAACAATTATAAACTAATCATTACACTTTTCCTAACATAATACAATGAAAATTACATGTAGTTTTAAAAAAATATTATAAATAGAGAAGAGAGTGACTTATCTTCATGAAGGTATGGAAATCATGCATTTTCAACCCTGACCTAAAAGCACTTTTCTTTTATATAAGATTTCTTATGTTTACAAACAAATCCTCTAGGAAATCTATTTTTTCAAGACTTATTTTATGGCATCACTTTGTTTTCTCATTAATAACCAAGAAAGGGAAATCATACTAACCCAATCTCCATTGCTGAAATTTTTCATTGCATCGGTGGATTCATTAATGTCACTGCAAGTTTTGATTTTCTTTTTATTTTTCACGTCTTTTATCCAATATTCTCCACAATGTCTTGGTTATATTCATTCCAACATGCATATTCTCAAACAAATACATAATTTGTAACTACTCATACTAGGGAAACCTACTAAATTATTTAGGATAACATTTTAGTCCCTTTGGAAGGTGGTCATTAATTCCTTGATGGCCTTCATGGTCATCAATTACATAATCAGAAAATAAAACACAATAGAAATATATAAATTCAAAAAATAAACCATTAGGTGGAATGACATTATCTTGAAAATTAATTCTATTGTAATCCAATTTCCATAGGTGAGGTGTCACTCTTTGTGTCTTTGATGTAGTCTCTTCTTTCCCATTGAAAAGATGTTTTTTGGTAGTTTAGTACTTATGATTTTTGTCGAGGAAGTGTCTATATTCATCAAACACATGCTTTCCTAAACTTTTGAATGATGAGATTTCATCTTTGGACCACAAACAAGACACACAAAAAAATCTCTTTGTTTGAAGACCTACAAGATTATGATATAATTGGATTAAATATGTTAATTTTTATAACCTAAATTATTATTTATAATTTGAATTTTCCATAACATACCACAAAAATGGGTCAACCACGGGGATCATGTATTTCCTATACATACACTACATGGAATTGAAATTGTCTCTATCCTACTGGTCTAGAGATATCATACATAGTGACGCCATTACATAACTTCACTAGCTTATTGATAAGAGGTTCAATATATATGTTCATATCTTTAACTTGGTACTTAGCTAGTTGAATGAACAACAACATTATATAATAATTGTGACCATTTTGCTACAAGACTTATAATTAAATGTAGATGACTATTGAATGATAGAATATTTGGAACAATCATTGCCAATATAATGTGGTCCCTCTTTATTGACCTCCATGGAGGAAGGTTATTTTTTATAATAAAATATTCATGCTGAGTAAATATATCTCATCACTCCAAATGGATTGACATTGTGCACTTATAATGACAGCCTAAGATTTTGAGGTTTTTCTTTAAAGTGTGGTCACTTTTCCTCTGTATCCATAAATTTTGAACCATCCACAAGCATTGAAATGATGTCATCTCAACTTCTAATGTGTGTATGGTAATCCATGAATTGTGTCAAGCTATTGCACCTGAATAATTGTTGCAAATGTGGAATAATGAGGATGTAACAAAGAACCTTGTGATGGACCTTTCTTGTTATTTTATTTAGTCAATATCTACTCATATCACATTTAAGGAATTCTAGTATAAATTTTTGTTCTTTATGGTAAATAATATGATCATTGGGACAAGCATCTATTGCTTGATACAACATTCCAATATATTTCATAATGGCATATCATTCTTAGTATGAATGAGGGAGAATATTTGATGGTGGTAACAAAAAAGCACCTATAAATCTATAGAAAATAATGTGTTGTTAATACAAATAATATTAATGGTATATGTTTCACCCTTTATTGACTATAATGACATACATGAAAAACTTAGCATACATGACACTGTTCTGTTGGATAAACCATTCATAACCTTCAAATTCGCCAACAATAGTATAGCTAAGAGAAAATTTATTTGAGAGCCTTTATAAATGGTCATATTTTCATTCTCAAGCAGAGGTATATCATGGACAACATAAGAATCATCATGATCATCATCATCAGTTGTGCTAGTACCAAATGTGCCATGGATCAATACATTTGTACCATCATCTTCAAATTAATTTTCTAGTGCATGATCATCATCTTCCATGGCATCATGATCTCCAGTTCCAATATTCACATCTCTATGTTCCTCCACTTCTAAAATTTTATTCTTTGAGATTTGGTGGTCAATATCACATATTTTCTAGGCAGATCGGCCCATATAAAAATGATGAACATAAATAAACCATGATCTCAATGTCATCACCAAGTGATTTCATATGTATATTAATGATTAAATACTATAATGACATTTAACAAAAAATAGTAGGTTGGAAAGGAAATAGGCTCAGTCAAGCTGGTAAAGTTACCCTTCTTAAGTTGACTTTCCAAAGCCTTCCTCCCTATACCCTTAGCCTCTTTAAAATTCTAGTAAAATATGCAGAGGCAATTGATAAGATCCAAAATAATTGTTTATGGACCGAACCAGAAGAAAGATAAAATAATTTCATTAATTGTGTGGGATAATATTTTGTTAGCCTAAATGTGAAGGAGGTCTTTGTATTAGGAACATTAAAAGTATGAATAAAGCTATGTTAGCTAAGCAAAGATGGAGACTTAATCAAGAAGAGAAGGAATGAAGTACTATATGGAAGCATAAATATCTTTAAAATGCCCATTCTCTCTTTGAGTATTTGAATTATCTTAGGATTATTAACTCTTCTTATATATGGAATTTTTTTGGAGTAAAATATATTCTTCAAAAAGGATGTGGATGGAAATTGGAAGATGGCAGAAAGATGAAGTTTTCATATGACATCTAGATTCTAGATGTTCTATTGAATTAGGTTTATTTTGATGTCTTTTCTATTGAAAGAAGAAAGCAAACCTATGGGTGTTATGTTTCTGACTATTGGAGGAATGATGGATGGGTGAATCTTGTGGAGATTAACCTTGACTTTTTGTTTATTCAAACCTCTCTAAATACCTTTTTCCTTAATATGGACAAGGATGACTCCCTTGTTTGTGGTATTGACCCTAGTGGAAATTATAAAGTGGCCTCTATTTTCAAATTTGATTCTAATGACATATGTCCTCCTTGGTCCAAATCTTGGAGGAAGGGTCTTATACCGAAGATTGAAATTTTCTTTTGGATTGCTCTTCAAAACAAAATCCTAACTATAGACAATCTCTATAAAAGGGGTATCTACATAGTTAATAGATGTATTCTATGTAAAAAGGAAAATGAAGATAGCAATCACATTTTCCTTCATTATAGTTTTAGTTATAGTGTCTGGAATATCCTTTTGGAGTATTAAAATCTTTAATGGGTTCAACCCAGTAACCTTGTGGATTATTTTTTATGTTCGAAATGCCCTACAAATGGTTCTTTAGTTCATTCCCTTTGGGACTTTTCTCTTCCACACCTTTGTTGGGGACTCTGGAAAGAAAGAAATAACATAATATTTAGAGATAAAGAATGTCCTTGGGTGGTTGGCCACAAAATCCTTAGGGCTCTTAAAGAAAATTTACTTAATCAAAAAAAAAATGTTGATAACTTTGATATTAAGCACCCAATGAGATGCAACGAGATTAAAGATAATACTAGCAGAGAGGGAGTCATATATAAATCACCTCCATGTGGGTGGATTAAAGTTGATTTTTATGGATCTACTAAAGGTAACCTGAGGAAGCCTGGGTGTGGAGGAATTCTCAAAGATCATAACTGTAGAGTGGTGGATGTTGTGGCTATTCCTATTGGTAATGCTACTAGTCATGGGGAAGATGTGGCAATGGCTTTGTTTATTGTTTGCAAGGCTGTGGAAACTAATATTTAGAAATTATGGTTGGAAGGGGACTCTTTGAATATTTTTAATGTGCTTAATAATAATTATTCAGTTACTTGGAATATTGAAATGATTATTGAAGAAATTAAAAGTCTTCTTAATAATTTTGAAAATGTTATTATTACCCATATTTATCGTGAGGGTAATAGGGTTGTTGATTGGATTGCCAACAAAGAAGGGGGTATATATAGACCACTCGTGGATGGATGACCTAAGCAAGGAAGTGGATTTAAAGGAAATCATTCAACTTGATGGGACAAATGCAATCGAAGCTAAATTTAATGCAAACTTTAATTAAGTTTTTTTCAAATTTTGAAGGAAGATGTAACTTTAATGATATTGGTATTCTTTTTTCAAGGAGATACCTCTTGATTATTACCTTCTTAGATTGGCACATATTGTGCGTGATTTCAAAATGTAAAGAGAAAGATTGCTTTTTTTTTCTCTTGCAAAATCTTTCTTCATTGGAGGAGTTTGGTGATTGGCGTGGGTTGCAAAATCAGTGGTGAGCCAAGGAAGCAAGAGCCTAGGAACTGTAACCATTGGAAGGAGAAAATGATGTTTTGGAATGCTCTTTACAAAGGTAAGGTTATTGATTACCTTGAAAGATTTCATGGCTACAAACCCCATATTGTCAAAGAATTTTTTAGAAATAGGACTAGGTAAATTATGACTTTGCATGGGGTTTATGTGCCTATCACAGAAGAGTTTATTGAAGAAAAATGGGCTCTCTACTGGGGGAATAAAATTAAAGAAAGAGAATAAAATATTGAATGCTTCCCTGAAAAAAATTGTAAAGAACCCTGAAGAAGAAAGAAAATTGGTTAAGGAAAGGGACTTCTTCGATCTTGACTAGATTAAGGTTCTATGGAAAGATGTTTTATCCTACATTCATGAGTATTTCATCCCTGATGGGAGGTTTAAAAGAGTGCACAATTCCATTTTGTTTTTTTTAATCACTTTAGATTCAAGGACAGGGTTTCTTTTTTGTTCTAATTAAAACATTCCTTGTTAAACAGCCTTAGTGTACATAGGAAAAAAAACTCCAGGCTTGTTCTCCATGAAGGATTGATCCTACTTATTGAGGAATATTGTAGAGAGTGTTGGCACTCAAAATTGCATGGTCAATTCTGAGCACTATTGAAAAATTCAAGCCTATAAATGCTTCGTGAAGCCTATGTACCTCGTAGTTGAGTTAATGCGTAAATGGTGTTTAATGTTTCTAACACCTTCCATTCAGCCTGTCTACCTATTCCATGAAGATAGATCATCATTCTGAGCTATTTGGCGGAGTCCTTTTTCGAGCATTTGTCAAATTTGCAATTCTGCCCCAGTGTCAAACAGCGACAGCAGGCTGTGTTTGCACCTAAATATCTTGCACCCAGAAATGTGTCATGACATACCCCTTTGAGAGTGTCTAGTATCCATACATGATAACCTATGTTTTAGATTTTGAGTCGTTTGGAGTCCATTTGACTAGGTTTTGAATCCCTCAAAGTTGGTAGTTTATTGTTTTCACACATTTGCAAAATATTCAAAATTTTGGGAAGCCCTATTTGACGTGATATAACTTTTGACCAGTTGACCCAAATGTTGAAATTTCTTTTTGTGTTGCATTGTACACGTCAGAGACTTGTTATGTGTCAGGTTTCATCTTTTGACGAATCTATTTGATATGTTTTCAAATGCGATTCCAAACGAGATTTCTAAAGTTTTACTGGTGTCAGCACTTGCAGATTTGTCAGTACCCTAGATTTGATTAAAGTTGAGTTTATAGAATCTCAAGGTCAAGGTAAGAGCTCTTAATTAACTAAATGGTGAGTTTGAAGGTCTTGTGTATGACTTAATTTGGATGGAGATTCTCACTTTGGAAGCCCAGTATGTTGATGTCAGTTAGTCTCACGAGCCTTCTCGAAACAACTTCATTTTGTTAGCTTTTGTCAAGACCAAGCTGCTGAAATCTTTGTATGAAGCATGCATCTTGGAGAGAGAAAACATGTTTTGAAGAGCTCGAGGTGTGAGTAGAAGGTCGATTCATCCAGCGGATGGAATTACAAGTTTTATGATGGTCAAGTTTGTTTACAAGCATAAAACATATGAAGTGGACCAAAAGTCAAGAAACTTTGAAATTAAATGGTGGTAATCAAGTAGAAGTTCAGGGAACTACAATTGAACAATTTAATAATAATCTTGATTTAAAGCTTCTTTTGACCTCCATCAAAGCATAAAGAAGTAGAGCAGCTGGCTAGTAAAGAGGGTCTCCCATGTTTTAAGAAAAGAACTTTGCATCCAAAGTCCCCAAGGAAAGGAAGTTATTCACAAAAGAGAGTCACGTGCAGGATGAAGAAAAGGGGTCGGCTAGGGAGTGAAGCCGCATATGTTGAACGAACAGAAAGCAAACCAAGGAAACACCAATGTTAAAAAGGAATAGCCCAATTTTTGCAAGAAGAGAGAACCTGTGTGAGGACAGGGGAGGCGTGAAGAACAAGAAGATTAAACATTAGAAAAGATGCTAGTTTAGAGAAAACAAGGAACCCCAAGTGTTTAAAGAAGAACCCTGCAGTCAAGCAGCCCATTCACGCATAACAGAAGAAAGCATCTATCAACGATGCAAAGGCACCATTTAAAGGAGGACGGGGTCAAAGGGAAGGCCACACCTAGTGTAAAAGGGGGCAGTCGGCACATATTGATAAAGGATCGTGCAAATTCTAAAGAAAGCCGTCCATGACAGAGCAACCATGTTTAAGTCATGTTGCCATGGGAGGAAGGCAGCGCCAAGCAGGTAAGTAAAAAATGCAATCAAAGAACTCCTGCCATGAATAAGGAAAGCTGCCCACCACTTGCAAAAGGTCATTCATGCCTAGCAATGGAGAGAACTCACAGTAGATAAATGAGGTGCCAGAACAGAAATGAAGGGAAGATGCCTTTCCAGGCAGTCAACGACATTAAAAGAATTCGTAGGCCTGCATGCAAAAACATAGAAAAGAGCCCCATGCAATAAGAATGGAGGCTCAACTTTAAAAGAAAATCGAAACTCCTTACGCCAGTATTGAAGACTCCATGCACAGAGCTCACGCATTGTTTGAAGTAAGCCATAGCTAGGAGAAACGATTCAGCTAAGAGCACAGGCAGTGGAAAACGGTCAATGGCATATATCCCACATTGCCTGTGGGTGAGACTTCTAAAGTTGTTAAATAATATCTTGTGTGCAGTATGTAATGAATTGAGAAAGAGGCCTTTTGAAGGCAAACCTCGCACCAGACCCGACCCAAATGCTAGCTGGAGGTGATGTCATTGTGTCACAGCTTATATTTTAAGAGAAAGTGTAGAAACGCTGATGTGGAACCAAAAACGATGATTGAACGAGAAAGTGACACGTGCATTGATACGACACATTCTGCATCCTCGCAATATGAAGTTGCACCCGGTTTAAATAGTGCGGGAATGCGGGCTTGCGCCACTTGGCGGCGGGGCCGAGGCCAGGGGTGAGGTAGGCAGGTGATGAAGCAATAGAGCGGCCAATCAGGAGCGGCCACGTGGCAGCTCAGGTGGCGCCCAGTGGGCCCAAAAAAGCATAGTGAAAAACTGAAATGCAAAAAAGTATTAATTTTAAATTATTATTTCCAAAAGTGGTTTGCACGTCAGAAATTTTGAATTTCAAATGGGGATATTTTTTCTAAATTTTTAACTTTAGATAAATTTAAAACTTTCAAATTTTAAATTTAAAAGTGCAGACATGAGTGCCATGACAAAGGAGACTGTTTTCAAACGGACTTTCAGTGGGTTTCTCGAAGCTAAAATTGACGATGTTATATACCGCTGGAATCGGAAAAAGATGAACTATCCAATTTCGGAGTCGGTTTTTGCACAGGTAGTAGCTGGTTCAAGCTACAGGAGGTTTTCTTTCAGAATTCCAGATTGCAACCAAATTTAGGTGTCAATGTTCAATTTTGATTTCTGGCATGGTAATGAGCTAAATATGGATAAAACACAGTAAAAATGCAGTTAGGGTCAAATTGGTTCAGATTTACTTAGTAAAAACTCATTTTCACTATCTTTTTCATAAGGAATCAGATATTTAGCAAATAAGGGATTTCATCATTCAGGAGGAGATATTTGTAAATCAGTTAGAATATAATGATGAAAATCAAATCAGATTGAAGAGAGAGGTTAGAGAGAGTCTTTTCAGTTGTAGAAGATTGGATTTCAAGTGGACACCTGGCAATTGCATATCAGATCTGGGAGTTCATCTGGGCTATATCATTCTTTCTTTCTATCATTGTAAGGGTTCCAATTTTTTGTTATTGAGAAACCAGTAGGTTCCAGTCTTTGGAGAAAAACCAGTCACTATTGAGATACCAAATTTTGGATCCAGTTTTGATATGTTCCCATACTGTGATACCACATATTTCTTCAGCAATTTCTCTCATGTGAACAGCAATTGTAGAGATAATACAGATAGTTCTGAGATATTAGGTTGTTTCATGTTTTAATTTTATGCATCTGAATGTATAGTTTCAAGGAAATGAATACATATGAGCAACAATTTCACTAGTTTTGTTCTGGTTCTTGTCTCCTGTCTCAGTAATCTGTAAGTCTTATGTGGTTTTGGAACAAATATTTGAGACCCATTTGCATCCCTTTCAGGTTGTATGTTTGATGTATTTTGCTGTTGGACCAAAGGGCCAAGTAAATGCTCTATATGTTTAAACAAGGTTACTGGTTATTTGAGAAGGATATTTTGTGAGAATGAGACCTGAATGAACACTGATATCTGAATCACAAGGTGGTTGGGTAGATCTTATGTTTGAGTGTATGAGATATGTCCTGATGTCACAGATGTATGTTTTGAATTCATGGAATTGCCCAATGGATTAGGCACTGATCAGTTTTAAGATCACCTGTTATATTGTTGAATGTTTGAGGATTTGTTGAAAATCAACATCATTAATCAAATGCTTTTCCCTTTCATGTTGAAGAGCTATAATAGAATGCCCTCACTCAGCTTCTAAGGTTCCTAGATCTGCATTTAGCTACTGTAGATTGATTTTATTTCATGATTTATCAGGAGAAATAAGGGTTTTATCTACTTCATAATAGATTTAGTTTATGCTTTGACAACTGGTACCATATAAGGAATCTATAGGTTCACCCACCTAGGTTTTGCAGAGCCTGAAGAAGAAGAAGGTTCAAGCCTTATAGTTGGCCTAGTGTCTGAATGGGTGTATTGATAATGGGAGTTAGCTGCCCCTAGATGCATCTTGTTCTCATCAGGGTAATTGAAAATGGGTAACATTTTCAAACACCAACAAAATGGCGACTCTGTTGGGGACATAAGATGGCAATCCATTTTGTTAAAAGGACAAGAATCTCTGGTGTTCATTGAAAATTTTAGTCCTACTCTCAGTTGGATTTTGCCCATCCGAGTCGCCAACAAAATGGTGACTCTTCTGGGGAACTGCATTCAGAAAGAACCAAAATCTCTGCCATGAAACAGATTGGATATAGCAAATCTATAGCGAGAGGCATCTCTTATTTTCCTTGCTGAAGTTTCATGTTCCCCAGTTAAGCTTTATTCATTATCAGCAGTATGTTGAAACTAGATGAAAATTGTGTTCTATGACTGTCATAGGTCTATCTTCAATCAGTCTAGTTTGCAAATACTGTTGAGAAAGTTTTAGAGTCAAGAATTCATTTATAAAGTGTAAATTCTTTTCAAGATAATAATGATCTACAAGTTTCCTACATTGAAGGTCTGGTTCAGATTTGTCAAGTGACAAATTATGTTTTATTTCTCACATGAGTGAGTGGCGACTCTCAAATCTCTGTACCAGTTGTTCCTAGTTGATTTCATTGTAAAAAATTTGAAGGATTTTCAGTTGTGTGGGCAGATCTGAAACTGTTGGTAGTTTCTTGGAAAGGAATTATAAATTCTTGATAAGTTTTATAATGTTGTTTGCAATTTGTTGTTATAAAGAAATTGAAATGTAAAAAGTAGATCATAACAGTGATCTCTTTATCCTCTTGAAAGGAGGTGGCGGCTCTACAAAGTTTTGACCAGTGGTGTAAAGAATTGTCAATCTTGCACCTATGCCAGATCAGCAGATCGAAGTTTTCCATCAGCACTTGAGGTATTTTGGTTTTCATGTTTTCTTTTCATGAAAGTCAAATGTTATAATCAGTGCCTCTATTTAGTGATTTTTAGCACTAAGTAAGAAGAGGTAGAAATTTTGTTGTAAGATGGAGTCAAATCTCAGATCTAAGATTAGTCTGCCAAATTCTAAGAGTTTAGAAACTCTGAGTAATAACATTACTATGTTGAATAAAATGGTTTACAAAAGGATTGTAAATCTTATAAGAATTGAGGTAGGGAGTACTCAAGGTTTAAGTGCCGAACAATGTTATTTAAGGCTTAAGTCAGTAATCAGTAAGATGCCTTTTCATTGTAGACGTGAGGAATCTTCCCTGCCAAATATTTTCCTTGATGTTCCAGTACCCAATTCAATCGATTGGCCAGCACCTATAAGATTACAAATAATTTTGCAAATTGAAAAATTCATTGAGGAGATGGAAAGTGGTGATTATAGATTTCATGTTATGTCTCTTGATGATAATGAGTGTGCTGAAAGTCAGGGTAGTAATGAATACAATGAGTCCGTAGAGCAAGATAATATGTCTTCCGAATGTGAAGAGTTGGATTCAAATGTTAATGAATCAGGTAACAACAATCAGCATGAAAAAGATGGCTATAAAAGAGAAGATAAATTTTGTTACAGTGCATATGAAGTTGAAGAAAGTTGTAACAACAGTAGATCCAGTGATTACTATGATAAGAAAGAATGTTGTAATAATTCTGATTTTCCAGATTGTTACACTAATGATCTTCCTGTTGTAAGTTCTTCATGTTGTCCAGATGATAACCATAGCCAAGAGAAGATTTGTGAGGCATTCTTCTTGAGCTCCGATGAAATCTCAGAATTGTTGGCTCATGATTTTGAAAAGTATGTAAGTATCTCTAAGGATCTTCATATGTTCTCTCATAATACTTTCTCATTCAGTCAAATCAATTCCCCAAAGTTTGACATGGAAAAAGAGGTAGAATCTGAACAATCTTTGTTAGACTTTGGAGGTGTAAATGACAGTACCTCAAATGTCTTTGCACATGATGATATGCTAGATATAGGGAATGTTAATGAAGGGAAGGTTAATGTTGTTTCAGATTCTTTTTATGTTGATCTTGTTGAACATTGTTTTGATGTTTCATGTAGTAAAGTGGAAAATAGTGAGTATTGTCAATTTGATTATAAATTTTCTTCATGTGTTGATAAGTCGTGTAAAGATAAGCTCAAGGTATATTTCGACATTCAGTCTAATGAAGAAAGTGATAATGATCAGCATAGTTTGGATCAGCACTTTCAGAATGAATTTTCATGTATGGTGACTAATCAATGTTTTGAGTATGAAGAGGTTTCAGCAAAGGATAAATCTGATTCAAAGAGTAACATGGTTGCAAGCAGGCAATGGTCAGATTTCACATACTTTTCATTTATGGAAGCGCAAGGTGAGTTACAATCTACTCCATGTAACTCGTTGAATGAAGTTGAATATGAGCACTTTGTGTTTCCAGTTGAAAGAATCCATATTTCAATCAGTAGTGATCAGTTTCAGTTTGATATCAGTTGTTATGGTCATGTTGGGCAAGATGAAGAAAGTATGTCTGATTTTTATACGCACTATGAAGATGATGATAGTTTTGTTTTGCCTATTGAGCTAATTGCAAATGTTGATACGTTGGGTGAAACAAATGATAATGAGAATTTCAGTTTACCTCAGAAGGATATGAATGAGAATTTCAGTTTACCTCAGAAGGATGTAAATGAGAATCAGGTTTTTGACAGAGGTAAGGAGTTCTGAAACTTTTCGGTGGCTCAAGTCATCGTGTGTACATAATAGTGTAGTTTCCCTGCTTTCAATAAAGTTGTTCGAGAAAGTTTTGATGTTCAGATGTGTGGTTTACTTCTTCCAGAGATATGAAATCTTGCCATGACCACAAGGGGCATGCATCCCCAGACAGAGCCATTGTTGGCGCTCAAAATTGCATGGTCAATTTTGAGCACTATTGAAAAATTCAGGCCTATAAATGCTTCATGAAGCCTATGTACCTCACAGTTGAGTTAATGCATAAATGGTGTTTAATGTTTCTAACACCTTCCATTCATCCTGTCTACCTGTTCCATGAAGATAGATCATCATTCTGAGCTATTTGGCGGAGTCCTTTTTCGAGCATTTGTCAAATTTGCAATTCTGCCCCAATGTCAAACAGCAACAGGAGGTTGTGTTTGCACCTAAATATCTTGCACCCAGAAATTTGTCATGACTTACCCCTTTGAGAGTGTCTAGTATCCATACATGATAACCTATGTTTTAGATTTTGAGTCGTTTGGAGTCCATTTGACTAGGCTTTGAATCCCTCAAAGTTGGTAGTTTATTGTTTTCACACATTTGCAAAATATTCAAAATTCTAGGAAGCCCTGTTTGACGCGATATAACTTTTGACCAGTTGACCCAAATGTTGAAATTTCCTTTTGCATTGCATTGTACACGTCAGAGACTTGTTATGTTTCAGGTTTCATCTTTTGACGAATCTGTTTGATATGTTTTCAAATGCGATTCCAAACGAGATTTCTAAAGTTTTACTGGTGTCAACACTTGCAGATTTGTCAGTACCCCTATTCATGGCGTTATAACTTGAAATTCGTGACTAGAAAGATTGAATAGATTGTACCATTGTGTTGTCCACTGAAAATACTATAAGTGTGCCAATTTTCAAATCTTGACGAATCCATTTGCACACTTTTCTAGGGTCATTGCATTTGTAAAAATTGTTATCTTGTCATTGTTTCCTGTCCTGCAAATCCAGGTAGCCAACTTCAAACGATTTCCATTTGCGTCCTATTATTCGTCATGAGCCTAGATCGTGGATCCATAATGTCCTCATGACAGAGTTTTAATGCCCCAATTTTTGTCTTTCCAAGTGTCTGTTTGCCCAGTTTTCCAGGCCAAATCCAAACCCAGTTAATGGTTTTCTGACATGTTTGTTTGCAGGTGAATTTAAGTTGGCAACTTCGGGGGTCGATATCTTTTGACCCCGATGTTGTCATACGATGAGATCTGACAGGGCTATTGAATGTGTCAGAGGGATGATATACCTTGAGTTTCAGAGTTATGTCAGATGTTTGAATTAGTTTTTAAGACCATCCTATGGGCCCTGTCATCAGAAAGCCACAGTTTTCAAAGAGTAGAATAAATGTGTTTTCAAAAATCAATTTGTGATCAAATTTGACTCCAGTCAATTCGAGAGGGTCCGTGGATCAGTCTACAAATCAGCTGTCTGTAAAACAAAAAAAATTTAGCCGGACCCACTTTGGGGTCCGACTGATTTCATCAAAATTGATAAATGTGTGCAAGTCAAAGATCTTTAAAGAGGATATTTACTTTGATTGCTGATTAAAGTTGAGTTTATAGAATCTCAAGGTCAAGGTAAGAGCTCTTAATTAATTAAATGGTGAGTTTGAAGGTCTTGTGTATGACTTAATTTGGATGGAGATTCTCACTTTCGAAGCCTAGTATGTTGATGCCAGTCAGTCTCACGGGCCTTCTCGAAACAACTTCATTTTGTTAGCTTTTGTCAAGACCAAGCTGCTGAAATCTCTAGATGAAGCATGCATCTTGGAGAGAGCAAACATGTGTTGAAGAGCTTGAGGTGTGAGTAGAAGGTCGATTCATCCAGCGGATGGAATTACAAGTTTTATGATGGTCAAGTTTCTTCACAAGCATAAAACATATATAGTGGACCAAAATTCAAGAAACTTTGAAATTAAATGGTGGTAATCATGTAGAAGTTTGGGGAACAACAATCGAACAATTTAATAATAATCTTGATTTAAAGCTTCTTTTGACCTCCATCAAAGCATAAAGAAGTAGAGCAGCTGGCTAGTAAAGAGGGTCTCCCATGTTTTAAGAAAAGAACTCCACATCCAAAGTCCCCAAGGAAAGGAAGTTGTTCACAAAGGAGATTCATGTGCAGGATGAAGAAAAGGGGCCTGCTAGGGAGTGAAGCTGCAGATGTTGAACGAACAGAAAGCAAACTAAGGAAATACCAATGTTAAAAAGGAATAGCCATGTTTTTGCAAGAAGAGAGAACCTGCGTGAGGACAGGGGAGGTGTGAAGAACAAGAAGATTAAACATTAGAAAAGATGCTAGTTTAGAGAAAACAAGGAACCCCAAGTGTTTAAAGAAGAACCCTACAGTCAAGCAGCCCATTCACGCATAGCAGAAGAAAGCATCTATCAACGATGCAAAGGCACCATTTAAAGGAGGATAGGGTCAAAGGGAAGGCCACACCTAGTGTAAAAGGGGGCAGTCGGCACATATTGATAAAGGATCATGCAAATTCTAAGGAAAGTCGTCCATGACAAAGCAACCATGTTTAAGTCATGTTGCCATGGGAGGAAGGCAGCGCCAAGCAGGTAAGTAAAAAATGCAATCAAAGAACTCCTGCCACGAATAAGGAAAGCCGCCCACCACTTGCAAAAGGTCATTCACGCCTAGAAATGGAGAGAACTCACAGTAGATAAATGAGGTGCCAGAACAGCAACGAAGGGAAGATGCCTTTCCAGGCAGTCAACGACATTAAAATAAGTCATAGGCCTGCATGCAAAAACATAGAAAAGAGCCCCACGCAATAAGAATGGAGGCTCAGCTTTAAAAGAAAATCGAAACTCCTTACGCCAGTATTGAAGACTCCATGCACAGAGTTCACGCATTGTTTGAAGTAAGCCATGGCTAGGAGAAATGATTCAGCTAAGAGCACAGGCAGTGGAAAACGATCAATGGCATATATCCCACATTGCCTGTGGGTGAGACTTCTAAAGTTGTTAAATAATATCTTGTGTGCAGTATGTAATGAATTGAGAAAGAGGCCTTTTGAAGGCAAACCTCGCACGGGACCCGACCCAGATGCTAGCTGGAGGTGACGTCATTGTGTCACAGCTTATATTTTAAGCGAAAGTGCAGAAACGTTGATGTGGCACCAAAAATGACAATTGAATGAGAAAGCGACACGTGGATTGATCCGACGCATTCCGCATCCCCGCAATATGAAGTTGCGCCCGGTTTAAATAATGCGGGAATGTGGGCTTGCGCCACTTGGCGGTGGGGCCCGGGCCAAGGGTGAGGTAGGCAGGTGATGAAGCAATAGAGCGGCCAATCAGGAGCGACCACGTGGCAGCTCATGTGGCGCCCAGTGGGCCCAGAAAAGCATAGTGAAAAATTGAAATGCAAAAAAGTAATAATTTTAAATTATTATTTCCAAAAAGTGGTTTGCACGTCAGAAATTTTGAATTTCAAATGGGGATATTTTTTCTAAAGTTTTAACTTTAGATAAATTTAAAACTTTCAAATTTTAAATTTAAAAGTGCAGACATGAGTGCCATGATAGAGGAGATTGATTTCAAACGGACTTTCAGTGGGTTTCTAGAAGCTGAAATCGATGATGTTATATACCGTCGGAATCGAGAAAAGATGAACTATCCAATTTTGGAGTCAATTTTTGCACAGGTAGTAGCTGGTTCAAGCTACAGGAGGTTTTCTTTCAGAATTCTAGATTGCAACCGAATTCAGGTGTCAATGTTCAATTTTGATTTTTGGCATGGTAATGAGCTAAATATGGATAAAACACAGTAAAAATACAGTTAGGGTCAAATTGGTTCAGATTTACTTAGTAAAAACTCATTTTCACTGGCTTTTTCATAAGGAATCAGATATTTAGCAAATAAGGGATTTCATCATTCAGGAGGAGATATTTGTAAATTAGTTAGAGTATAATGATGAAAATCAAATCAGATTGAAGACAGAGGTTAGAGAGAGTCTTTTCAGTTGTAGAAGATTGGATTTCAAGTGGACACCTAGCAATTGCATATCAAATTTGGGATTTCATCTGGGCTATATCATTCCTTCTTTCTGTCATTGTAAGGGTTCCAATTTTTTGTTATTGAGAAACCAGTAGGTTCCAGTCTTTGGAGAAAAACCAGTCACTACTGAGATACCAAATTTTGGATCCAGTTTTGATATGTTCCCATACTGTGATACCACATATTTCTTCAGCAATTTCTCTCATGTGAACAGCAATTGTAGAGATAATACAGATAGTTCTGAGATATTAGGTTGTTTCATGTTTTAATTTTATGCATCTGAATGTATAGTTTCAAGGAAATGAATACATATGAGCAACAATTTCACTAGTTTTGTTCTAGTTCTTGTCTCCTGTCTCAGTAATCTGTAAGTCTTATGTGGTTTTGGAACAAAGATTTGAGAGCCATTTGCATCCCTTTTAGGTTGTATGTTTGATGTATTTTTCTATTGGACCAAAGGGCCAAGTAAATGCTCTATATGTTTAAACAAGGTTACTGGTTATTTGAGAAGGATATTTTGTGAGAATGAGACCTGAATGAACATTGATATCTGAATCACAAGGTGGTTGGGTAGATCTGAAGTTTGGGTGTATGAGATACGTCCTGATGTCACAGATGTATGTTTTGAATTCATGGAATTTCCCAATGGATTAGGCACTGATCAGTTTTAAGATCACCTGTTATATTGCTGCATGTTTGAGGATTTGTTGAAACTCAACATCATTAATCAAATGCTTTTCCCTTTCATGTTGAAGAGCTATAATAGAATGCCCTCACTCAGCTTCTGAGGTTCCTAGATCTGCATTTAGCTACTGTAGATTGATGTTATTTCATGATTTATCAGGAGAAATAAGGGTTTTATTTGCTTCATAATAGATTCAGTGTATGCTTTGACAACTGGTACCATATAAGGAATCTATACGTTCACCTGCCTAGGTTTTGCAGAGCCTGAAGAAGAAGAAGGGTCAAGCCTTATAGTTGGTCTGGTGTCTGAATGGGTGTGTTGATAATGGGAGTTAGCTGCCCCTAGATGCATCTTGTTCTCATCAGGGTAATTGAAAATGGGTAACATTTTCAAACACCAATAAAGAGAATGCTATGAAGCTCTCTCCTTCTGGTGGAAAAAGAAAGAAGATATCTGAAGGAAATTCTAGATAAATCTAGTGCTAAAATAGTCAAAATGCACAGTGTTAAAATTGAGGAGATAAAGGACATGGATATTGAGTCAAATAGTAACTGGGCTAGTGAGAAGGAAAGTCCAAAGAAAAAAGAAAAATATGAAGGTTAAAGGTAAAGGTAAGAGTAAGAAGTCCAGAAGAAGAAAAGGGAACCATGGAAGCAGATAATCAAGAAGAAGAGGAAGGAGAAACAAAGAGTGGAGATTTTAGCTCAAACAATGATGGGTACTAGGGTAGTTAGGATGATCATGTGACTAAGTCTAGCAGTACAAGGAGTAATGTGGGCTCTCTAAACCTTGGAATTAAGAACCTGGGATTTTTTTTTAATCTCCTCAAAGGATAAAGATATTAAGGTGACTGATAATACACCTACTAATGAATTTTTTGAGGAAGAGTGATGCCAGATGGAAGCCAAGAAGGATGATAATATGATGCTTACTACCCATGAGCCCAATATTGTTGAAACTACCCGAATGATTAATAAGAAGGAAAAGCACTTTGTTGGGGACATAGAATCTATGCTGAAAGAGGCCCATATTGATATAGGTCACCACGAGTTAAAGAGTTTGGATGAGGAGACTGGGGTGAAGACTATCAATGGAAGGCTTTTTTTTCTTAATAAAACTAAAATGAAGGCGGGTGTAACTCTGTAGACTAATACTCAGCTCTATAATAAAATCATTACCTTAAAGAAGAATGTTAAATATTTGCAAAATAATCTAGGTATTAAAAAAACTAAAGAATTGAGCTTGAAGGGAAAATTGGGAACATTCCTGAGAAATTGATGCCCTATGAAGCTAGCCTAAGGAAAATGATCAAGAATAGTGGACAACAAATGGACATGATCACTACCATTTTATGTGTAGTGACAGTTAGTTTGGGTAGGAAAAGAAATGAGGAAATTATTTCTCCTATGCATGTCCAAATGACTGGTGGTCTTAGCAGAAGGACAAGGTAGAGCACTAAAAAAAAATTGAAGTTTCTCCTATTTCCAAAGTTGAGGATCTCCTTCAAGGGCTTGTTGATACTACCAAAGATTTGACCAAGGTTGTGGAGGAGCTTTAGTGCCAGGTTTTTTCCTATTTTTCTTCTACTAGTATTGGTCGTTGGTCTGGGTTTCTATTTTTGTTTCTATGTGTTGGTTGTCTTTTACTATGGTTTTTCTTTCTAGCTGACTTTTTTTTGTATGCTACTATTTAGGTTTCAGGTCCTTGTAAAACTTTTTTTTGTTGATGTTAGTGTAGTTTCCTAGTCCTTGTAAAACTTGGTGGATACTAATTCGTAGATCTATTATTTTTTGTATGGGGTTTCAGGTCCCCTAAAAACCTATTTTTACCTTAATCCAAAACTTACCAATGGATGATAATTAAACCCCCCTTAAATGTGTCCACTATCCCTACAATCTCTCTTATCTATTTTGATTAGGAGTCTTCTAGTGTTTAAGCCCTTATAACTTTTGTAAGGACAGCAACATTTCCATCTCCTTCTCTTTGGATGTTACACCATCTAGTGATTATCTCCCTATTTTGATCTAATTCACTTATATTATCTGACATGATCCTTCATCATAGGAAGAAAAAAACCAGGCTATGAAAACTTTGGTCTATAACCTTCACGCACTAAGAAAAATGATGTCAAAATAAACAAATCTTCTTAGACTGAGTTATATAGATATTAAAATGTTAGCTATGGAGGAAATAGTAGATGCCCTTTGAGTATCAAGATATAACATGAGTTGCATACAAGATTGTTTCTTTGCTAACATTTTTCTAGAGACTTTATTCCTAAGACATTTAACCCAATCACCTTTTATAATAATTAGTTAATTGCTCTTGACAAATTTGTGAATAATATTTTTCTAAAAATTTGACCAACTGCCTGAAGCTTTGAATTGATACTTTTCATTATATATAAAAGCATTGAAAATAACACAAAGAAAGAAAATATAGAACTACCTGTTAGTTTTTCAAAATGAATAGTAGAGAGCTCAATTAGAAATCTTTGTCAAGCTATCAAATCTCTGGAAGATTGCAAAACATCTCACTATATTAGGCAAAATAGTTTATATGAAGGTTTAGATTAATTTTTTTTTAAAAACTTGATAGGGAATACTACTATTTTTTCTCTATCAAATGCCCTAAGAAATCATACCACTAAATTCCACAACTTACGATAGCATCCTCCTTATGTGTGCATGATGTCTGTGCTGAGAATATTTGAGTGTAGAGAAGAATAAATTTGTAGAAAAAATATGTCTTTTGAAAGAAATGAAAATACAAAGAACTAAGTTGTGATTAAGGCTGATAATGGAAAAGATGTAGTAGTAGTAGTAGTAGTAGTAGTAGTAGTAACAAAGGTAATATATGAAAATCATGTTGAAGAATAGAATGCATGAGTTCCTAGAGTTGATTGCTCAACTTTGTTCTAATAATATTGCATTCAAAGGAGAACAAAGAAAAAAAGATTGAAGGAAATATCATTACATCTCATATTCAAAATATACTTTAAAATAAAAATAATTGCCTAATAGAATAAACCATTACATTGTTATGCATTCAATAACCAAACATCTCCTCTTTCAATTTTAAACAATGCAAAAAGATACCTAATTGGTTTGTGAAAATATGGTTGATTGGTGATAAATGGTATATGGGCATGAAAAACTTGATTACTTGATCCAAATTTATCTCCACCCTCATGTTAATCATGTCACTCCATGCCTTCTTCTATTTTTGTGTAATTATTATATTGTCGGTCATTTTCTTTCCATTCCATCACTTTTGAAGACTATAAGAAAATTTAAATCTCTATCCATACAGAGGTAATACTTGATGGTGCGAAAGGATTTTGGACTCTGCTAAGGGTGGTAGAATCACAAGGTAGGTAAGCACACCGGTTTGGAAATAAATGTATTGTTTCCAAACAAAAAATGTACTATTCTATTCTAGATCATTTTTCTTAACATCCTTGAAAGATCTCCTTTGTACATTCTATCTCTTAATTTAAGCATGTTGCCAACTCCTAGATTGGTTTCTTGACTTGAACATGACTATCCTTTTCCAAATTTTCAGCCTTGGTTCCTTACGTGCTTTCCCCTCCCATCATGATCTCACTATTAGTTTTGATTTTTAGAATTTGATTAGTGAACTAGATTTTGGATTTTGTGCATCTTCATCATAATCAATTCAATCAAGTCTTAGTTAACTAGCATTCATTTTTGTGCATTCCCGATTTCTTACTTATGATATATTAATCATTTTATTGTGCAAAAATTAGTAATCTAATTGGTTATATTTCTAATTCTATTTATAAAACATCCTTACTCTTGCAATTGTGAAATCAAAACTTGCTAAAATTTGGAAAAACAAACAAGTATTTCAATGCATATCATGGCCATATTTTGTCTTTCTTTCCACCCTTATGTCTATTTTTTAAGGATAAAACTACCCTAAATTTGCAAAATTGATTTATTTTGATGTTTAAAATGGTTGAAAAATATCACTATAGAGACATAGATCACAAGGGCATGGCAAGAGACAAAATATATATTCACTCTTAAATCCTAAATGGATGAGTGAATTTAAAAATTAGGTGGGGGCATTAGTTATAATAAACTTTATAGTGATGCAATTAAGAGCTTAGATTGACACAATTTTTATATGATCATATGAAATGAAATGAAATGTTATTAGAAAGAAGCTAAAAAGACATTGTGTATAGATGAAGGTATGAATTAAGTGATTTTGGAGTACTTGGTACAAACACTCATCATTCAAGATCAAATGGGTGTGTAGGATTATGTAGCCTACTATTACTCATGTTGACCACTAATGTGGTTATATGTAAGCCACTTGTACTACACTATGTATACAATACCCTTCATTTTCCCTTTCTTCCTTCTCCACTGAAAAAGATCATTGCATAGGTTGTGTAGGAGCATCTAGGAATCAGGTTAATTTATCAACTAGTTTTGGCTTGTACTTGACTCTAGCCAAGTCAAGAAGAGAATAATAACTTCAAGAGAGTCCCATTAGTTGGTTATTTTAGGAAAGTTTTTGGGAAAAAGTTGTCACAAGCTTTACAATGTTGTCAACATCGTGCCAAGGTTGGTCAATCACAACCTACTATGGGAATAGACCTTCGAAAGGCTTGTCAAGTGTAGTAATGATGTAGAATAGACCTAATTTGATCTAAGGATTTATTCCACATCCATTTTACTTGTTATTTCTTGTTATAAGGTAAATAGTGAAAAATTGTTGTCAAGTTGTCAATGACAGCATTGCAATTTTGCAATGTTGTCATGACAACATTTTGGAAAAACTTGTCTTAGCACCGAAAATTAGTTATGGGCATAAAATACCACTTGAAATAGATGAATAAATTTTTTTAAGGAAATATAAGGCCTTATTCATGGGGTAGATGGTGTAATAAGCAAGTTGCAATAGTGAACAAGTGCATTTTCTCTACAAATTTACCACAGTCAAGATTGCAACTTGAACATCTATCCTTTAATGGATTGAATGGAGTTGTTTGTTATTGTAGATAGTAAGTTTATCTCATTACCTTTATTTATGTGTTTTTTAAGGCATAAATCAAAAGTTTTATTTGGCTTACTAAAATTCCTTTTCCCATAGCCAGTTCATTGGGTTGATCAGGGTTTACGACTAAATAATGGCTCTTTCTTAAGTTCTCACTATGGTATCATCATAGCCCTTTGAGATATGATAGAACCTCGAATGTACAATTTATATATTCAATTTGGAGTTTAGATATGCAAGTTTTTTATTTTTATTTTTTTTCCCTAGGTGACATTGTGAGTGCTCAGCTAGGTGCAAACTAGTGAAAAAACAATGAGAAATGGAAATGTGCGATCAAACCATGAGATTAGAAGGCATAGTTGTGAAGTAGGAAGTCCAAAGAATGATTGGTTAGAATTATTTGAGTATTTGAGCCCATTTTTAAAAATTGTGAACACAAAATAGTGACTACAGTCTAGCTTGGCTTGAAACCCTTCATAATAGGATTAGTTTTACAAAGGAGGTGTACGGATGACTTAGGGGATGCAAACCCCAAATGTATTGAAGGACTCTAAAAAGTAACTAGAGCCTAGATTAGTTCTAGGAATTTTTTGGCAAGTTTGGAGAAATAGTCAGAAAACCTAGTTACAAGACCTAATTAGACCTAATAAACTACTAGGCCTATTTGTGAAAAATATTGGAAGCAATAACAAGAGGACACCCAAATCTATCAAGATGGAGTGAAAAATGAACCAAATAAGTTTTCAATAGGCCAATCTACATTGTCACGTAGAAACCATGGTCATGGAGGAGTTTTGAGAAGACTTACTAAGCTAGTGATTCTTGGAGTGAAAGCTGTAAACTAACCCTTGGTAATGTGATCCTTTGCAGAGGGGAGTTATGTGAGGTTTCCTCAAGGTGAGGGTTGATAAAAGAATGCTAGGTGACCTAGAAGAAGGTTTAGTGAAGGGGTCAAGTGTGGCTCATTGAGGTATCTCCCATTCAAGAGACAAATTACAAGGGCACATCAAGAGATAAAATATATACTCACTCCTAAATCCTAAATCAATGAATGAGCTCAAAACCTTGGTTTTATTTTTTTTTCTCATATTATATTTATGTGGATGGTTCTCTACTATGCATCCTCACTATATTATATCAACTTAAAGAGACTCCTTTGTGTAGATGTACAGGTATGATATTCTTTATATCATAATCTATGTATTCCTTTGAAAATGACACAACATATTCATTTTTTATGTCGTCAACATCAGGTGGTTATAGGTGTCATGTTATGTTAAATAGATATGAGATAATATGCCACCATTTGTTAGATGACTTGTCATTCATTATTCATCTTGTGTTGTATCTCTTGGTAGAAGGCTTTGGTGAGTATCACCAATGATGTTTTTATTGTCACTAATGAAATGTAGAGTGTTGTTGGTGATCGTAGCATATTTCCTCTAATTTACCATTGTAAAGATAGAATTGTTTCAAGTGATGTCTATTTTGAATGATCTTGTGGTAATAGATTTAGAGTCACTTAACAAAAGTGTGGTTGGCTTCAAATTGTGTGCATATTTATTCTCTCTTTGTGTTTTGTGACTATTGAATCTATGTTGTCATATTATTGTAGACATCTTGTATTACCTTCACTAGTTCCATATGATATAGGTCATTTTGGGTTGAAGATATAATCTAACATTAAGTATTAGCATTGTGTAAAGGTGGAGAATCGATCTTCTATGAGCGACACTCATGTTGTTTGATTGGAAAAAGAGAATACAATTACTCTTGGACACTTGTGATATAGTGATGTTGATTGTCGAGTTTGTAGAAGTTAATTGAGCATTGTTTGTATGTGTTACAAGCTTGTTTGTGATATTGTATGCATATGAGTAAAGCCCTAGTTCAACATGGTCAATGCATGTTGGGTTGTTATTTTTTATTGAAGGAAATTGTAAAATATTTGTGCATGAATTGTTTTGAGTATTGTAAGAGAGTTGTGTGTGGATTATTTTAAGTAAATATGAGGAGTTAGATAAAATAGCTACTATATCCCAAAGTGACATCAACTAACTCAAGGATATTCTCCTTTCTAAGGATCCTTACAACTATTGACCCAATTTTCTAGTAAATATATCATTTATTCTACCAGAATTGATGTATTTGTTATGCAACTAGAGTCTAGGGTAACAACTATAAATCTGAATATTATCTTTGAAGCCTTATACATGCTCCAAGTCTGTCCAATGATATGTACAAGCTAGGGAATAAATTAGATATGATGACATATAGAAAAATATATTGAGGATAAATCAGTTGATCAATTGGTGGATATGATCACTGATTATTCAGATCAAGGTATGAAATTGATTATTTTGGAGTATTCAATATAGACACTCAACATTCAGTATGCAAATATCATCATTTGAAATCAAATGGGTGTGAGGATTATACACTCAGTAATACAAGACCCTTCCTTTTCATTTTCCCTTTCTTCCTTGTCCACTTATAAAGATCATTGTAGAGACATAGATCACAAGGGCACAGCAAGAGATCACTACAAAGACATAGACCACAAGGGCACAACAAGAGATAAAATATATTTTCACTCCTAAATCCTAAATGAATGAATGAATTGAAACACTAGGTGAGGGCATAAATTATAACACAATCAATCAAAATTTAATGACTTTTAGTTTCCCTTCAATTCCCCCAACTCAACAAAATCTTTCACTATTGCAAAGAATGAACAAAAGATTTAGCCCATACCTATGAAATAATAAAAACCCTCAGAGAGGAAACATTATCAATTAAAATGGAAATTAGAATTGATTTCATCTACATGCCTGTGGGGTTCACCAATTGTCCTAAGATGTTGATTTTTTGCGGCTTCCAGTGTTTGGGTTTCGCACGCGGTCGATTTCATTCAACATTAAAATGATTTCATATATTTTCTTCTTTTTTCTTTTATTTTTTACGTCATCAAAATATCGATGGCGCCAGGGACACTTTCCAAAAAAAAGCCAAAATCACATTGTAATGTCTCTACTGTCAAATATTGTCGTTGATAATTGGCCCCAAATGTAGCAGTAGTGGAATCATTCGACTATGTGTTGGAGGCCACTAATTATGTGATGGTTGTTTGGTTATGAAAAAATGTGGAGAAGGGTATTGAAACCATCAACCCCAACATTGTCTCAAACATAGCTCTAGTTTTTAACTTTGGTAGGGAAGGTTGTGTTTTTACTTTCATGGGGAAGGTTTTGAAGAGAAAATAAGGGTTGGGATTGGTTCAATATCTCTTGTCTAAACAACAACTATGCTACCATGAATCTCGTTCTTTGTAAGAATGAAGATTTCTTTGAATTTGTTGAAAAAATTATTTTGTTGGGTTACTTCTATGGGGTGACCCTATTCATGACTAAGTTGGATGAGTTTTAAAGTATTATTTTGGTATCTTCATCTCTTCTTTGTTCTTATCCATTCATCATGAGTATTCCTTGTTCGGTCTTTTCTACTGTGTTTTAGGCCTCTTCATGGTGTATGAGCTAAGTTTCTTCATGGTGTATGTGATGGTTAGGGGTTTCTCTCTTGAAAGGTGTCATCATCTCCGTCAACATTCTCCCTTCATTCTAGACTTTTCTTTGACTTTTTGATTTTACTATTTTTACTTAATATATCACTTGTTATACATGTTTCACTCAAAAAACAAATAATAAAAGCTAAATAATAAAATCCATCTACTATTTCCCTTCATAAACCCAAAAGACATTTAATATTATTATATTTAAATGTGAAATAAAAAAGAAAGGAAGCATAAATAAATGAAATGAAATTACCTAAGGGCACATTAGGAAATAGGAGCAATTAATTAAATAATTAATTTCCCTAAGACCAACATTAGGAAATATATTAGGAAATTTTAAATATAATTAGGAAAAAATAATTCCTTAAGACAATGAAGTGTTTGCTAAGATACTAAGCACATAAGAATCTAATTAAAAACGGTTTAAAGCACATCTTCTTTTTTCCATGTTTTGTTCCTAGAAAATACATGATTAGTAGTTCATGGGGTCTTTGAAAAAATGAAAATTATCTTATAATGAAGCTAAGCCAATCAAATCAAGAATATACTAGAAAATTAGAGTAAAATATCATAAGAACCTATTTTGGAAAATATGTGGAATAACTATTATGCTAATGTATAGAATGGATATATTTATCTATACAGTAGGTCTAATAACCAAAGAAAATCTATTGAGTCTAAGAATATTTCTTCTAAATAGAAGAGAAAATCCTCTTCTTAACAAAAGTTTTGATTAGAAAAACTAGAAGAGAAAATCTTCTTCTTAACAAAAGTTTTGATTAGGAAAAAAAAAAAACTTTCACTTCTTTGAGTGAATGCATTAGATCTCATATACATATCCATTTGTATAGTAGAGTGGATCTACTATTCCAATAAGGTGGATGTATTGGATCTTAAGCCTATATGCTAATCTATGAAAATGGCAAGATTTTATACCTTCGTCCTTTTAAGTGTTATATCCATTTATTAGGAGACATGAATATGAAAAATCATATGGCCTATCCACTAATCCTTAGGTCTTAACCACTATTTATCATGGAATGATTACTAATTCATGTATATGGATAAAGAAGTTTTGAAAGAAAAATCCACAAAAGTATTCAAATATCCACCAAAAAGAGACCTACAATCTTGAAATTATACAAAGTACCAAAATTGTTAGTTTGAACCCATAAATGAGTGCCACCAGGTGTGCTAGAATGTGTGCAAGGAACAATGATTTCAAAAGGAACACAATAACAAGCTAAAAACTTACAATCATATATTTGGGAAATGTCAAGATTGGACATAGAAAACTATAGCAAATAAAAAAATGCAAGTCAATATAGTATGATTAGTAATGTTATTGATACAATTATGTTTCTTGTAGTGTCTGCCCCTAGTTTGAATTTTATTATTATTGCCAAAATCTTCTAGGCCAGTTTATGCTTGTTGATTAGTAGCACTACCTTTCTGATTATCAAATATTGTTTCATATTCAATTGATTTTATGATGATTATTACAGTGATTTCAGATATTGATGATGATTAGTTAGATGAATTATCAAATGTGTTTTCTTATGGATACTTACACCATACTGCATGTGTGTGTGTGTGTGTGTGTGTGTGTGTGTGTGTGTGTGTGTGTGTGTGTGTGTATTTTCTTTATGTATGACGTTTCTGATGTGGTTAAGGAAGGGAGTCGTTGTCACCTGCTAGTCGGTATCTATAAGATGCACCACTTCCTACCATTGCATGTTTAGCTTAGAATATTGTGTTTGTACATGCGTGGATTTTATGCACATTGTAGGTACCGGGTATCGACTTCTCTAAATTGCCAGGATGAGCGTACCTTATCGCATTATCTCAATGGTAAGAGAGGGGAGATAAATTTTTAAGTCCAAATCCTAACCTTTAAACCCATTTGTCCTAGAAAAATAGGACAAGTATCTAAGTTAGTTTACCCATCTGAATTCATCAAGTGACATGAATTCGTGATTTTGACCCTAGAGTTTGATTATGTTCTTTGCCTTCAATTGAGTTGTCATATTTGGTTTTGTGGGTCTATTGTGATTTTCTGATATAATTAAATCAAATTAAGTAATAATTTAATGATTTAATTTAATAATTTAATGATTTAATTTTATAAAAAATTTATAAAGAAAATTCAATATTTAATTATATTTGATTAATTAAGAAATTAATTAAATAAAAGAATTAAATTTAAAGATTTTATTAAAGTTCTTTTTTTTGACATATTTATATTTATTTAATTTAATGATAATTATTTAGAAATTTTATTTTAATAATAAACTCTAAATAATGTTATTAATTAAGTTAATAAATATATTATTAAAAAACATCTTATGAATTAATTAAATAAAAGAATTCAACTTAAAGATAAAGTTTTAGTTCTAATTTAGGTGTAATTTTATTTATTTAAATTAATAATAATTATATAAGAGTTTCATTTTAAATAATAAACTCTAAATAATATTATTAGTTGAATTAATAAATATATTATTAAAATATCTCATAATTAACTAGAGAGAGAAAACATAAATTTAATAAAGTTATTTTAATTAAATTGCACAAAGCGTATGCATGAAATTAAAATATAATAAATTAATAAGAGAGAGTAAGCAATTATTTAATAAAGTTTATTTTAATTAAATTGCATAAAGTTTATGCATGAAATTAAAATATAATAAATTAATAAGAAAGAGTAAGCAATTATTTAATAAAGTTTATTTTAATTAAATTGGATAAAGCTTATGCATGAAATTAAAATATATAAATTAATTAAAAGAGAGCAAATTAATTTAATAAAGATATTTTAATTTAAATTGCTTAAAGTTGTTGCATGAAAATTGTATATAGAAATTTTGATATTTAATTAATTAAAAAATTAATTAAATAAAAGAATTAAATTTAAAAGAACAAATTAAAATTCTAATTTTAGTATGTTTATATTTATTTAATAATAATTATTTAAGAGTTTTATTTTAATAATAAACTCTAAATAATATTATTAGTTGAGTAATAAATATTATTTGATTAAAAAGAAAATATGTTAATATGTTAATATTTGATTTAATTAAAAATTAATTAAATTTATGCTTTAAATAAAAAGTTTAAATTAAAGGTCTAAATTTAGAAAATTGGTTAAAGAAAGATTAGAATATGATTTTATTTAATTGATTAGAAATTAATTAAATATATACTTTAGTTTAAAATATTTATTTTAAAAGTCTAACGAAAAGAAGTTGAATAAAAATATTAAAAGACTAAAGATTAAAAATTATTTTATTATGATGTAATCTAGTTTTATAAATGTATTTTTTTTAGCCTTTCATACCCTGTGACATGTACAATGGATGATTGAGCATTTTGAATTTTATTGCCAAGTGGCATTCGGAACAAATGTATATTATTTAAATTTAAATGTGATTCAACGTCTTGGGATCCTTAAGGAATGTAACCTGTTATGTATGCTTATAGTTGATTGTGTGTTTTTGCTTCCGCTACTTTATATTTGATGTGTATGGTATTCTTGTTGTTCAAAAAAAAAATGTTTGGCAAACTTAGTAAAACTTTAGGTTAATTCTTTTGGATTCCTTGGCGAGGCGTTACATTTCCAATGTTGAAAGATTATATGTGTTCTCAAGGGTTTTGTTACATAGTATTGATATTGCTCTAAAATAATCAAAGATTATGTGAAAATTATTAATGAGACTTAAGGTTCTGCAAGTGAGTAAGAAATTTGCATAATAGGTGTTTCATAATGGGAGAACGAGAAAGCTATTTTGGTTAAGTGAGAGTTGAAAGAAATATAGGGCTAGGATGCAAAGATTGAGACAAGGGTTGATAATTGAGGTTTGTACACTTCTTGAGTAGTTGGCACTTTTTAACTTAGGAGAGATTGAGAGGATTTTGGATGGGAGAACTGGTAGGCGGAGAGTGAGATTTCCAAAATACTTTTTTTTTTTACCTCACACTCAAGGGTAATAATAAAGAAAATTTAAATTCCTAGGTAAGAGGCTAATGTGAGTCCTTACTAATTGTGCTTGGCATTTAAGATTGAGGTGGTCAAGTAGATGTGGGAAAAGCTTCCATTCATGGCATGAGTTGACTTGTGTGGCTAACCTTTATGATAAAGGGTGTGCACATATTTAGAGAAGGGGATTAGTCTCATTAAAGATAGATTAGAGGCCAAGAGGGAAAAGTAGGATGATATGATGGGAGGAGAGAGAATGAGTGAGAAATTTTTTTAAAAAATTAATTCTAAGTTTGAGGAAAGAGGATTACAAGTGAATAAGGATATTTTCTCAATTTAATGAAGGGATTACCATTGCAAGTGGGAGGTGTAGAAAAATGCAAGTGAATGGGAGGGAATACATTTTTTTATTAATTTTAGTTCAAAGGGAAAAATAAGAATTTACTTTATTTAAATGGGATAACATAGTATAGATTAGATAATAAAATAATTTATCGAGGACTGTCGACAAAATGAGACATTGATTGAATAAAGAACTTATTTAATTAATAATGTGAGTATAGAGGAAGAAGTTTATAATGGTTAAATGGATCAAATTTTAATGACTAGATTTAGATGTTTACATTATATAATACTATTGGATTAATTTGAATTTGATGTATGAGCCCTTTACAAGTATCTTGGGGGACTCTAGAGTGATAGATTTGTTCTCATGAACAATCTAGAACACTAGTAGATGTTTTCCCTATTAGCCTTAAATCAAACCAAACATTTTTTTGAAACACATTTCAAGCCTTTTATGTATCCTTCTAGCCAAAGAGCTTAGTTTACAACACCTAGAAGTGAAGGGGATTTCATGGGCATGATTACTTATCTTTAAAAAAATCTCTTTTTATTTTATCTAGAAATTTCATGGTGTCTTTTTCATTGTGTTGTTGATTATGTTTTGGTTTTCTTGTTGTTTGTTCTGCTAGTATATTTTTGTAATTGTATATAATGCAAGATGGAACATAGGTTCATAGGACTGTGATAGTTACAATCTAATCTATGTCAAATTTTTTTGTTCCAAGCTTCTTGAACTACTTTAATAGGAAAAAAATATTTCAAAAAAAAAAAACCTCTTTCAATCTTATTGATATAGGTAAGAATTCTTCATAACTTACTTTTTCCATCAGCCTATTTGTCTTCAAAATAATTTTATTGCATGCCAATACTCCCTAATGATCTTCTTTTGTCTACTTTTATTTATCGATTAGTGTAATCCTAGTTTTGGTGATTTGTCAATTTGTCACTTTTTCTAAAAGATGGCACCTAAATCCTTATTCATCAATTGAAGATTATCTAAAACTGAGTGTTGATTAATTACTAAGGGTTTTGATTATATTTCATTTTCCTCAATGAATAAAGTTTAAATGTTACTAATGTTCATTTTTGTTACACACTATGATCTTCTTAGAGAACTTGGTCTGCTATTTCTTGGAGAACTTGATATGCTATTTCTTGAACTTGGTTTGTTATATCTTCAATAAATTTTAAATGTCACTAATGTTCATTTTTGTTACTTACACAAATCTTCTTGGAGAACTCAGTCTACTATTTCTTGAAGAACTCGGCTTGCTATTTCTTCAATAATCTGAAATTCTGTCCAAGAAAACATTTTTGTATAAAATCTTCCAATTTTTTTAATAAAAGAATGATTCCTAGGTGTTATTACCATTCTCTACTCTTCTCCCTTTTTTTCCCTCTATATCATTTATAGCCTTTTTTCCTCTCTATCCTTTATAGCCTTTCGTGCTCTCAAGTCCATTGTTTTAGGTCCATTGTTTTAGAGTCAAATATTAGCAAGTCCATTGTTTTAGAACCAAATATTAAAACCTTTCTTGCTCTGCCCATTGTTTTAGATGTTTTAGCAAGTCCATTGTTTTATATTAGCAAGTCCATTGTTTTAGAGCTAAATATTAGAGCTTTCTTGCTCCCATCCATTGCTTTAGATGTTTTCGCAAGGCCATTGTTTTAGAGCCAGATATTAGAGCCTTTCTTACTTTTGTTCATTGCTTTAGATGTTTTAGAGCCAACTATATGTATTAGCAAGTCCATTGTTTTAGCACCAAATATTATTGCCTTTCCTACTCTCATCTGTTGCTTTAGATGTTTTAAAGCCAAATATTAGTCTTTATTTGCTTTAGATGTTTTAGAGCCAAATATTAGAGCCTTTCTTGCTCTCGTCTAGCCTTTCTTGCTCTCGTCTAGGTTATGCATGATATGAATCTTTTTATAGTTTCAATTCCTATTTGATTGTGAATAACTAGTTGCATCTTTTTAATCTCTTTTCTTGCTCTCATCTAGGTTATGCATGATATGAATCTTTTTATAGCTTGATTCCTATTGGATTGTGAATAACTAGTTGCACCTTTTTAATCTCTATTTGATTATGAATAACTAGTTGCATCTTTTTAATCTCTTTTTTTGCTCTCGTCTAGGTTATGCATGATATGAAGCTTTCCTATTTGATTGTGAATAACTAGTTGCATCTTTTTAATCTCTTTTCAATCATGCATGATATGAATCTTTTTATAGCTTCAATTACTATTACTATTTGATTGTGAATAACTAGTTGTATGCATGATATGAATCTTTTTATTACTATTTGATTGTGAATAACTAGTTGTATGCATGATATGAATCTTTTTATAGCTTCACTATTTATAACTTCAATTCAAATTCAATTCAAATTCCTATTTGATTGTGAATAACTAGTTTTCATATCTTCTTAATCTCTTTTCATTCCAGATATCTCAATCCTTTATCTACTCTATTTCCATGTTTTTTCCATTAGTTAGAAAATAACCAGCCTCATTTTAATCATGTATCTTCCATACCAGCCTCAGCCTCGTTATAATTATGAATCTTCCAAAACAAAATCCATAAAAAACATGAGATTATTAAAATTGAAGATATTGCCTGCATAAATTTCCATCAAGATGGATTTATTTTGTGAGTGAATGAAATAGCAAAATATGATTTTGATCATCTACAACTTTTGGGAATAACTGGGACAAGCTACTGGAAACAGGGCCTCTTCCTCACACTCATTGCACACTTACTAGAATGGAATTAGGGCTGCCGCATTCTGTCTTCGTGATTCTTCCTCACTTATTATAATGGGCAAAGCTTCAAATGTCCTTTGCTAAACCGTCACTTTCATTGTCTTCATAGAAAATACTTTGAAACCATTCCCATTTTTGTTATGACTTTTCGTTGTCTTTATAGTAAATACTTTGAAAGCAAGGAGGTAGATCTTTTCTTCGGAGAGAGGTAGATTTCTTTAAAAGGATAGAATCGAGCTTCAAAGAAATACCCAATAATTCCTAAAATTACTAAATCTCTATGTAATATGCAGCTGAACCCAGAAGATAATAAACCTGATATTGTTCTCTTCCGGGTTGAAAATGATGAAGGGTTTTGGGATTTTAGTTCTATATTTTGTGTAATACTTAGTGCGCCTACAGTATACTATTTCATTTGTCTTTATTATGGCTTTTGATTTTCTAATAGATGTAAATTATAAGACTCCCGTTTCATGAGGTTACGATGATGTTTTCCATTTGGTTTTTGTGGTTGTCACACAATCGAGATTGTTGCCACTTGCTTCAATGACTTCCACTGGTCAAAAAGAAAGGAATGCCAAACCAAATTTAAAAAATATTGTAGATTGTCAAAAATTTAACATGATTCACTCATGCAAGACGGAGAAAAAATGTAACCAGCACAACTGATAAACAGAGTTAAAGAGAGGACATGATTTGACAAGGAGCTAACTTGTAAGCTCGTTTATATGGCTAATCCGTTTTTTCATGCATGATTTAAAGCATTACATGAACAAATAACAATATTCCATGAAAATCCAATCAAATTCATATATTACTATTTCCAAAGCCAAGAGATCGAGGGGGCTTACGAACACAAAATTGTTATAAGGTTCTTTCTGAAAATTGATGGTGAGAATTATAAAGTGATCCAATTATAGATTCTCTATTATCAGCAAATTCAAAAATCTTCATTCGCCACTTCACTTAAAGAAGTTTGGAAAGTTTTCATTCAAGAGTCGGAATTGCTCAAGTTAAAAAAAAACATGTGGGGACTAAAATGCTGTCTTTTTCGGTCTGATTGAGGAACTTCCATTGTGAATGTATTGCTGGATTGATGATTCATTTCTCTCGGTAATTATGATTAAAATGAGAGACCAACTTTATATCCATTTTTTGGAAAAAATCTCTTGGGCTAATGTTACACAGCAGACGTGCCATCGAGATTTAAGAGAAATATTAGACATTCAAATCAGCAATTGAGAACATCGACAGGGACAGCAAGTAATGTCTCCTGATTTAATTTCAAGCTTCAGCACAGTTTTGAGCTAAGACTGGATGAAAATTTTATTTTTGCCTTTAAGGCTGGAGAATCGTTGAATGTTACAATTGAATACAGGATGACCTGAACATTAGCATAACCTGGCTAACTCTACGGTACTGGAATTCTAACATTAAACATGACTCTAATGTCTATTGTCGTCACAAATGTTTTAGTTTAGATATGTCAACACCTGACTTGAATTCCTTCACAATTTTAAACAGTATTATTCAGCAATTTGAGACTTTCCTTGATAGTGATCACAATGTCATGGCCTAGTCCGTACAGGAACCTATTGTGTTCACAGACTCTAGCTCAGCTGGTCTCTATATATTGCACGCGTACCAGAAGTTGTGATTTTTCCCTTTTTAAGTATACAGCATTTGTCTTAAGCCTCAACTATTTGGTCTCTTTGCTTGTTCCCCTAAATGATGAAGTTGAACTGCTGCCAACGTATGCCTTGAGATCTCAGTTGATACTAGTTCTCGCATCATGCTCACTAAACTATCACCAACTTTACTGGCATTAAAGTGTATGTTATTTCCAATGCCGTTCTGTTGAGACAACTCTTTCTGAGACCTGAGCATTGGTGTCATCATCTGAGCAAGTGTTGTATGTAAAGCAACAGAAATGCTCTTCTCCGTGGAGTTTTCTGATGATGTACCAACTACTCCAGCCATTCTGTTCAGGCTGGAAGAATTCAAAAAGTTGCTACAGGATGCAAAAGAATTGTCTGAAAATTCAACATATTCCGGGCCCAACAAAGAGCCTTGTGTTTGAGTTTGAGTTCCACAGCAACCTCGACCACAGCGACTAGGTACTCCTGAAAAGCTACCAGCATATAATTGATTTGGAAATATAGGTGGACTGCAAGATGTCAAACAAGAGTAATAAGTTTTATCATGTGTTGAGGGGTGCATAAATGGTGGGACCCTTGTAGTTTGTTCAGACACAAAAACATTGGACGCCATGGATTTTCCAGCAATCTTGGTTTGATTTGCAACTGAGCTATAGCGGGTAAATGCACTCAGTCTGGGAGTTGGACGAATGAGTTTATCATTTATTTTTGCTTCGGACTTATGTTCGGCAGCCTGTGATTGGTCATTATTAACTATATTAAGCCCTTTCATATTCGTGTCATCTACCTTATCTGGCATTTTCTCAAGTACCCTTGTTGGATAAGTTAATTCGGGACTTCCAACTTCACCTCTGTCTTCCATTGGAGAATTAACAACCCCATCTGCACTGTTGTCGTCTCCAATTAGCTTATTCTTTTCCACATCACTGTATTCTTCTTTTGCCTTTTCAGACCCACTTGAAGACAATTCCTTCTTCCACTTGTCGATTCCAAGGTATTTGCGTCTTAGAGTGGAATTCCAGTGATTCTTGATTGCATTGTCAGTTCTTCCTTGTAGCATCCTTGCAATGGATGCCCATTTATTTCCATGGATTGCATGGGCAGCTACGATTGCTCGATCTTCTTCATCTGCATTTACAAACCATCACTGGGTTAGCAACATAGAGCAATGAACGACAAAGCTAATATAAATCACATTTTAGCATGTCAAACAGATTTATCCCTAGCAGAATTTCATGTTAAATAAGAATATCATAGCTGCACCGATTTCAAAGCTGTCCTATGTCAAAGAGCATTAAAATGCTTACAATAAATATCTGAAATTGTAAGCAAACAAGAAAAAAGATCAGAACACCAATAACTTATTGGATATTGGATGGTAATAACGTGCATGCATACGCCCATTGGTGGTAAGTTGGTAACCTTTAACTAGGAAGATTAAAAGCTGCTGGCATACAGCATCAATATTCACTACAAACATGATGCAGCATTTCTTCTACTGCATCCTTTTTGCATTAGGCAATGACCATCCTTTTTGTATTAGGCAATGACCGGAGGGAGTTTTTCTTTTCTGGTTCTTTTCCCCAGGAGCCATTTTTGAACCCAGTTAGGAAAAAAAAAATATTCACTACAAACAAAACAAATATACGACAATGCAAGTTAAAGAAAACAGTTTGAAATCCAAATGTTTTAGCTGCGCATTAAATTTCGCATTGTGACTAAACTACTAAGCCACAACCTAGCCTTAAATGCTCCTGGCATACATAAAATGTTTTCTGAACTCTTCATAAATGAAATTCATATGACGGGGACACAAAACTCACTTTCTGTTGTCGCAGTATCACAGTGTCAAGTAAGACGCATATACAATTCCTACCCAAAAAAGATTAAACTGCCATATTTTTTAGCCTCTAGAACTGGATTGCAATCACTATTACAGGTTTATAGACAAGATCAATTTTGTTTGTACCAAAGTTGACAGCAATTTCATAGAGAGTAGCCATCAGCTCATATCCGCTGCTGGGCTTTATATTAAAGTAAGATATAAAAGATAATGTGGCAGAAGGAAAATACCATGCTGTAAGAGACTAGGTAATAACAAGAACACAGCTTATGAATCAAATATTATCTTTTACATCAGAAAGAATGATGGCCAAATGCTTTTAGCCTAAGACTACAATCCAAATGATGTTTTAAATTAGAGTTCCCACAGCAATCGCGTGTCAAGTCAGCAAGTCGGGAATATTCTGACAAGGCATGCCTGTCAAGTCAGGAATATTCTGGCTAGAACTCGGCTGAGTCAGACACCTGGCTTGTATGAGCCAGCTGACTCGGCTGGCAGCAGCCCAACTTGGAAAAGAGAAAAAAGGAAAAAACAAAACTTTTTTTACTTGTTTTTTACTTATATATGTCTTATTTCATTGCTATGAGAAATCAAGAGGAAAAGAGAGAGATAGGAAGAAAAATAAGAGGCCACAAGTCCTTTGTCCTATGCATTGGTCCTCATAATGACGCAGTAGGGCGGAGGAAGTTGGCTCATCCTAGTATCATAAGATTCACCTCAAGAAGAGAAGAAAGTGAGAGATAGGAAGAGAAGTAAGAGGTCATAGGTCCTTCGTCCTATGTTGGTCCTGGTCCTTAACATAATGAGGCAATACATGGGGCAGAGGGAGTTGGTTCGTCCTAGTATCACAAGATTCACCTCAAATTTTATCACATTAAATTCCATGATGCAAGCAAGTTGGTCCTGGTTCTTAACATAATGAGGCAATACATGGGGCAGAGGGAGTTGGTTCGTCCTAGTATCACAAGATTCACCTCAAATTTTATCGCATTAAATTCCATGATGCAAGCAAAGGCACCTTTAAGGAGCATGTTTGTTGGTGAGGAGTGGATTATGCTACGACCACTCCAGGATTATATGTGGCAAATTGCGTTTTTTATGAGCAAGGTTTTTCAACCACTTGTACTGAGAACGTGCAAGTAAATTTATTACAGTTTAGTATTTACATTTTCTTTTTATAATTTTATAAGCATTTTTCGTTTTACTTGCAAATTTTGCTAATTATAATGCACACATGTAACTTAATTATTTATGTTTAATTTAACAATATTTGCAGGTCACTGAGCCCCTTGAAGTTCTACAAATAGTTGATGGGTAGAAGCCCTCTATGGACTACATATACAAGGGCATGGATAGGGCAAGAAGGCCCTTAGACCTATATAATGGAGAAGTTGAACATAAGTATGGTCCCATTTAGAAGATAATTGATTAGAGATGGCATAAACAGCTTCACAGGCCCATCCATGCAGCTGCTTATTAACTCAATCTGGAAACATCCATAACGATTAGAAAGCAGATGAGGATGAGGTTCTTACTGGGCTATATTCAGTGGTATAGTGGATGTCTACTGATACCACAGCTACACTACATAAGATGGAGGCATTTAATAATCAATAAGGGCTGCTATTTTTGGAAGCCAAATGTGCAAAACCACTCACACAAATTAAAGCAAGGTATAATCCTGAAATATATTTAAGCGCATAATTTGATTTTATAATCTAGCCCTAATGTTGGGAAATGAGACTTTTCTTTTCTTTTTCTTATTTCAAATAGATGGTGGCAAATGTTTAGGCCTACAGCCCCAAACCTTCAGATAATTGTCATCCACGTGTTGAGCCAACCATGCAACACCTTGGGTTGTGAAAGCAACTGGAGCATGTTCGAGCACATTCACTTGAAAAGGCACAATAGAGTATCCATTGAGAGGTTGAATTATCTTATCTTATTGAGAGGTTGAATTATCTAATCTTTGTTCATTAATAACCTTTGTCTTAGAAGAAAACAGATTTTGGACAATGACTCCAGCCTGATCACACTAGGGGAGATTGATCCAAAATATCTCAGAAGAAAACAGATTTTGGGCAATGGCTTCAGCCTGATCACACTAGAGAAGATTGATCCAAAATCTAAGTGGGTCAGTGAGTCTACTGATTGTGTCTTAACTGTGAGGCCCTAGGGTGGGTTGACTAATCAGATAGAGAGGTTGAGGTTGTCGTAATGGCAGAGGAGGATATAGCATGATCAAAGATAGCTAGTGTTGGTCAAGCCGTAGACTTGTTTTTGTTTTCAGTCACATATTTTCAGAACATTTGATTTCATATTCCATGAATTTTATATACATTTGACAATATTTAAAAAAATTATATATCCAAGTTTGTTATTACTTTCAGCTACAATTTATGCTTGTACTTATGTGATCGATGTGTGATTATGTATGTGACCAAATTAGCTTATATTTGATGATGTCATTATGTCTTTAAGCTTTATTCAATATTTGGTGCATGAAATGAGTTTTAAATCTTGGAAAATATCTAAATTTCAAGGGTTCTTCCATTTTGCCGAGTCACCAGTCAAGTCGGCCCTGTCTATATTTGAAATCCTCATTTTGCATGGAAGATTAGAAAGGAAGAAAAGGAGCTATTTGTTCTGGAGAAACCATCGAATCATAAACCTACCATTACTAAGGCTAGGGTGTTGACATAAAAGTTATTAGTGACTTCCTTCAAAACAGTTCTAATGCATCCTTGTATGTTGCTTTACCACTTGATTTGAAGGGAAGCCACCACAGACAGAATACACAAACCCAAAGTGTCTGACAAGATCAAGTCTAGTTCTTCTCAAATGTTTAATCAAATCCAATTCAGTAAGGTCTATATATTGGATCTTCATGCATGATTGAAAGATCAGATGTACTCAAATTCAGCCAAGAAGCTGTCACAAACTTCAAACAAGATCAAGTCTAGTTCTTCTCAAATGTTTATTCAAGTGCAATTCAGTAAGGTCTATATATTGGATGTTCATGCATGATTGAAAGATCAGATGTACTCAATTTCAGCCAAGAAGTAGTCAAGAACTTCAAAAATTAAAAATTCTTGCTACTGACAGTTATAGAGCCAACAGGTCATACCTCAATACTAGAGATTACCATAGGTTGACCTAAAGCATATCAGGGAAGTCAGAGATTCAAGGGGTTGTTTAAAAAATAGATTATTTTGGTGTTGACACAAGGGCACCAATTTTAGCAAGGGGTATTTTTTTGAAATTGCTAGAGTATATAAAAACACCGATCTGTTGGGGCAGCTATGCTCAGCTTGTCTTTCTTGGGCAGAGCAATGCTTGATTTAATGTCTCTTCTCTTCCAAGTGTTATGCAAGAAGAAATCCATCCAAGAGGGATGGTAAAAGTTATATAAACAATTGTATGGCATTATACAAGGCTGGCTCTTGTTATTTGCTTCCAAAATGCTTATGAAAGGTTGTTGGAGGCAATATAACAGGATTTTTCTGGCATTACGAGCATGTCATAGGTGGGTGTTGGTAAGAGAATATTTTATTAATTAAATTGTCTTACATTATTATTTTGCAAGCACCTTCGGTTTATTTAATTATTTTCACAGAAGTGAACGTTTGAATAGCAAGTGACTTTTCCACATACCAAATTTAGAAAGGTCGCTTTAGAAATAAAATGAATTTCTTGATAGTTCAAGAAAAGGTAATTAAAGTGGATTGCAAAGGAAAATTTGACATCTTTGACAAATCCATTTTTTTATGGTGAAATTTAGATATTGTGTTCAACTTGAAACCCTGGGATAAAAATTCCAAGGGTAAATGGATTTTAAGGATTTCTTACTAGTCAATGTAGTGGTGGATTTAGGCACAAGTGTGTTGAACAAATGAAAATTGAAGAGCTTGTGCTAGGATATTAAATTCTCCAGCATTTTAAATCTTTTATGATATTTTCTTCTGGGGGATTGAAAGAATACAAAGATTAAAAGGACACAAATACATGGAAAGAATAGAAAGAATACTTGGGAGAGCATTTTACATTATTAGTTAGTAGTAGTTAGTATGTAATAATGTTCAATGCAACTCCTAGTGAAAGATGTCATCTCATTATTCATTATTCACTTTGGCTGAAATATCATCTTTTAGGTTGACTCTCTTGGTTTTTTTGAAGGTTTATTTTGTGCTCTCTTTGGAGGCAGTTTATAGTTGGGCTCAGTGAGCTTCATTTTGCTGTTGATAGAAGCTTTATGTAATAACCAACCTTAAAAATTTTGAAATATATGACACTATGGTAACTGAATTGTTGATTGTTAGCTTATGATACATGCAAAATACATGAACTATGAAATGCAATGCTCACAATAGTAAGCTATATGGGGTAGAGGATTTGAAACCTACGTTACAGGATTCACATCTTGAAGATGTGAACCGTGTCCGGATGCACACTTAAACTATGTGCATCCAGAGCGTGCCTAGCCACATCTATGGCCTAGTCTTCTTTACTTCCCGAAACCCTAAAACAGCCCTTTACAAGGCCATTCAACCTAAAAGCATATCATTTTTTTTGCTATTTTGCACTGATCTCAATGTCTCTATTTTGGTATTTTGAAGGACGATTGGCTTTTCACTTTGCCAAGTCTATGCACTTTTTTTAGCCCAGTCCCAACTCAAGTAATTATTCTCAAGTTCGAGCAGAGTCTGAGCCACATAAATATGGTATGGATATACATATACACAAAATATATATATATACAGAATTCTAAAACTAAATACCTTTGCTAGTATGATAGTGATAAATATTAGATATTACTATGCCAATTGAAAGTTCAAATTTTCAGTATTATGTCATATGTTATATAATATATATCAAATATGTCTATGGTCACAATTCAAATGAAAATCATTACAATTACAAAATTGACAATCAAAGATAATAAATGCCGTCAATCGTTATCAATCATCAAAAGGATTATGATCAAAATTATCATTTTCTTAAAGTGCATTTGAACTACAAGTTCTACTCTCACTAAGTGCATCATGTGTAAGTGCCTTGTCATCACTGAGTGGATCATGTGTAAGTGTTTCATCATCCTCATCATCTATAATGACTCTTGCAAGCTCTTGAATAGATGCATCCAATTCAGTACACTTAGGGGTTATGTCCCATTGCAACTCGTTAGAATTTGAGAAACTTCAACATAAAAAATACAAACTAAATTAAAAAATGATAGATACTAAAGTCCCCAATACAACTGTTTAAAAAACCAAATCTTTCCCATGATAAATTCTTGATTGCAAGAGTTTAGAGGAGCAAATAATTTTGCCCATGTGAATACAACCTTGTGTGAGTGTCTACTTTATATTGGTCTTTAAGGGCATAATTATTATGATCTAATCATGATATTTCCTCACATTCTCCACCACTTTCACATATGAGTCGAGTCTTTTGAGTGCCCATTTGTACCTGCTAGCAATTTCATTTTCCATACAATGGAGTTCTCCTTGGCAAAGCATCTGTGAGCTATAGTATTTAAGAGATGATGCATATGCAAGGAGGTGCAATGGTTTGTTCACCTTGTTTGAAGGATGATGAATGATTTTTTCCACACTTCAGAAAAATGTTTCTTCAAGCTCATTCTTTTTGTACTATTATACCTTCATTTTTTTAATCCTAAATTCCATGCCATCATCGACCTTCCCCAAGCATGTCTGATCTATATCAGAAAACCTGATCATATTCATGATAGGGTAAGTAAAATCCAAACTGTATTCCACAAGAACCCACCAATTGTCATCCAAGATCAATGACTTCACCTTTTGGACCCTCTTTGAATTTGATAGCTTCTGTATAATTTGTTGGTTGCTAATAACTATGGCACCCAATGCCTCTTTCACCTTCAGAAATCATCTCAAAACAATTGTGTGATGCAAATTGGGTCTCAAAATCCTACGATCATGTAAAAACAATGATGTTAACACAACAAAAAATATAATATACATATTAAACTAAGTTTCCAATTCAGGTTTTGGTTAGGGTACAGATACAGGGCTCATGTACATGGATACGACAATGTTTTCCCCCCTTGCAGGGTTGGGTTCGGGTTCAGGTACATCCATATATGCATGTGTGTATGTATGTTCAAACATTGAAATGATAAATATAAAAAGAAACCTGATATTCATAAATCCATAATGGCCAATAAAATTATAAATAAAATAATTATATTAGCTGATATGGTTTCAGATTGTATGCATTACAAATTGACATCAATCCGAACATAGGCAACAAACATAACTATGGGCTGGATTTTACAAATATATCAACAGAATTGTAATCAAATCTGCAAAAAATTATAAATAAATAAAAACAATCCCTGACTTTCAACTGAAATGAAGTAAATTGTTGTTCACTGCTGTCATAAACCAAGGGCATTACACAGACCAATTTTGATTTGAATAATATTACCAAGTTGTTGTTGTGAGTGTTAGATATGGGCCTCTAGATCCACACACACTTCAACATGATCATTATTCGTGAATAGCACACCGGAACGAACATGAGGTTATTCATCCGATAAGTAGACATAAGGCAATCTGTTGCCTTCTAACCAAACGGGGCAACCGTATGCTCTCAAAATCGAGAATCCAATAACCATAGACCGAGCTAGTATGAAGGATTTGAATGGAGATGAAACATGCATTAATCTAGATGATATGCGTATAGATCTAAGAACAAGACAAGCAAAGTAAGCTAGAATGAATGCAAGTAATCTAGATGGAGAGCCATGTAAATTTTAATGTGAATGATTTAGCAATTCAACAACATTTCAATACTTCTTCTCTGACCCTCTTTTTCCTTCCCAAGAGAGCCTTGTATTTATAGATTTTGGCAATATCCATGGTGAGGTTGAGCGTGAATATTTAATTCGTAGTGGAGATCCCACTAAAATAAACAATCCAAAGTGGAGATCCCACTACAATAAACAATCCAAAGTGGAGATCCCACTATGGTTAAAGAAATAATATCCTTGGACTCCATAATGAATAGAATATTCATGGATAGGGTGTCCCTTATCAATATAAAATTGATTTCAAGGATAATGGCTCATTTTCTTTTATTCTGAAACTGATATTCATGTGTCATTTTTGAATGAGTTCAAATTAATTGACTTGTTTGATTTGTTGGATCACTTAATTTGTTTTGAACCTGCGCCCCCCCCCTAATTTCGCATTTAGGAGATTGACCAATTTTATGTTATTATAGTTGCAAGAAACTATCTAAAGCTAATAGAAAGAGCATGTTGATGAACAAATCAGATATACATACATAAACTGACCTACTGCCCTGGGTCAGTTTATGTATGTATACACACAGTCCAAGTACAAAGAAGGATCCTCATCCAATAGTTCACCTAATGTTCGACGAACATTTTCCATAAACTTGCAACAGATTAGGAATCCATTATTCTGAGAAGATTCTGACATTAGCAACACACCTATACAACCTAAACATATTGAAAACTTCTACATTCCTAGAATGGCGGATTAAGATCTAGAAATAGGGGAAAACAGTACAGGAATAGATAGATGAATCTCAAAGAATCGAAAGGATAAAATGTCCTTACACATAAACGAATGATCAATACGGAAGAAATACTCCTAGAGACAATAGAAAAATGTCATCAAGATAAAAACTTTCAGAAAATGATGGAAATCTTGCTCCATGAAGAGAAAGAGAAATACTTTCTAAAACTCGCTCAAGGAGCGAACTGCCTCAACATTTCGAAATTGAAACAATTGTCACTCGAGAGGAAGAAACTAAAACCTCCAAATTACAGAAACAACTCCAAGTCATGCATAAGCAATTGGCCCAAATGTTGTGACATAAGGATAAACCGGCTAAACAATTTGCATTAGATATTATTTGCCCATTTCCTTTTGAAAAGGATTTGTAAATGCCTCCTTTTCCTAGAGGAGTCAAATTGCCGAAATATGACAAATACTTAGGGACATCTGACCCCCAAGATCACTTGAGGGAGTTTGGCACTTTATCAATAGAGCTCATGCACAATCAAACGTATCTTATGCATTTATTCCCACGGAGTTTAGGTGGTCAAGCCATGGAATGGTTTTCAAGGTTACCTATGGGAATCAAGACTTTCGATGAGATTGCGAAATGTTCATTTAGCAATACTCGCATAATATACAGCATCCAGTCAACATATGAGACCTATGCAACCTTAAGCAAAGAATTGGGGAACCTTTCCTAACTATACCCAATACTCACATAAGATTCGTTTTGTACAGAGCTTGTTGTGAACACAGGCTCTTTTACGCTTTCTTTTGCTTTATGCGGCATGTTTTGTAACCAATGCTCAATATGAATAAGGCACTATTTGTTTTTGTTTTCTAAACAGTGTATCGTATATTCTATCGTCACATGATGTTAATTCAAAACATCATGACTGTTCAGATTTTTAGATTTTGCAAATGTTTTTGGTATTTTCAAAGTATATGGATGTTTTTGGGATTTTCAGAGTATACCATGTGCATTGAATAGGACGGAAAACTAAAGCAAGAAAGACGCAAAACACAAAGCACTTAAAGCAGAAATAGCAACAAAAATAGATATTTTTGTTATTACCAAGGTGGCTATGACTAAGGTCTCACCGGGATAATGATTTTTTCATGACTTTTTAAGGACTTTGAGAAATGTACAAAGAGCTTCAAGAGAAAGTCAACTATAGAATCATTTTAGGTGAAGGGTATTGATTGGCTCCTTGAGTGATTCTCCTTCAATTGTAAAAAGTTAAAAGGCACCGGACCAAAACACTGCAGTGACTATGTATGGTCCCAGTCAGTTAGGTTCGAACTTCCCTTTTTGTATCCTTTGTTGTTCATTCTTAGGGTTTTCCCTTAGGACAAGATCACCCACTTGAAATTGCGAGGTTTGACTTTCTTGATGTAGCTTCTGGACAATCGCTTCTGATAAGCTTGTAGATGATTAAATGCCACTTGTCGACATTCATCTAGCCGTTCTAATTCATGTAACTGAGATATTTGTTAGTAATCATAAGTGATGAGTCCCTTCAAAGAGATTCGCAAAGTAGGAATCTCGACCTCAATTGGCAACATAGAGTCTACTCCATATAACAAGGCATAGGGCGTCGTTCCTATAGGAGTTTGAATACTTGTTCTATAAGCCCATAAAGTCAGATTGATCTGAAGGTGCCAGCCCCTTCCAGATTTATTGACTATGCGATGTAAGATCTTGAGCAAAGCCTTGTTGGATGCTTCCACTTGTCCATTACCCTGAGGATAATAGATGGAAGACCAGTGTTGCTTGATTTTAAATTTTGAGCACAATTCCTTAAGATCTTTGTTTTTAAACTGTCCTCCATTGTCAGTAATGATGGAGGATGGTATACGATACTTGCATCTGACGTAGTTGAGAATGAACAGAGCTACAGTTTTTCCGTTAACCTCAACAAGTGGAACCACTTCTACCCATTTTGTGAAATAGTTTGTAGCTGCAATAATGAACTTGTGTCCATTTGAAGGATGAATCTGACCCACTAGATCAAAGGCCCATTGTTGAAAGTTGAAACAGCCAAAGTGTGATGAAAGGAATGAGCTCTCTGGTTGGAACATGGAGTTGGCATTGTTTGCAGGACTTGGCATATTTGATAGCCTCTTTCTCCATATCTGGCCAATAGTAACCAGCTCTAATAAGTTTACGAGCTAGTGTCAAGCCATCTGAGTGAGATGCACACAATGCCTTCGTGTACATCTATTAATGTGTGTTTTGACTCATCAAGTTCTAGACACCTAAGGAGTGCACCATCGAGACCTCTCCTAATCAAGTCATCTGCAATGATGACATACCGTGAAGCACTGTGGATTAGGTGACGTTTTTAATTCCGGGTAAGATTATCAGGAATTATTTGGTCACGAAGGTAAGAGTAAATATGAGAGTAGCGAGATGAGTCATGTCCTATGATAGAATAGATCATTTAGGATTATGGTGAATCATAGGCAGGGTACAATAACGTCTACACCAAGTACTTGTGTCGAAAATCGTTTTCAGGCATTTGTAGCATTGAAGTGAACGTAGCCATGGCATCGGCTCCCTTGTTATCTACCCGAGGAACTTGTTGGAAAGTGATATGTGCAAAGTATCTTTTCAAGTCATCCACCATTCGTTTGTAAGGTATCAACTTCTCATCTTTGGTCTAATAAATATCATTAACATGGTTGATTACCAACTGTGAGTTACCAAAGATATTGAGCTGATCTACCCTCCATTCAACAACAATTTTCATCCCATTAATCAAGGCTTCATATTCAGCAATATTATTTGTACAAGGAAATAGAATCTTGTATGCCTTTGGTAGAGAATATCGTTGTGGGGTTATGAAGAAGATTCCACCACTAAGATAAACTCATCAAGGAATTCAATATCTAGTGGAAGAAGACTTTGCATTGGTGTTTCGGCTAGTTGATCCACAATTACCTACCCTTTGATAGCTTTCCATTCAACATACTCAATGTCAAACTGACTCAAGATCATGACCCATTTAGCTAACCTTTCTATGAGAGAAGCCTTGCTAAGTAAATACTCCAATGGATCAATCTTTGCAATCAGGCGTGTAGTATGAGCAAGCATATAGTGTCGCAACTTTTGGGAGGCAAACACAACTACTAAGCAAGCTTTCTTAATGTGTTGTTCATCTTATATGAGATCAAAGTGCGACTGAGGTAGTAGATAGCTTGTTCTTTATTTTTGTGATCTTCTTGAGCCAGCAAAACACCCAGAGTCGAATCCATCACAGAGATGTATAAGATAAAAGGCTTCCCAAAAATAGGAGGCATGAGCACTAGTGGATTAGCAAGATATTGCTTGGTTTTTGTGAAACTTTTATCACAATCAGCATTCCAATCATATTTTACACCCTTATGCAATCTCTTCTCCCCGCTCTTTTTTTATTTTAAGTTTGATGTATTAGCTCAAAAACTTTTATATATTAACCCTTATAAGGATATCAAATTTGCATTTCAATGTTTCAATTGAAATAAATACATAAAAAGGTTCGTGCTCATTAAATAGTAGTGAAGGCAAACAAAACAAATCTCACAAGAAGTGATACCAAAATCTTAGATCTACAACACAAAATCAAAAGAAAACAGAACGAACAGAGACCAACAAAAACCGATTGAGACAATAAAGTCTCAATAGAATGAATTAAATGATAGGCCATCAATGGCCTATCACTCACAATTCAAAAACTCCATTTTTTGCCTCCATAGACTTGCAACTCTACACACCATCATTCTCAAGTGGGGAAGTAATCAAGGGAACAGACTTGTCCTTAGCATCCTATCCTTTTGCCTATGTTATTTGTGAGGATAGGTTGAGGAATATTGATTTAGTCTACCTAATGCTTAGTTGTTCTCTTTTCCAACTCAAACTAGAGCACATACAAAATGGCGGTTATGTTCTTCACAATTTCTTTGTTTTGATTACGTAAAAACAGGTTTTAAAGGACCCAAAACCTTTAACAAGGTATCACAGAAATACAAACATAAAAGTTCAGATAATAGAAGGCCTCAGAGAACATATAAACAACCACAGAAACAGGAGGTTAAAGTATCACAATTTCTTTGTTGATGGCAATGATTTCCTTCACATTGCTCTTGATGCTCCTAAATATTCAATAGAATCCACCTCTTTCTCCAAGTGTTCCCATTTATCAAATTCATAAGCTAGTTAATTCACAGAATCCTACATATCATCCTCAGCTACATTTTCTTGCCAATTGGAGACTTTAAAACAAGTGACAAACTCCAAATGTTGGATTTTCATTTTGGCTACATGCTATTGAGCCAACCAACATTTAAGAATATCAATTTGAATATTAATAGCCTTAAAAGGGTGTTGAACTTCACTTTCAGGTTCCCTTCCATGAAGCTAATAGTGAGTGTCTCTTGTGAACCATGGACAAGTGGGCTTAGTAGAAAAGGGCTTTACTCTTAAACAAGTTGAAGGCACCCAAGGGGTGGCATAATTAAAGGGCACCTCAAATATAGGTAGTTAAAAAGGGGGGGTGGGGGCCTCAAAAAAGTGGTTAACATTTCTCCCTCGCCTTGTGTCTAGCTATGAAATTAGAGAAAACTAAGTCCGACTAAAGAGACATAGGAAGGGAATTATCATCATCAAAGGCGGAGTTAAGGGGCTCCAAATAAGGATTACTAGATGATACCTACTTAATAAAACAAACAAAGTAAGGTGAACAATCCACAACAAATGTAGGCAACAAACCAGCCCACAAGGAACGAGGATTAGCAAAGGAGGGTTTGACAAATTTGGGCTTTTAGGCAATGGGACCCTCCTTAGAATCAAGCGAAGGGTTATAAAACAACCAATGGGTTTGGGCCAAATGGAAGCCATAAAGACGATATAGGGGTGACTCCTTTGCATCCAATAGCATTTTATGCACAAATTCTTCCAAGAGAAAATCCGAAAAGAAAAATTCATCCTCAAATCACAAAGCAGATAATTAAGCATGGGAAAGACATAAAATGAAACCTTTTGTACCTCTCTTCCAATGTAATCTAGCACATAAGAACCTCTGCCACCCTCTTCCAAACCTCAAGGAGCTCTTCCTTGTTGAAACCATTCAGCATATGATTGAATTTTTTCCTCTATTCGAAAACCCTTTCATGACTGCATGATAATTACCCTTAACCTTAAAATGATATAAACAACATCCAAATCGTGAAAGTAGTTATCAACTCCTAAGATACTGAAAACAAATGTTGCACACATAGACTATGCTTGCTTCTAAAATTGATTTTCTTGTACTTTTGCTTACTTGGAGGGCACGAGCTGCTTCAGCAATGTTGCAAGGTTGAAACCCCAAGTTCGAAACATAGGCACCAATTACCTAACCCCTATCATCCCTTATTAGACCACCACCACACAAATAGAACCATTGAAAAGGTCAACTTTAGCCAATTTCCAAGTAGTAATTTATTGAGAAACCAGCTTTAAAAAGTCAAATTTACCTAATTTATCAGACCATCTTTCAATTATCTTGCCTTCGAGATCTGTGGGTTTGATCTTAGGTTCCCAAAGATCAACCACCGTGAGGATGTTTTAAGTTTATTGTGAAAAAATAAGTTTTCCAACAACTCCAAAGGGTTGGATTGATTTCTAAATATTTTCTTGTTTTGTCCTTTCCATGAGCCCCACCCAACATGGAGAAAAGCTTGCCACCGTAATTAATTACCCAAGGGTAGAAAAGGGATAGAAGAGCAAAAGGGACAATGTTGTTCCAGATAATAGACCCCAGCAGTAAGTGTTGAGATTGTAAAACAAGAAACCCTCTATCCCTTCCCTTGTTCATAGAATTCCCTTACACCCGGACAACCATTTTCTTCAAGGGAACAAATAGTATCCCATGCAACAAGGGAAAAGATAAACTTTTTTCATTGCCAAAGCAAAGGAAACATCTTTGAAATTGTTCAATCTTCTTAGCCATATTTCAAGATGTGTTAACTTTTGCAAAAATAGAATAGATAAACTAGAGTGCTTTGTGAGGGGACATTTAGTAGTTGAAGTTGGCCAGCATGGCTTAAGAGGGCACCTTTCCAGGCTGCAAGTTTTCTTTGGATCTTTTCAATTAAATAAATCTAGGCAGGGTTGTGAATTTTTCCTTGGTTGAGGTGCATCCCAAATAAGAAACAGGGAGTTGCTGAATATTGCACTTAGGCAAGCTACAATTTGATTTGGAGCCTTGTTAGGCATTGAAAAAGAAAATGCCACTCTTTTCAAAATAAATTTTCTAAACTAACACTAGAAAAAAGGCATTAAGATTTTTTTTCAATTCAATAGCTTCAGCCATTATGGCTTCCCCCAATAGAATCATATAGTCAACAAATTGTTGGCAATCGCTTGGGGTGAGGAGAGAAACAGACCTGAAATATTTCAACTTTTCCTTGTTAATGCACTCATCTACATTTCTGGCCAAGACCTCAACTAAGATGATGAATAGATAGGGGAGAGTGGAGAGCATTGAAACAATCATGAGAGCTTCTATTTATCAAGATGGAGAATGTGGGGGTTCAGAAACATATATCCAAAATCTTCAGGATTTATTTTGAATGTCAAAGACTTGGACACTAATTTGAATGGTACGTTCGAGAACAAGAACAAGGTATTTGTTCATCTCACAAAGGCACAAATTACTGAGCTGAAACATGCTTGAGGTATTGTGGCAGATGCTAGGAGGGCAAGAAAATGGGCAGTTTTTAGGAATCTTAGAGCAGTTGTTCGTGATCTCCTCCTAGTGGATGGGAAGCGAGACACCCCTCCAAAACCGCATGACGGTTTCGACAGCAGTCTGATAAGAGGAAGCCCCCATCTCTTCTTGTCAACTGTTGGAATGGTAATGGCTCCTTATGGTCATTACCTGGTCTCTTTCACAATGCAGTGGGGTCTGCCAATATTTTGACCATCACGAAGACCCATGAGACTCCCATGCACCCTCTTCCTAGGTATATTGGGTATCATTGGTTGTCAGTTTGTAGAGAGTTGCTCTGTACTTCTAGTGGGGTCCATGGTTCTGGGGGTGTTGCATGTTTGAAAAAGGATGATATTTTCAGCTACACATCAGTGGTCTACTCCAACTCCTTTGCCAGATTCATGTGGGTTTGTATTGATCATCGGAATCATCATCAAAGGGACATCTTTCTTGTTTTTCATTTTCCACCGACCTCTTCTCCATATGCCATTCATGAGGCCGAGAATGGGGATCCATTTTGTGACCTCCAAGAGAGCATCTCACAATTTGCAGCTTTGGGTGACAACATTATTATTGGAGACTTCAACACACGAACCAAGAATCTCCATACTCCTATAGATGACCGTAGCTCGGATTTGATCTGCACTCCTGAGATAGATCCGACCAGTCTGGGACTTCAGCATACCTTGGATGATGCCCTTGGACTGCTCTCTGGTTGCAGTCACCACCTCCTCCAGTTCTGCGAGTCTTCTGATTTGTTCATTCTGAACGGTATATCCTCCTTCCCTGGGTCTGACCTCTTTACTTGCTGGCCCCATTGTGGTGGTGTGAGTGTTGTGGACTATGTCATCACCTCCTCTTACTTCATTCCCTCCATTCACACCCTCCATTCACAATTTCACCATTTCTCGTCTCTCCTTTGCCAACCATGCTCTTCTTAGCATTGTTATCCGTGTTTTACCCTATTTCTCGCCTTCTCCTCAACCCCCCGCATCCTGTCTGACTTTGCCTGCACCCCTACTCGTTTCTGCTACTGAGGGAGATGGCGAGCTCTTTTCCTACCATCTTAGGAAACTTCTAACACTAGCTAGTTTCAATGACTCGTTTGCGGCCTCCGCCATGTTTGATTCACTTGCTTCTGCCATTTGGGAGTCCATTCTCCTTTTTATCCCTCACCGCTCTCCTCCCTCTCTCAAGTCTGAGCGTTGGAATACTTGTCCTGTGCACCAATGGTTTGATGTTGATTGTAAAGTTTTCCATCACTCTGTTTGCTCTACTTTTGAGACTCATTCTCCTGCTTTCACCCACCTACGTTTCTCTTACCTTTGTTTCTTTCGCCACAAGAAGCATTCTTTTGCCTCTTCTTAGTGCAAATCCCTTTGCTCCACACTTATTCAGAACCCCCAAATCTTCTGGCATACCCTTTTCCCTAGGATGACCTTATTTTAAAGACTTAGCGAGATTGGGATCTCAAATATGTTGTTGACTACTATTATGAGACTATACAAGAAGGTGATTGGTAGATTCAGGACTCCAGAGGGCTTTTCTGTTCCGATCAAGAGCACCATTGGGGTGAAGCAGGGTTGCCCCCTTTCTCCCACCCTCTTCGGGTTATATATCAACGAGCTTGAGGATTTTCTTCTGAACTCCTTGCGACCTGGTGACGGGTGTTATTTGCATCAAGTTCTAATCTCTATTGTCCTTTTTGCAGATGATACTGTTCTCTTGGCCTCTTCTCCTGATAGTTTACAGAGACTACTTGATGGTTTGGCTTCTTTTTGTGATTAGTGTCAGCTTGCGGTCAATCTAACTAAGACTCGGATTATGATCTTTAACTGCTTAAAGAACTCTCATCTTCATTTCTTCTTTCAGGGGCAGGAGGTTGAGATTACTTCTTACATGTATCTCAGGCTGAAGTTCTCGAGACCCCGCTTCAGCTTGAGACCTGCTATTTAGTCCAAAGTTAGTAAGGGTATGGGTTCCTTGGCCATGCTTGAAAGACAGTGCTTCAAACACCATTCTCAAGATATTTCATCCAAGTTGTCCCTCTTGGATTCCTTGGTTCGACCAATCGTTCTTCATGGCTCAGTGGTTTGGGGAAATCTTCTTGCTTCAGATTGGACCTCTATAAAGCGTGTTCAGATGTTGCTTCTTCGACGTTTCACTAGATGTCACAGACTCACCTCTCACAGCATTGTCTTGGCTGAGTTTGGTGCAAATCCTTTCAAACTTGCGGCTATTTTTTATTTGATTTGGTTTCTTCAATGGCTTTGAGGCTTTACTAATTCAGTTGTCGACCGAGATAGATACTCCCATCTTGTGTATTGTTCTTCTGTTATGGTTATGAGATCTGGCACTGGATCTCGCTATTTGGTATGCCCAAGCTACCTAGCTTTTGAGCTCGATCGGGATTGAGAATGATCGTCTTCCTCCTTAATAGTTCTTGTTGGATACTCTTGCTCACCTCCTTCCCTCCGACAGGAGTTGAATATAGACACTGCATTATCACTAACTTGCGTAATCCTCCTCATGGATTACGTCTAAAGATGGCCTTTTATGCTGAGCATTTTCTCAAGATTCAGAATGGTATTATTGTCTGCCCTGCTTATTTGTACCAGCATTGGAGGCACTGTGATTCTCTTTGGGCTCCTTCAGAGTTGGGTCTCACCATCTTTGTGCACAGGCCGATCATATGGATAGAGAGGACTGGATCTGTCCACTATGTACTTTGGTAAAGGTTGGTAAAGGTTGAGACTGAGACTCTATATTTCGATGTCCTATCTACTATGAGACCAGAGGGAGATTCTACTGCCTATTCTGAGATTGCTTTTCTCTTTCAGAGTTCTTTAGATATACTGACCAGTGGTGCCTTGCACTTTACCTTTAGGAGACCACCCAACTCTGTGAGCATATCCTAAAGTCACTCATACCTCAGGGCCATATCTCAGACCAGCTCATCACCGCCTTCTTCTCCTCCTTGTCTCCACTACGGGGTGTGAAAAGGCCATCAAGTATCACTCACTCCAGATCAGTCAAACACTGCGTCAGTCTTTCCAAGCAATGACACTCCTCCAATGGTTCCTAGCGGTTCTCAACAACGATCTAAGATTCTCAATAGCCCACGGTTATACTATTTTGTGACTGATTTCTTTGTACCAAGGAAGGATCCTTAGTCCTTTCCTTGGTTTCTATGGAAACTTATCTTGTTTTGTTTCTTCTCAAACACCGTTTGGTACTCCTGTTTTGGTTAGCTCTTTTGTTTCTATGCTTAGTCCATTAAACCCTTGTGGTTTTCCGTTGGACATTAATAATCTTATCTTATCTTATTATCTATCTTATCCTTCGGAACTCTTCCAAGGTAAAAGAGTTCTCTTACTGCTTGGATAATATCAAAGCCAACAATGTCCTGACAAATCTGGGAAAAGGCAAAAGGAATCCACTATGCCCTAGAACTTTGTAAGGGTCAAAGAAAAGACCACACCTTTGACTTCATCATCTACAATCTCTCTCCATACCTAGGAGATATTGAGGAGATATGGAGTCAAAAATAACCTAGAGCACATGGTTGGAGGTCATGTCGTTCTCATCCACAAAGCATAGGTTCTTGAATTTGTTCCTCTTCTGTGGAGCCTTATCCAAAATCAATTCTGAAATCTTATTCTGAAATCTTATTCTTTTTTGTGAATGTCTTATAGTGGAAGAACTTAGCATTTTGCTCCTGAAATCTTATTCTTTTTTGTGAATGTCTTATAGTGGAAGAACTTAGCATTTTGCTCCCCTTCTTTAAGTCATTGAGTCATCATTATCTGTTTCCAGAAAATATACTCTTTCTCAATGAGATTATAAAGAACGCTAAAGATTGTCTCCTCTTAAAGAGGAGCTATTTGAAATCCCAACAATGTTCTTGAATCAGCTTCAATTGATCTTTAGCTCCCTTCTTCTGGATAAAGATATCACATAGGAATTCTCATTCCCGTCTTTAGATTTAGTAAAGATATCACATAGGAATTCTCATTCCAGTTCTTTAGATTTTTTATTAATAAACATTGACCTATGGACAACTTTAAACATAGCAGAGCCAACAATATCTACCTTCCACCATTTTTCAATAAGCAAATCCAAATCGGATGGTGTATCCACATCAATTCAAATCTATAAAGCAAAGGAGATTTCATTGCAGTAGACATTGCTTTTAATATCAATGTTATCCCAATCAGCAGAAATCAAGAATTTGTCTAAATTTGATTTGGATGAGATTAACCCCGGCTTTTTGTTCAACCATTGAACAACAAAGCTTCCAAATCAATTTCCACAAGGCCCCCTCTAAGGGGGAAATTATCCTAGTCCAATATACTATCAGATTATTTAGCAGAGCCTCCCATATTCTCAAAGGAGTATTGGGGCAACAAAGCTTCCAAATCAATTTCCACAAGGCCCCCTCTAAGGGGGAAATTATCCTAGTCCAATATACTATCAGATTATTTAGCAGAGCCTCCCGTATTCTCAAAGGAGTATTGGGGAGAATTGATGTTTCCCACGTGCAACCATCTGTCAATAGAAAAATAATGTTTGCAACATGGGAGAAGATCATCCCAGATGCTATGACATTTGACACAGTTATTGGGAGCATAAATATTGGAAAATATCCAATCAAGTTAATAAATTCTGCGTTCTTTCAAAATATCATGAAAAATATTGTTATCAGAAAGGAGAAAACCATCAAGTCTTTTGACTTCTACATAGAGGTAAGATGACAAACAGCATCATCAGTGTCCACAGCAAAAAAAAAAGGCAAAGGAGCAGGATGTAATTACAAGCTCTCCAAAAAGCTTTTGAGCTCATCTTAGTTTATTGAAGGCGCAAGATATTGGGCACTATATCCTTGATAAGTTTCTTAAGGATATTCTGTCTTCGGGAATTATCAAGTTCCCTTATATTCAAAGATAGGATAATCATTTTTTATTCCTTCTGAAGCCAACATGCTCCAGTGTTCTCCACCTGCCATCAGCCACTTCCTTACGGTAACTTTCTATCTAGTCTCCCTTAAGGATTTCTTGCCTAGTTCAAAATCCTTTCTGACATCTACAGTCTTCCCGAAACCCTTCTCATTCTTTCAGGAGAGGCAGGAGAGCAAACACCTTTCAATTTGAAGCCAAAGTTTTGAGGAAACCCAAATCTATTGACCATGGGCACTCCACCTTGGGATTGACGCCAGTACCAACAAAGTACTGGCTCAAACTTTAGGGAAGGTTGTCTGAAAGAGACCACTGAGGCTCATAGAACAATAACATGAGCCGCATCAAGATTGGGATAAACTATTGGACAACGATTGAGGCTAGTAATAATATCCCTTGAAGGGAGATTCTCAAGAATGTCTCGCTCACCTTCCTTTTGAGAGAGGATGTGGATTTCTTCTTTCCCAGCAGCAAGGGAAGCAAAAAAAGTCAGCATCCAAAGCATTCATCTACTTGGCACAATTCTCCTTCAAGAAGCTCTGTAATAGCTTGCTCACCCCCTAACCCTTTCTCTTTGGAAAGGACAGCATCAATAGGAATGCTGCAAAGATCCTCAAGCAAACCTTTATTCTTCTGTCCTGGATCTGAGTCATTCTTCTTAGCCAAACCAGTATTTAGGCAGGCATTAATTAAATGACATTTGCAAGAACAATTTTGGTAAAATGAGTCTCTCCTCAGACCATTGACCAAACTTGGAATCCAATGATGGTGGAGGGAAGGATTTTGCAGGGTTCCACGCTCACAAAGAATCTGGCAAAGATATATATGCTTTGATTCTTGGTAATATTATCAATGGATAGAAATTGACCAGAGGAATTGGCAACACTACATATAATTTCCTCGTCCCAGAATTTAAGGAGATAGGAGAGTCTCACGGGCCTTAAAAGGGGACTTAAGGAAATCCTCAAAAAAAGAGAGAGAAGAATAAAAGACCCTTAAAGTGGGCCAAAACAATGACATTACCTTTGATGGCCCACTTACAAAGCATCTCAATATCCAAATATTTGGATATCTACCAAAAACATTACCCACAAGAACATTGGCCATCTATACAATGCTTGTTCCACAGTCCAACATTTGATTTTAATGCACATTCCCTCCTCGAAATGCATAATATCCACCCCATGATTATAGCATTTTTCATGATAATACTTGAAAGGGTCTTTCAAATAACCTAAACAGAAAAGAGAATTCTCATGGGCCAAAATACTTTCGAAGCAAAGGATTCATCATGTGAGATCAAACCCACCTGGCATACAAGCAGCAACATAATGAAACTTGTAGACTCAACAATCCCGGCACACCAGGAACTAAATTTTCTTACTAAATCCCATTTTAAATTTCCCATAGTTGCATTTCAATGCTGCACTTAATTATAGATTTTAATTGTTAGCTATTAACGTAAATTTTCATTGTTCCATGTTCAATATTCAATATCTTAGATGTTATTACTGTGCTTAAATGAAATTTCAAATTTCTGTAAATTTACCTTTATCTATGAATGCATACGTGTTAGTTAAATTCAATGTCTAATTGATGCCATCAAAATTCAAGAAATTTGTGTTACCCCCAACATTGTACCCTCTGATGGAGCCCAAATTTTTGCAAAAAACTTGGGGATCCATTTAAGCCAAGTGTTAGAAGACATCAGGTTGCAACCAAGACTACTTAAGAAATGGAAAGAATTATTTATACTATAATTTGCAATGAATAAACAAAGGGTAGCATACATGCAGCAGATAAGGCAAACACAATCAACAATCCATAGATATATCAAATACAAATTTGGAAGCTCTTCTGTAATCCCACACGTTCCAGGACCCTCCTCTCTTGAATGTGCTAATACAAGCATACCATGATCATCACATGTCGATTTGTGTTCAGTAGCTACTATTGACTGTTTGTCTTTTTATTCAATGACTATAAGTCTATATGACCAGAAAATCTAGGGTCTGTTCCAGTTATTTGGCTCTTAGGGTTGGTTTTCAAATCTGTATTGACACTCACCAATTCAAAGAACATTTCCAATGAACCTACAGATATATTAATCACCAGTGTTTAAAGAGGAACTAAAGTATACATGCATGGTAAACATCCGAAGAAGTTACAAATCAAAGTAAGAATCTATAAACAATGATATATTTGCAGAAGTACCCGTCTATGGAACAGAGCATGTGCCATCAATGAAATATGCAGCATCATCATTGTGAAGTATACTGCAGTTTAGAAGATTTAATGAAATCATTAAAATAACTATGATGAGGAAATATCATATGCAGAAGAAGTGTCTTCCCACATCATACAACAAACAAATGGGAAGTCTGCAGATGCTATAATCATGTGAGACAGTATCAACGCTGGAAATTGAAGCCATGAAGGAAGAAAGGTGTGACACAAACTGCCAGTGTAATTGTTGGCCATCAGCGATAGAAAAAAAGTCTTAAATAGTGATGGGAGAATACGCAGGTGATAAATTGTTGAAGGCTAGAGGAGGCATGCTATTCAAGCATATACAGGTCAAGTAAAATATTTGAACACATAATATAAATCCATATCCTACAGCCAACAGTGAAGCAAACTAATTGCAGAAGAGTTCAGATGACCGATGGAAAACCAGTGTGTTGTGAACACTACACACAAAAAGCTATGACATACAACACCTCACGAGCACTCGGTGAATATCAAATTCTCCAGATGAGCTTACAGGCATAACAAAGACAATTTATATATATGAGAAGTCCCAGGCAAAGGAGATATATAATTCCATGCCAATACAGAAGAGGACAAACTACATGATAATAAACCAGTGACTAGAATTTGCAAACCACAACTTCTTGATATCCCAGTGTGTGGTACTGCTCGCCTTGCCATAAAATATAGAGACGGAGAGTTCATACGCCAAACCATATAGAAGACGAAGGACGCAATTCGAGCAATGGGAATTTTGTTGGACTCATAGTCATCGCAAAAATTTAATTGCCGGACATACAAAAGATTTAATATATCAGAGATATATAATGCTTTGTGTGATTAAAGAAGAAAAGTCATCAATTTAATATAAGGAAAACATCACTGGAGTTAAAACAATGGAGCCCAACAATCCTAAAAGAATCGAAGCATAACCGAATATTTTATTTTTAAAATAATATGTTAACAAGATAATGTTAGGGTGCATTGGTTGTATGCTAACCTTTCATATTATTATAAAAGGAAGTGCCAGAGACACATTCAAAACAAAACATATTCGATATTCAACAAGTATTTTTACATTCACTTGTAAGGAGGAATAAGGAGCTTAAATATGACTTTGTAAAATAAATTTATTTATTATATTTTAATGAATAAATAAAAGTTTTTTATGCTATTTGTTTATATTGAAGGTATGGAGAATTGAACTGCAGTTGATTCGTCCTTTATAATTATCTTTAAATTTTTTAAAGAATTTAAATCTCAACACGGTCATTTAGCACCTTGAATGTGATCATCATAGATATAGTGAAATATTGAATTGTATCCATATCTGTGTCCAGTTTGTCTCCCTACCAGAGGAGTTAAAGTTCAATCTATACTAATTTAAGATTGCATATATATTTGATCTGTTGCATCTTGATTATTAAACTGTTGACAGTTTATGTGCATAAAACATTATAAAGTTGTACGTTATAATCTCCATTGTAGTTGACTCCATTGCTCAAATAAACTAAAGCACTGGTCTTTTATCATTGAACTATTGGATTTATATTTAAAGTCAGAAAACCTATAGCTTTGTTCTTACAAAACTCAAATCCATTGTCAAACTTGAAATGAACAACTACAAATCATGAGTTGCTTCCAAACAATTCATGAAAAAAGCATGGAGTTCCACTCGACAAACTGCTGCATTAGAGGCACATAAACCCCATTTGTCTACCAAGTTTGTTCAATGGTCATATTTGGACTATTTTAGAAAAACAACCCTTGTGCAGGAGGTCCTTTTGATTGAGCACTGATAGTTATAAAGGTAGGGGCCAGTTATATAAGATGGGGCAACTTGTTCCACTTAAGCATACAAGGAAAATTAAAATATTTTGAGCACATCTATAATGATTAACAAACATCCATGTCAGTATGCTTTCTTGTTACTATAGACCTTGCCATTTGGCTTTTATAGAACTCCTGCAATAGGTTCAACCCAGGAAAGTGTTGCAAATGTTGTGCAAATGTTGTGCAAATGTTGTGCAAATGTCTCGTAAAAATAAAGCAATTGCATTTACTCTTTGTACATTCAAAACTAGTGTGAAGTTTATGACACGTCCATAATCAAGCAATTAATTGACTCCAAAAGAACAAGAAAGAGCACCAATGTGTAGTAGTGTCAAAAGATATCAAAGAACTAATTGCTTCATAAAAAGGATACAAAAAGTAATGAAGTGGTTCAAAATTATCACAAATGTGGGTGCAATTTCTATTTCTAGAATCATGAAGTGTGCACTAATCCATTAAGGCTTTTAACTAAAATACAATTATTGCAAGTTAGAAATACAAGTTAATGTATGAGAGTTACACCTACAAGGTACAAATAACCCAATGGCATACCAAAAGTATCAACCACGAAAGGGTGTCAACAAGCTGGTTTTACACTAGTGTTTCCCCCAAAGCACAATCTGGGGAGCCGAAGGAACGTTGCGTTCGCAATCCAAACCTTCTGAAAGAAGAGAGACCTAAATATCCCCATTATGACAAAATCTTACAGCCCAAGCAAATTGCATAATTTGAAAACTAATCATTTTTTTTCCCAAATATCAAGTAGAGAATCAACTTTGTTTCTCAATTTCTTTGTCCTTGAATTTTGCATGTGTAAACAAACTTCAATCATGACAATATAATTGGCATATTATTTCCAACTTTGGCTCTTCATGATATATTCATGTTCATCTACCTACCTCAGTTTCTTCAAGGACAAAAACAACCCACTTAGGACAATGAACGTACTCTTGGCAGTAAGAGCCTAATGTATCCAATCATAATGATATTTCTATACACCCTAGAATGACTTTACTAAAAATTTCTTCATTGAGATTTGTCGACACCTCATTGACCTCCAAAATTAAGTGTTGATATAGGTTGACTTGAACAGCATTATCAAAAAATGAGTTTTTAGTTCTTTGCCTTTCATAATTGTCTTCCTCATAATGACCCATAATTGTCCTCTAGATGAAAATCATGTCACCCCGAAAACCTGAAATACTAAAATCCTAAAATATGTCCGAATCAAAAACTGAAGAGCTCATCTAGTAGTTACTATTCTACTAGAGATGTAAGACCTCTTGCAAACATTCTACTAGAATATTCATAAGATAATGTACAAGAATCTAAAATGTTAATAAATTAAAATATAGTGCATACACACTAAAATGACTTTACTAAATATTTCTTTGTTGAGATTCATTGACAGCTCATTAACCTTCAAAAAATTTAGTAATTAACAAGCTGACTTGAGATGCATTGTATAAAAATAAGTCACTACCTTCCACAATTGACCCCTAATTGTCCTCTAGATGAACACCATGTCACCCAAAAACCCTGAAATGCTAAAATCCTAAAATAAGTCTAAACCTAAATTTGAAGAGGTCATCTAGAACTATTTACAAGAGATATTAAACCTCTTGAAAACATTCTATAACCTTAAAAAATTTAGTAATTAAACAAGCTGACTTGAGATGCATTCTCAAAAAACAAGTCATTACATTCCACAATTGACCCCTAATCGTCCTCTAGATGAACACCATGTCACCCAAAAACCATGAAATACTAAAATCCTATAATAAGTCTAAACCTAAATTTGAAGAGGTCATCTAGAATTTTTTACAAGAGATATTAAAGCTCTTGAAAACATTCTACCAAAATATTTATAAGATAATGTAAAGGAATATAAAATCTTAATATATGTATGTATGTATATATTCTTATGTTATAACATTTATCTCATAATTATGCTCTTCTAGACCCCATAAGGAAATGACATTTTTATGAATATGAACCAAAATATAGACTACTAGTGTCAACTCCAAAAGAATGGAACGATTTGATCTTCCCTAAGCTCACACTAGAAAAACCACAAAAAATTGAACAAAAGGAAAACAAGTTGTATTACAATAATAGATAAGTCATCTATTATTAAATAATGGTTATCTATTGTAAATATCTAGTTAGCTTTAGTTAACTTTCACTTTTTTAGCTTTATCTGTTAGAATAGAATATTTCTATTCTTTTTTATAGTTTCCTAAGGAAACATTGCTTTATTCTTTTGTATAAATTGACCTCTTGGTCTCTGTTAATAACAAGCAAGTATTTTACCAATTACTTCCGTAATATGGTATCAGAGCTAATACTCGAAGTTTTTTCAAAAATTCTATAATTTCTTTTTTGAAATTATTTGCTTCAAAAATTATGGAATTTTTTCTGCGATTTCTCAAAAACCTGTCTAGGGTTTTCCATTTTTTGAAGAATTTGTGTGTTCACTGTCATTTTTCAGCTGCTGAAAATCGCAGATCTGGAGGTTTTTTTTTGCAACTTGGATCCTCATCATATCTGAAAATCGCGAGCTAGGGTTTCAGTTTTGGCATCTATTTTTCTACAATCAAGGAACAGCATTTTTGAGGGTGAAATCACAGTTTTTAATGCTAAAATCTCTTTGCCTATGATGTCTCAGGCAAAAATGCCCCTGTTCTTATCAAAATCGTCTTTTTCAGACCTATAAACACCATTTTTCTGTTGCTTTGACCTTCAAATCTGCCAACTGGTTTTTTGGCTCGAAACCCTAATTTTTGGGGTCAGAAATTTTTTTTGTTTGCAGAGTCTTGGTAGGTTTTTCGAGAGCTCAACTGAGTTGTCGTCCGCTTTTTTTGGGTGCCTCGTTTTTTGTGCCTCAATTTTCGAGCCAACGGATTCAAAAAACAACATATTCCTTCTGGGTTTTTTGAGCTCTCTTCTAGGTCACTCTTTGATTCTTCTGGGTCTTCCATATTTTTGCCTCGAACAACGTGCCTTCACAGATTTTCATTGAAAGACGTACCATGGCATCTCTGACAAATATTCTGCTCGAGCATAACTCCAAATTCAATGGTCGCAATTATGGAACCTAGAAGCAGCGCATCATCGCAATCTTTGAATATCGGAACACTGATCAACTTGTTCCAGGTGTTACGAAGCGTCCGACTTCTCCAGGTCCTGATCAAGATACATGGGATCTGAATGACCGAGAGGCAGTAATGCTTCTCAAGTTATCCGTGGCTGATGATCAACTTTCTCAGATTCCATCGAGCAAGACAGCTGCCAAAATCTAGACACACCTCAAAGGTCTTCATGAGACTTCTGACAAGAGCAAAGCCTTCTTTCTGAAAAACACTCTATTTTCTATTGTCATGGATAAGCGGACCACGCTCTAGGCACACCTGAATCGGATTCAAGAAATCCATGATCAGCTACTTGCCATTGGTCGCAAGATGGAGCAAGAGGATATTGTGGTAATCACTCTTCGAAGTTTACCAAAATCCTATGAGCATTTTATCAAGACTCTCAACATCACATCTACTGGTGTTGATCTAAAGTTCACTAATCTCTGCACCCTGCTGCTTCAGCAAGATCGGTGAAAACAACAGTTCGGTAGCAGCTCCAATTCCACCTCCACTGAGCAAGCCTTTGTTGCGAAATCCTTTCAGAAGGATAAGGGCAAGTTTCAACAACCATCTCAACAAAAGTCTTCTGCTCCAACATCCGATGGTACCAAAAAGAAGAACATTCAATGCAACTACTGTCACAAGTTTGGTGACATGAAGGTTGAATGTCAAAAATGCTTAGCTGCCCAGTCTAAGCAATCCGGTTCGCAACCCAAAGCGAACAGTGCAGAGCACACTGAGCAGGCAGAATTTGCCTTTTACGCCTTTATGGCTAAGAGACCTGCAGATCATGTGAAGTTGTCTGCCTGGTAACATTGATTCAGGTGCCTCTCGACATTTCACTCACCGCAGAGACTGGTTTACTGACTACCAACCTTATTCAGATTCTGTTATTTTTGGTGGCGGAGAAGAGTACACGGTTGTCGGTAAAGGCAACATTCAGATTCAATCTGTTTGGAGGAATCTCATATTCCTTGATGTGTACTATATTCCAGGGATGGAACTAAATCTACTCTCAGTCAGTCAGTTGCTGCGACATTCTCCACACTTGGCAGTCACCTTCAGTTCACATCAGTGCACCATCACTGATCGGGTAACTAAGGCTACTGTTGCAGTTGGTCTTGAGGATCATGGTCTTTTCAGACTTACTGATTCTGGTGATTCTCAGAACTTAGCTATGGCTGCTCGGCGATCTTCCATAAGCACACTTTGGCATTAGTGATATGGGCACTTAAATGTGCATTATCTCTCACAACTTGCTCGGGATGAGCTTGTTCTTGGTTTGCCGAAGATTCAAACTCAACACCTTGGAGTTTGTGACGCATGTCAGGCTGGGAAGCAACATCGCACACCTTTCCCCAGTGGCGATTCTTGGCGAGCTTCTCAGGTACTTCAGCTTGTTCATGCTGATATCTGCGGCCCTATGGCCACTCTTGTTCTTAGGTACAGGTATTTTCTATTGTTTGTAGATGATTTCAGTAGAAAAATGTGGGTGTATTTCCTTAAAAAGAAATCCGATGCATTTACTGTATTTCAGAAGTTTAAACCCTTAGTTGAAAAAGAGCCTGGGAAATCTATTATTACTCTTAGATCAGACAATGGGGGGAATTTTGTTCTAATGTTTTCTCCAGCTTCTTGGATACACATGGCATCCAACGCCAGTTCACCACACCCCACACGCCACAACAGAACTGTGTAGTTGAACATCGGAACAAGACAATCACCAAGATGGCTCGTTCCATGCTCAAACACAGACATGTTCCGAAGCAGTTTTGGGTAGAAGCAATTAACACTGCAATTTATCTGTTGAACCGGTCACCCATAGTGGCGATCAAAGGTAAAACTCCGAAAGAGGCTTGATCAGGTCGCAAGCTCAGAATCAGTCACCTGAAAGTTTTTGGCTCTCTTGCTTTTGTTTGGATCCCTGATGCTTCACGCACCAAGTTGGATGCCAAGAGTCAAAAACTGATGCTTGCTGGATATAGCAGTCTTCACAAAGCCTACCGCCTGATTGATGTTGAGACATCTCATCTTATATACAGCAGTGATGTAATCTTTGATGAGCAGCGAGGACCATTCATGCCTATTTCTCCTATTCTTGATCCAGCAGACCAGCCTATGCAAGCTCATGATTTGGGAGTTTGGTTTCCATTAGGTCCACCTGATGGGAGGGCTCCAGTAGCTCCTGCAGCTCCAATTATTCCAGTGATACCTATACAGACTCCTTTGGCTTCTCCTGCAGGATCACCTTGTTTTGAAGATGCTTCACCTAAGTTTGATCCAGCTTCTTCTGATGCGGATCTTGCTGATCAAGCATCTCCTAGTACTACTATTGGTCCTTCTCCTATCCGGCCTAAGTGGTGGGCTAAGACACTTGCTGATCTTCATGATGATGAGCTAGTAGATGGGAGAACTACTCGGAAAAAGAGCAATACTACAGATTCTGTTAACTTTGCTCCTATGGCCAACATTCATAGTGTGTTTGAACCTCAAACATATTCTAAGGCTAAAGGAATTCCAGAGTGGGAACAGGCCATGACATCTGAACACCAGAGCCTGCTGAAGAACAACACTTGGGTCCTTTCTGATCTTCCACCAGGGAAGAAACCCATTGGCTGCAAATGGGTCTACAAAATCAAATACAAATCAGATGGTACTTTGGATAAGTACAAAGCTCGTTTAGTGGCAAAGGGCTTTTCTCAGCGTCAGGGCATTGATTATGAGGAGAACTTTGCTCCTACTGCAAAGATGAGCACCATCAGATTAGTCCTAGCCATGGTAGCACAATTTGGCTGGAAGGTCCATCAAATAGATGTAAAGAGTGCTTTCCTGAATGGTGATCTCCATGAAGAGGTCTACATGACGCAGCCTCCTAATTTCAAGGTTGCTGGTAAAGACCATCAGGTTCTCAAATTAGTAAAAGCTCTCTATGGTTTAAAGCAGGCCCCTCGGGCATGGTACATCAAGATTGATAAGTACATCTGTGATCAAGGCTTCAAGAGGAGTTCTTCAAACTCAAATCTATACATCAAGACTACTGATAGTGACATCATCCTTCTGGTTATCTATGTGGATGATCTGATCATCACTGGCAATTCGGCATCTTTGATTCAGGGAATCAAACAGAACTTATGCTAGTCTTTTGATATGACTGACCTTGGGCTCATGCATTATTGCCTAGGTGTTGAAGTTTGGCAACAATCTTCTGGTATATTCATCTCTCAATCCAAATATGCCAAGGCCCTGTTAGACAAATTCTGAATGCAAGATTGCAAACCTGCATCTACACCTATGGAGAAAGGTCTCAAGTTATCAGCAAAGTCTAATTCTCCTTCCATTGATGATACTACATACAGGCAACTAATAGGTAGCCTCATCTACATCTCTGCTACTAGGCCTGATACTAGCTTTGCAGTCAGCTATATTTCACGCTTTATGACAGCTCCTAAGACTGATCATTAGATGGAAGCAAAGCGTGTTCTTCGTTATGTGAAGGGCACTTCATATTATGGACTTCTGTACTCTCAAAGTTCTAATCCTAAACTCAGTGGGTTCACAGATTTGGATTGGGCAAGCTCTGTTGATGATAAAAAGTCAACATTTGGATATGTGTTTAGTTTGGGATCCGGTGCAGTCACATGGACCAGCAAGAAGCAACAAGCAATTTCTCTCTCTTCTACAAAGGTTGAATGCAGAGGGACTGTTAAGGCAGGATGTGAAGCTGTTTGGCTTCGTCAAATGCTTGGGGATATGCAGATGTCACCAATAGGACCGACTACTCTATTTGTTGATAACGAAGGTGTTATCAAGTTAGCACGGAATCCAGTCTTCCATGAACGAACCAAGCATGTGGATGTTCATTGTCATTACATACGACAGCTAGTTGAAGACGGGACTATTGATCTACAATTTGTTCCTACCACAGATCAGACTGCAGACATTCTCACCAAGCCTCTTGGTCCTGATAAGTTTGTCAAATTCAGAGGACAACTTGGTGTTCTAGATAGATTAACCATTAAGGGAGGGTATTACAATAATAGATAAGTCGTCTATTATTAGTTAATGGTTATCTATTGTAAATATTTAGTTAGCTTTAGTTAGCTTTCACTTTTTTAGCTTTATCTATTCGAATAGAATATTTCTATTCTTTTTGATAGTTTCCTAAGGAAACGTCGCTTTATTCTTTTGCATAAATTGACCTCTTGGTCTCTGTTAATAACAAGCAAGTATTTTACCAATTACTTCCGTAATAAGTTGGACACAAGGCAATGAAGATTCAAGAATCGAAAATTCACCAACAATGTACACCAAGTCTTAGGAGTCCCCTTCTATAATGCTAGGGTTTCTACTACACGTCTTGACTTTTAAATACAACCACCTCTCTATAAGTGCTTAAACCAAGGAAGAGGTTAATGCACCGCGAAGTCCACGCGAGTTAGCATCCATCTACCCTACTTTATTTACATAAAGTTGATTTACTATATGTTTTATTACATTGTATTACTTATTATATTACATGTTCTCGTTACTTTTTCCATTAGCATTTTCCTACTCATATTCCCTAGGTTAACTACTCCATATTGTCCTACACATAACCTACAGTTTAAATATTCACCATAATCCTATATATTGTCTTTCCATTAGCATTTTCCTACTCATATTCCCTAGGTTTACTCCATATTGTCCTACACATAGCCTATGGTTTAAATATTCACCATAATCCTATATATTGTCTTTTGTCCACTAAGAAAGATCTTCTATTGTTTTCCTATTAAGAGGTTGATAATTAGCGACTTTATCTTAATGCATACATAATTAGGAACTCAATAGGAATTTCCTAAATCCATCCCCTAATTTCCTTCACTTTTCTCATCAAGGTTTGCATCCTTAGCGACTACATGAGCCAAGCCCATGATCTTTTTATAAATAACCCAATGTTAAACCTAGGTCAAATGACATTTCTCAACCAAGATTATAACTTCCTAACCACCATAAAAAAGCCTGTCCCACTCAACGACATCAATATACTCAAAACAGTTCAACATCAATCAAAACAATGTCCCTTCTTAAACCTTTGGTCTTTGAAGAATTCAAAGGTTCGCTATCATCTAGAAATTTGATCTCGTGTATTGAGTTGGTACTCGTATGGTATGACCTCAGAAACATTGTTAGGTTCATATGAGTCAAGTCTATTCCCCCATCTAGCAATAAAGATTTAAAATTGAGTTGGCAATTCTGTGGCATGACCCCAAAAACTTTTGACTACTCTACCTTTGTTACAACCAATCCTAGATTTAAAAGTTTAGATCAAACATATCAATTAAAAGACCTTCCATATCCATATAAGTAATGAAACTATTCATGACCTTCCCAAATCATCCTTAACAATGCTTATATAGTTATACTTCACCAATCATTTTTACTCATGTTCAAAAATATAAGGAAAAAAACCATCAATAAAGCCTAGATTTATAAATTATTCAAAACATTATTGCATCTAACCACCACAAACATCATCAAAATTAAAGCATACATCATTATTGCCCGCAACATTGGGTGAAAACCCCCCATAGTCACATGCATACTAATTCTCAAGATTATTAATGCCACTTCATGAGAAGCCCTGCATTAGGGCATGCTTCAAATTTCACAAGGCACTCTCATCACTACTATATTTCCTAGAAGAAATATCTAATGTTGGAGGCACCACCCAACCATCCATCTTATGAAAAAATGTAAATCTTCAACATTTAAATATTCAACATATAAAGAAATTTCATTTCAAAGATTCAAATTTTCATCCACTCCAAAAGAAGCCATTAAAAGCACGCCAATTAGAAAAATGAATTGGCGCTTCATGCTCATTTGCAAATGTTGGAGGGTTTGCCAATTTTTCCTCGAAATTATGCAAGTTGTTCTCAATGTTAGTCTCTATCTCCAGGGAAGAGCAGCTATGTTATCCAACATTAGGTTGGATCTTTTTGTGATGATTTTTGATCAAACGTTTTGTTGATTCTAGGAGGGGTAAGGGGCGAACTCATCTTAGTGGGAGGCTCGTCTCTTGTTGCAAAGTTTTCTAAGAAGGCGACATCCTTCTATATTCTTTTCAAGACAGGTTTTGGCTACTCTTGGTCATTGACATTCTACAAATTGAGGGAGGGTCTAAATAGCAATAGAAGGTTTTGAAGAATTTGTGACCAACGGAGAGTAATAAGACAATGATCCTCAAAGGAGGGTATTAGAATATTGTAATGTTTCTCTAATGGTCATCTTAGTTAGTCTTTAGATTGTTAAGTAGTTTCTATTTTCATTTTTGGTTCACAATTACTTCTTTTAGAAAGATCGTCCTTGTAAATCTATATAAGGAGCTTTCATCTCCTTTGTTTAATACAACTACAGTAACATTGATTTACCATAAAAACAAAATTAAAGCAATTTTATTTTCCCATCTTTTGGCCGATTATAAATGGATACATCATTGTCTCACCCCCTTTCTTTCAAGTAACCTATTCCCTTTTCATCTTTTAAGCACACATAAGTCCAAGTCAAGCTTATGCTCTTTGTGAGGTACAAGTCTAGGAGTGACTGTGCTCCAAGATCTTAGGTCTCCCTCTCTTAAATAGTGAAAGCTATCTTTGTGTTGTCATCTTGCATGCTCATCAATGCCCTCCCAAATGTCTATGAAGGAGGAAAGTAACAAAAGCAAAGAGAAGAAAATGCACAAAAACTACACCACCCCAAGTTTCCAAGATGAGGAGGATTGTACAGGGTTTTTGGGATGAATATTTTTATTTTTGGGGGGGGGAACAAATTGGACGGCTATATGAAAAATAGGGAAATTTTTAGTCTTCATATGAAAACATGGATAAAGCGTACCTATAGAACCTCAGCATAAATGTTTGTCTTAAATAAATTAAATTAAGTGTACACACCAAACAAATTATCAAAACTCAAACATTAATATTATGGGCCAGCCAAGGGACTTGCCCGAGATGTACCTAAGTTTCCAGAGCATAATAAAGAATCCCAAGGACGCATCCCTATGCAATACTGATAATAAAACAATACATCAAAAGTCGAATCACACATTAAAAAGGCATGACGACATTCATATATTAGTACATCTTCTACTCTAGTTGAGAAGTTGGAGTCCATAGTTGACATCATTAAGAGCCAAATGTCAATTGGAGAGTGATACATTGGCAGACTAGGCAAGGAAGCCTTGTACATGCTTTATACATGTCAAATTCTTTCTCGTGCAAGCACCAAATCCTTATAGTGTCTATTAGCTTGATGGGTCCCAAGAAACGGAATTAAAGTCATGAGAAAGTAGGCAGCCTTACTCTTGTATCTTTTCAACATTTATAACCAGCATGACTCATAGTTAATGTTAGAAAAATTAACATACAAATTTTGATAAGTGGCTTGTATTTGTTATTGAATGGGAAAGTTACAAGGTTGTTGCAAATTGCATCATAAGCTGTCATTTAGACAGCAAAATGATGTATTTATATCACTAACTCACTCTTATATAATCTTAGCATTTAAAACCAGCATGGGACATAGTTAATGCTGGAACAATGAATGCACGAAAATTGAATCATACATACTTCAAGGAAATTATACATACTTCAAGGGATATGGTTCGAGTATGGGGACGTTACAATGTAGTTTTTATTACAATGCAAGTTACCCTTAGATAACTAAATGATGTTATTTCATCATTGACATGCACTACATAACATAAATGACCAAACATTAGGTCTAACTGTAATGCCAAAATATATATAAAATGAGGTCTAACTGTAACATTTTATTATATCTAAAAAGATACGAGGATGTGTTCATTTACCATCACAAATACCTCTACATATCCAACTAAAAAGCACTCCATAGATTTCATCCCTAGCACACCATCGCTGAATAGGCAACTATATAAGGAACTAATCCTATGAAATTATGAAATCGAGCAGGAAACTCGGGACTTGATACAAAAAGACCATATTCAACCAAGTTCCTCATCATGTGGAGGTTCAATTGCAGCAACCAGAAAACAAGTATAAGTCATGGCAACCCTACATTGACAAACAATCATTTCTGTAATATCCCAATCTGGATATTATCTCCAAAATAATTTGCTCAATATATTTCAGAATTATCAATAGATAATTTCTTGCACAGTTTTCAGCAAATACCAGAATAATGTCCAGTACAATATACTCAGAAACGCTATTGTATTATAATGTTCAGCAATACAATAACATTATAAATATTCCAATCTTACATACAAAAAATTACAGCCAGATTAAATAATAAGAAAGAACTTGAAATTCAAGGTGAACTCTATCACGAATCCATTCTAAAGATGAATAGGGCTTCTGTCCAATTCACCAAGAAGCCTGAAGGTTTCTATCCTTAGGTTTCATCAAGAGAAAGCTAGAAGATTCCCAAATTTCTCCAAAAGAGAAAATCAGAAAATCAATCAAATATCCAAGCATAATCTAAAATGAACTAGCTTCCTTCTTTTAATGCTCAAGGTTGTGACCCTTCAATTTTCTTCTCATGTCTTTCATCTTCTTCCTCCATTATCACCTTTTTACCTTTATAATATTAAAAAGACACTTTTAAATTAATTGCTTTCAGCTCCCTAACAAGTCATTTTAATACTTTCAAGTTGGCTTGTATTTTCCTAATGTCCCAAAAAGGATACATTACAGCCCTCCCTCCCTGAGAGAGATTGTCCTCAAGCAATCAAAATGAGGATCCCATATAAATGTGTCAGTAGCTATATAGCCCAAACTAAAATGACTAAGATAAGATCTTGTTATACTATAAAGCTAGGAGTCCAAGTGCAGCTCATCCATCCATAGGATCCCTGGATTCCATGTCAACCTATAAAACACTACTCCACCTATCTGTTGCATGACTCTGAACATAACTGCATCCAGTGACAACTCATCATAAACCGCAAAATGCAAAGCATACATGCTGAGAACTCCTAAATCCCAGACTAGCCTATCAAATCGATCCTAGGAGTAGAAATAGATGTCCAACAATCCTCCACCTTTCTGTATCAACCAACTGAACAAGTAGTTCCTCCTATAGATGCCAAAAACATCACCAATATGCCCAACTAACAACTCATTAGACCACCATATGTTGCTGCCATTATCCGAATCAGCAAAAAGAATGTGAACAATGGCATCACTGTGTCACTGAACAGGAAAGGTAAACATCTCATATGGGATAGCCTTCGAGTAAAGAATTTCCACATATCTGCATACAACCCAATACTCCTTGTAGACCATGCCAATTCTGAAAACATAACGGTAGACCAAGCAGGGCAACCTCAAGTAAATGAAAAGGGCGTAAAGATAAAATCACCAATCAATAAATAAATAGTTGTCACCTCATGAAAACTTAGTAGTGAATCTCTAGACAAACTGTAAGAAGCCTCAGCATTAAGGGCAGCTCTGAATTTTCTGCTTCACCATTAGTGTTATCAATCAAATATACACCTCCATCAACAAAATGGTCACCATCACACTAATTGTCAGAACTACTTTCACTCAAATCAACATTGTCCTCATGATGTTGTGAAGATGAGTAACTGTTGATATAAAAATCATAATTCATATGGTTGACTTCTTGCTGGTCCTTTAGGTCTTCTTAAGCATAGAATATCTCATTTGGATAAGGGAAAATGGAAATACCATGCTCACCTTCATTCTCATGAAGGGGGTGGATCCCTTCTATCATTGGTATGATCTCATTGGCCTTGAGATTAAGATCATCTTCTTTTTGAGTGGCTGCAATAGAAGTTTGATTTTTTGAGTGGCTGCAATAGAAGTTTGATTTTCAGCCTGGTATAATGGGTAACGGGACATAGTTGAAGACAAAGTACATCTACCTCCTTTTCCTTGTCTTCCCCAAATTTGATAGCAAGTTCCCTATCCATTTAGAGTTGCGAGTAATCTGATTTCATCCCTTCAAATGCTTCTTTAGTTGTTTGTATTTGCGTACTAGTGACTCCACATGAAAAAACCTGTTGCCTTTCATCACTTTGAATTTTCCACATAAGTTCTTCGATGAATTTGTGAGTCATATGTCCTAGTTAACACTTGTACAAATTGTCTTTCGTAACTAGTAACTTGTCCATCAAATCTTGCAGCGATTAAGGTTGTATTCAAATTCACTTAGGAAGTGAGGGCTGTCACACATCAAATGTTCTAATTTGTCCACAATTGCTGAAGCAATTTCATCATCGCACTTATTGCTTCTATAGCTGGGGCCATGCACTCCTCATGAAGTGATAATGGAATAGCATCATGTTCATATATGGATTCATCAAAGGCATTTGCCTCTTTACTAGTTTTGTCAATAATAATCAGCAATTTACCAATTAAGAGCTTAGAATAGCTCTTTAGTAGAAATAGGTTCTTCCATAATATCATCCTCGATTTGGTTGGAAGTCAACATCTGGTTTTTTTTCAGGTGTATTTGTTTTAACTTGTGCCTCATGGATGAAGTCCTCACTCATATATAATTCTATGTCCTTACCAATGTTTGGTTGCATTAGTTCTTCTTTACTGACTTCACAATGATGATCACATGTCCAAGACGTCATTTTCCCAAATTTTAATGCAATAATTTAATTTAATTAATTAATTAATTGGTCCCAGAATTTAGATAATATAATAAAAGGACCTTTAATTAGTTACTTTAATTAATAAATATGGGGCCCAAGTTAATAATATTTGTACTTGTGGTTCTGATTGATTTAGTATATCTCGGACCCATTTTTATTTTTATTGTTTCTGTAGGTGTTGTCGCTGGTTATCTTTGTAAAACCCTGGGAGTTCCTACGAAGGGTATTTAAGCAGGGCATGTAGGTAGTAGTTGTCATGTGATTTTTGGATTATTTCTTTGTATTGTGAATTCATGTTGGAATTCAATATTATTCACCATTTCGGAAGTGAAAGATCTTCCCTACTTGGCTTTCCGATTTCGGTGGGATTCAACCCTCACCCTATTCCGTTTTGTATTCTTGGCTCGGATCTGGCAAGTTGGAGCATTATTTATGTCGCAAATATCATTGTTGTCTAGAATATATATTGATTCTGATACATCGTGTTTGTTCTGTGTTTGCATTGATACCTTGGTGATTGGAGTCATTGGACAATCCTTGCGTTATCAATGAAGGAAGTATAATCCCTCCAACCAACCTTCATTCACTCCTTCGCTCCTGACACTCATCATTCTGTACGGTCCTACACTCACGTATGCCATCAGACCCTCCATTCTGTACGACCAATAATCCGTACAATCACCTTCCCTCACCCCATATGGCAGACTACCGCACTATCACCGTACGGACGGCTAGCAACTCTGTATGGCTTCCCCATCTCTCATCGTATAGCCTCTCATGACATGTAAAAAAAATTTGCTCTCATCTCATTTCTGGATATCCTACAACCTATACTTTTGCTAACATTAGCTCATTTCCAATCATATATTCCTTGAACCTGTCAAGCTTATGTTCAATCAATTCCTCCATGAGCTCATAAGCAATGGGTGAGATTCTATTCTTATTTCTCTATATAGCTTGCAAATCTGATTATAGTAGTTTACATATGTCACCATCCTCATCTATTGTCAATGACATTGTTATTATGCAAGATCTCACAATGTCTAGATGATATTTCATAAATTCTCCTAAGAAACATTGAAACAATTGTTGAATCATCTTTGCACAACCAAGATCCAACATGAGAATAAAGAACCTAGCTTTTGCCATGAGTTCTAAAATCTCCACCTTCTTACCAAAAGTAAGGCTCTTGACATCATGTAGCCCACATAGGTTGTCCATCTCAGCTGTAAGACCCTTTTTTTCAATTTATGTTGTCATTGTAAGGTGTAACTAGTGTCGTAATTCTGATAATTTCACTGAGACACGCAGCAGTTATTAATCTCACATTTTTACATGGGTGCTCTATTATTATGTGTTGGACTAAGGTAACCATTGAGGGTCACAAAGTCCCATTTAATAACCTCCAATCGAACTGGTCCACTTTGGATAAATATGAATCCAACTATTCCAAATTCACAAGTATACCATCCAAAGATTTCGTGGAACCCAATTACAATCCAGTTATATAGGACACATTTCGGACTTCTTTTTCTTTATGCAGATCTCTAAGTTGTTTACCATTAAAAGCCTCGTTGAATTCTTTGGAGAAGATTTTGTTCTTAAGATTTTCCATTGTTTAAATGCTGCTTCTACCAATTGTATTTACCAAAACTGATGCACACCTCAGCTGAAAATTTATGCACTTCCACTCTACAATTGTAGTGAAGTGGACTCAAGTTTGATCCAAAATTTTAGTCCCCATTTTCCCAACTCAACTAAAAATACATTCTGATTAATTTACTTTGAATCCTTGCAGTGGGCACAAGAGTTGTTGGATGATTTATATTGAAAAAACCTTTGTATGGAACCTTAACATCAGTGCAATCTCAAAACTAGGAGAATAAATGAGCCCCTTAAAAGAGATAATGACCTTCGAGAGCCTACCAACACTTCCAAAAAATATATAGAAACTTGAATGCACTGAAATTGATGCAGAGTGCACAGCAGTAAGGTTAATAAATTCAAATCAGAATCTATAAACTGACATCTCTTCTCAATTCACAAACAACTGAACTTAATTCATTGTGTAACTAACCATATTTGAGCAAAGAAATTCATATCTTCTGATACCTCAATAATGAGAATATCCACAAATTCAAAATACTGAATCAACACACCAAAAACTGTTTCCTAGTGCCTTTGCAGACTGTTGAAAATTTCATCTTACAGGTTCAACACAAGCTTATTCAAAACATGACACCTTGCTACCTTTCCCAACTTCTTGAGGCCGAATACATAACAAAACATCTGATATCTCTCAGATCATTCCTCTCTGAGAACAAAGTGCTCACGGGTTCAACTGGTTATCATGACATCTGGCATCGATCTTGCAATGAGCAATAATGACTCAAGGAACATCAATCAATTCATTAATCTCTTGGGCTGTGCAGGCATAACAACTTAGTACTTCCTTTATCGTGACTGTGGCAACAAATCCCTCGGCTCCTTGCGGCTTAGATAGACTTAGAAATCAATCCCAATAGCCATGTATGGCTCGAAACTAGCCTGCAATCTTTGTAATGGTTCTTTTGACTGTTTTAATGTATACCTACAAGACTTAAACATTTGCCTCTAAGTTCACTTCACATAAAACCATTCTGCCATTCTATTCGGGATAATTCCAAACCCGACCCATATAAAACTTCAAATTCGATTTTGCCAATAAGGAACATGATCGGCTTCAAATAGCATTAAACTTTCTTCAATAAAACTGATACCACGTATTCATTTACATCACTCAAAATACATTCTTCCATAAACCTGATTCAAGAAGTATTCAACCTATTTCAAACAATCGGTTCCATCATTTGAAGGCACGAGGAACATGAGAAACCTATTTCAAACAATCGGTTCCATCATTTGAAGGCATGAGGAACATGAGAAATGGTTTACAAAAATCGTTATGGATTTTGAATCCATTCACTAACAAAGGAAAACCGATTCATTAAATAAATAAACAATGACTCATCGGTGTGTCAGATATATCAAATCCTTCGGCATCCATCACATTCCAAAATGCAAATTATTGTTTCTTCGAAAGTGTTTGGATTTAAAACATAGAAGCATTAAACTGTTTCAATAAGACTCAAATTCATTGCTTGTCCAAAACCGATTCACAAAACATGGAAAGCTGATATCAATACATCATTTAGCTTCAGCCCTTTAACAAAGCTGATACCAAGAATCCCAAACAGTTTTTTTTTTTAATTGTCAATTTTTCCATAAGCATTAAAACCGAATCAATGAAAGGCCAGATATTCTCCATTAAACAAAATCTGATGCCAAGTACTAACTCCAACAGAGTCCTTTGAATACTGAACTTTCTAGATAATAATTTTGCAAATAAAATATCATTCCAAAGTTAATCCATCTTACCATTATGTAACCGTGGATGAAATTGAGGACAGAGAGACTTTGAGTTAAGCAGACGAAGAATCAAAAGATATAAACAGAAATATAAACCCTTCTTTTCATTCCGCACTTCCTCCATTTCATTGTTCCATTCTCCATCTTTTTAAATCAGCAATTGTCATATTTTATTTTACTACTTCTCGGTTTGTTTTATATTGCATATATAAAGATCTTCAAAAAGAAGATCACCGAGAACTCCCATAACCAATTCTAAAACCACCCTAATTTCTCTAACATACTAACTCTTTTAACATACTAATAGCTCATTTAACCAAACCAGTAAATTATCGTGGAGTTGACAATGTCAACTTCACGATGATACATAACATTTATTTAATAAAAACACTTAAGTCTCCTCCACTAAGACAGAACCCTAAATTATTAAAATTAACCATTTAAATCCGAGACTCAACCCAACCATTATATTATTAGAATTACCAATTAAAAAGGTATGTAGAATTCGGGAGCTTGAAAATAATTGGAATCTCCGGATGCTCCTACATCAGAAATAGCAACCTCAAAGCTCTAGTTTTGAAATATTGTCTTAACTTCAACTTCCCATTCTGCATTATTTTGTTGAGCAAAAATGACCCAATTAATCCTTTGCCTACTCTCTTCAATGTTGTCGCCAACATAGTCAACCCACCTTAAATATGTCATAGTCGAACCCAACAATAGACAAATCTTGTTGAGTCTAGCAAAAGTTTGTCCACCTAATTAAGGAGAAAACAATGTAGGCTTGGTGGTAATGTTCAGTTACCAAATTGATACACTCACTCAGTCATTGTGTCCTCAGAAAAATACCTCAAAATTGATTGTTCTCACCCACACCAAAACTTTGTCACACTATGATTAGTTCCCAAAGTCTGTTGTTGAAATTTTAGTGTTAGCCAATATTTGTGCGTGCACTAACCTCCCGCAGTGATTTCAAATTCTTTGATACTATTCTTGGTGAGTAGTCTATGGTAACAAAGGTCTGCATGCCTGACCTCTGGTTTGCGAAATCCCTTCTTAGCACCTGCAACTAGACTAGCAACACTTCATTAAATAATTTCCTAACTTTTGCTCGGCACTTTTAATAATCATGAAATTGATATTCTATGACTTTAATGTTTTGCTTTCGTGACTATTGTTTTGGCAATAACTATTTTAAGGTGATAAAAAAATAATTGAACCCAAATAGTTATATACTTCTCATTCAATATATGCTAATATTAAGATCGAGCCATTAATTGGACCCCACTTTAAAACAACAGAATCTTCAATACATGCCGATACAAATTCTTGAAATATTTATTGACCGTCAACGATGATCTTTTCAGCCATGACAAATACTCTTCCCTATTCAGGATAAATATTAACAGCGTGACCTCAATGAAAAATAGAGATCATGCTCATCAAGTGGGTCGAAATAGCTAGGGAGAAACACTCACAAGCACGTTACATCTAAGCTTCCAATCATTGGTTGGATTGTTTTTTGTTCCAAGCTTACTCAATCACACTTTGGAAAACTCTTTTGCTAGTTGTAACTGCTAAATTTTCCCCGTACAGATCCTATGGCATTCCAATAGCTAGTTGAGGGTGATGGCTCCTCTAACAACACCAAATACTCCAATCACGATTCTCGACCATAACCAACAACATGATGATGCCTTACCCAAACTTCGATATGATCAACTATGAAAGCTCTTGCAACCTAATTATCTCCACAGCACTTCTATTTCAACTTGCTCCTGTATTGTCACGGATGTTGAAGTCTTCACAACACTTTAGAAAATAGATCACGATATCTCACAATAGTTCCTCCGCTTTAAATATTCATCTTCTATAACTAGAGGGCACTATTATATTAATCTCAATAATATCGTGAATGTATTTGATGCGACAAATCATATCACTTTTGCAAAATGGCACTTCTTTAATACAATAAAGGGGTTTTTTTGACAAAAACTTGATGGTAAAGGAGCCTTTATCAAAATAGACTTTTTGGCTCCAACATATCAAGTCATTTGATTTTGTGGTAATTAATATCCTCTCATGTCTCAAAGCAGAACATCCCCTATGAAAGCTCTTGCAACCTAATGCTCTCCACAGCACTTCTATTTCAACTTGCTCCTATATTGTCACGGATTTTAAAGTCTTCACAACACTCAGAAAATAGATCACAATATCTCACAATAGTTGCACCGCTTTAAACATTCATCTTCTATAAGTAGAGAACGCTATTATATTAATCTCAATATTATCGTGAATGTATTTCATGCGACAAATCGTATCACTTTTGCAAAATGGCACTTCTTTGATACAAGAAAGGAGTTTTTTTTACGAAAACTTGATGGTAAAGGAGCCTTCATCAGAATAGACTTTCTGGCTCCAGCAAATCATGTCATTTGATTTTGTGGTAATTAATATCCTCTCATGTCTCAAAGCAGAACATCCCCTCCTTGTAAAAACTACTCGCAAAGGTAATAATCTCCTCTAATGATATTTAGATTGCAAAATTGCGGTTCTCGATAATATAAATCCTCCACTATGCTTATAATCAACACGAGAAAGTGTAGTTTGGATTCCCAATGTACATTCACGGCATGGTCCTCTAGTTTTAACTACTCCCACACACAAGCTTGAAGATATTTTGAGATGTGACCAGTCTCTGTCTTCCTTGTCTACAATACAAAAAGTTAATCCTATCTTTCATCACAAAATAAAATATCAAAACCTGCACAAAGTAATGCAGCGTTTATAAATATTTCAATGCCAAGTCATATACAATATTTCAATAATTTATTAAAGGCATCCACGCCCAAAGCTCAAGATTAGAGGCAAACATTTAACTTTTCATCTCATATCTCACACCAAATATAAACTTCAGAGAACACAATATGATTCTGTTCCTCAAACCACATAAAAGTCCTCCAAAACTCTAATACTTCAATTTATGTTTTACAAGTAACCTTGCAGCTTTGATAAACTTTAATAAAACCATTGTTATTTGCCTCTACAGCTGGTTGTTAAACAAATCTTTCAACCCCAACCACCAAACACTGATTTCTACAATACCACAACTCTACCAAAGATTCAAAATATATTTTTTCCTAAACTTCACAGGTTGGCAAGAAAACCGGCTCTGATACCACTGTAATATCCCAGTCCGGGTACTCTCCAAAATAATTTGCTCAGTAAATTTCAGAAATATCAACAGACAATTTCTTGCACAATTTTCAGCAAATACCAAATAATGCCCAATCAAATATACTCAGGAATGCTATTGTATTATAATGTTCAGCAATACAAAAACATTATAAGTATTCCAATCTTAGATACAGAAAGTTACGACCAGATTGGATAAGGAAAAAGAACCTTAAATGCAAGCTGAACTCCATCCCGAATCCACTCTGAAGTTGAATTGGGTTTCCATCCAATCCACCAAGAAGCTTGAAGGTTTATGTCCTCAATTGTCACCTTTTTGCATTTATGATATTAAAATAACACTTCTAAATTAATTGCTTTGAGCTCCCTAACAAGTCATTTTAATATTTTGGAGTTCATCTTGCATTTTTCCTAATGTCCCAAAAGGGGGATATTACAATTTCCTAAACAAAATCTATTGAAAAAGATAGTTGATCCATTTGATTGATGTCGTTGGAATCTAAAGGGGCAAAAGCTTTCACAAAAATAAACCTAAAATTAGAATACCATCAAGATTCTCTTGAACTAGCTAATGTGGGGAAGATTGCCCTTACATCCAATGAGGTTCAATTGGTCAGTCACGCACTTTGGTATAACAAATGTACCTACCACTTTTATGCAATGGACAGCCAATGTCCTTGGGCATTTCACTACTTCTTATGGAATCAACTTCTTAGATCACAATATCATATTCAATAAGATTAGATGAGCACCTTCAACATGTTTATTTAACCCTGTGCTAACATAAGCTCTATGCCAATGTGGAGAACTATTCTTCAGAAATGAGAGAAGCTGGTACTTTCACTTCATCATTGACAAAGATGGTGTATTCTAAAAGCAATGAAGATTCAGATTATTAAAGTCCAAATAGGCCCTACAAACTCTCAAAAAACTTAGGAGCTTCTTAAGCCTAACCAACTTCTAATAAAGATTTGTGCTCATACTCTCTCGCATTTATGGCCTCCAAACAAAACAATGAAAGGGAACAAAGCGAAGCTCATAAGGGCAAAGGCACAACAGCGGTCACTCAAAAAATTGCAGTAGAGGCTAAGTTAAACATTAGTTACAAGTCTTCTTTACCTACGATATTTTGAGGTTGCTATGGAAGCTTAAGAGCATACATTAGGAGTGGTTCATTCATATGAACATAGTGTTGCCTACAATAGTAAGACCTCTTCTAACACAATGCACGAGTATCCAACATATGACAACAAGCTTTCTGCTCTTGTACATGCCTACAAACAATGGCAGCATTTTATATTAGGAAAGGATATTATCTGATGAAGCCTAGATCTTTTTGCACAATTTACGGTCTCCATTTGAGAAACAATGTTAGAGATTTATGATAAAATATTGCCATTGGTGTTAATAAATTTGATGCAAGGCAGAAAAATTAGAAGTATAATGGATAAAGCACTCTTGAGCAAATATTTGAAAACCTTGTGAACAATTTATATGGAGATTATAATCATTTTTGTAACATGGTTGATATCGAAGTGATGGCTGATTATATAAACAGATTGTACAAGATTAATGGTGTAAGAGGATTCAATCAGAACCATAAAAGCAATTACAACAGGGTGATATATGAAATTTTTATTGATAACTATTTCATCTCTATGTATTACAGACTCATGAGGAATGAATGAGAAGTGTATTCAGATTATCAGGGATGCTCCTACATACATATAGTTACTCAGATTCAATTATTACTCAGAAAATGTGTTCAACCTTGAAACATATTCAGGGCACAATTGACTATAACTGAAGACTATTCAAGGATAAGGAGGCAAATACAATTTTCAGTGATATTAAATGTGTCTGCTGAAGCTTACAAATAGAGTGATAGTGGATATGCAGTGAGGAAGCTCACCAAATGATAAATGGAATAATTATCAGAAGTAGAACCTAGAGTGTATAAAGCACAGATAGTTATTGATGTGAGAAACTCAGATCATAGCCACTCACCATTGAAGTCACAGGTCAGGCATTTATAATGGAACGGATAGTGGATATGCAGTTGGTTAGTGAGCAAGAATCTTTTCGGAGGATCTGATGTTCAGGCACCATTTGAGTATGAAGGGAACAGATACAAAGAGGAAACATAGATTTGGCTCACAGCATGTATTCCATATGCAGCAATGTGCAGTATATTGAGGAAAATAAAGGAAGGATCAGTAACAGGAGTATGTACTCTGAATTGGATCAGACATGAATACGGTGGCAGATATCATGTTTCACTGGAAGAAGAGTGATATTGGAAATTGAATGTTCAGTCATTCTCTTTCTAAATTAATGATCCAAGTTACATCTACGCCCAGTAATAGTCACACAGAAGCAAGAAACCGATTCTCATTCACCATTGAGTAGTGAATTTGAAATGCAAGCAATCATTGGAGGCTTGTCAATAAATACTTTTCTATAGCAAACGAAAGTGAAAGTAACAATTGGTGTTATAAATTTGTGATTATCGAGTTGCAGTAGGAGGATGCAATACATTACTTGTTTCAGAACTCTCAGGCACCGGAAAGTATTTCTCGGGAGAGTATGGCGTAATGGCAAGGGAGAAGAATTGTTTCAGAATTCATTATCAGGCCCGATAATAGAAGGACATTTAACCTGTCATATGTCTGATTCTTGGAGTGTTTGATTGGAATTTTAATTGGCAAGTGGTTCTCCTCTTTCATCTTTTTCTCCATCAAGGAGTGATTAAGGAGCGCTTCTAAATAATCAGGTGCCTGGGAATGTAGAAATCTTCGGAACAAACAAAGTAACTAGAAAATCACCATGGAAGCATAAAACTGAACACCAATATATATGCACAAGAATTCAAATAAATTGTTTTGGTTCAGTTTAGTAATACTTATTGTTCCCATTTGTTTGTTGCAGGTGCTCAAGAGGTTGAGTCAGATGTTGTATCACCGTATCAGGGGTTAGCATCACTATGTTCCAACATCATTGCTGAGTCTTCAAAAAGATATTTCCGTTGTTCTCACCATTTTTGCGTCGAGATAATTGCATTTTTTATAGAAGCTATGGTCTATGAACATGTGCAATGGAAGATAAGTCCAACATATTCACATATTTGAGCGGGCCTATTGAAACCAAGTTTTATAATCGCTAAGCATATAAGGCATAAAATTACAAAACTGCCTGTTATATTTAATCAAAATTATATTAAAGTTTTATTAGTTATGAAGAGGTACGGTGCTTGAAATGGCAACCGATGCCCCTTCTGCTCTATAAATATGTGGTGAAAGATCAAAGGAGATACAATAATTTTAACACACATTCCTATGATTTTTTCGTATTCTGAAGTTGTATCTGCACTCTGATATATGGTATTTTCATTGGCAAAGATTGAATTTTGAACCAAGCCGGTCGATATTGAAATTATTCGGCATAAACTTTGATATTGTTTGAGATCAAGTAGTGTGGAGTAGAGCATCAGCATTTGAGTGTCTTCAATACAAATTCTTCTACAATATAATCAATAAGAGTTTTATCTGTTCTAGAGTTACAATTTATATAGTTCGTCCTTTGTGATCATTTTATTCTTTATTTATTTACAATTCATTATCACGATAGGTGGATCAAATTGTTCACTGCTATTTAAATCTGATCAATACAAATATTGTGAAATATTATTGTTTTCTTTATTTGTATCTATTTTGTCCGTATAAGGGTTAAAACATCATAGACTGGTTTAAATACGCATAAAACGAAACAATTTGAAGCATTGTGATAACTAGATTGTTTATAGATACAATATACCTAATATCATAAAGTTCTATTGCCCATTTAAATTTCTGCACTAATCATTAACTTGCTCATAATTCTCAATCCATATGCTGGTAATAATCTAATCTTTTTCCTTTGAAGGATTTGATATTTATTTGTTTTAGTAATTCATTTTTAAAAATTTCTTTCAGCAATTCACAACTAAAGTAATCGAAATTCGAAGATTAATATTCACCATTCGCAATACAGAAGTTATCCTTAAAATTTTGCCATTTAAAGAGATTTTCTTTGCATTATATCTATTCACTATAAAGCATCTTGGATCCAAGTTTTTGTTGTCCAGGATTAGGTGTACGGGACTTGGTTTTGCGAAGCCAAAAGCATAGAGGATCTAGATCAAATTGATCAATCCTGTCAAGTTGGCCATAACCAATTAGAAATCCCAACATCGAGCAGGCAAGGCTCATAGGATTCTAATCAACGGTTTTGATAACCAACACAATCATCCACAGAAATACAAGCCCTATTTAAGCAAGCTCTAGGCATCCTAGAATGGCCAACAACAAAGGTGGTTCACATATCTCCAACAATTCCACCTCAAATTTCAACAAGAAAAGAAGCATCAACAAGGTTATCAATTGCCTTAGTTGAGCTCCAATTGCATTACTAATGACAGTCCTAGACTCATATTGGCATGAGACATCAAAGTGGCCCCAACTGTACCTCAAAGATCCTAAACACTCACATAAATAAAGGATTAGCAATTGGGAAATAATGTCCTAATTACCGCATAGAGAATGGACTTCCATATCACATGGGGCACAACTATGTTTTGTTGAGGAATGTCAAAAGATCATTGTCGAAGCTCACTACAATTGGATTAAAAATCATTTTGGAGGGGAGAAGATGGTAGTGGTTTTTCAAAAGTACTTACTGTTGTGAGGTTTTCACACCATCGCCCCCTTTTTTCAATTGCCTTAGCAATTTTTTGGTCTAGAGGTTTCAAATTTTAAGATTTCACGCCTTGGACACCTTCAGGGCCAATAGGGAGAAGGTTAGATTTATTTTCACCTGGTTTTAACTTGATTTTCTAGAGCCACCAATTATATCCTTAGGCCAAACAAATTTCAAAGTTAATTCCAACTTGGTAGGATAAAATTGTGATTTTTGTACTTAGACATTTTCTTTTGAAAATTTGGACATAATTGTATAAATTTGGATAATTTTCAAAAAATGAAATTTTTGTTAAATTTGGTCTTTTGGAAAATCTTACTTATTTTTTTAGTGAAGAAAATTAATTTTTGTGATGGTGAAGTCAAATTGCAAAATCGATTTTTAGGCTCTAGCGAAATAATTTTATTTATGTTAAAATGCTAAAATTGCTTAGCAAAATCGATTTGAATTAAAATTGCAAAATTTGGCTTTAAATGGATTAAATTGCCTTGAAAACTTTTTTGCCTTTAATGAAATTAGTAATTTAATATTGAAAAATGGCTTTTGGCTAGCCAAAATCTAATTTTAATAACGTATTAATTACTAAATCTTCATTAAATGGAAATATTTAACACCTCTAAGGCATTAATTTTTTTTTTTTGCAATTTTGGTCCAAATGGCAATTTAAAAAGTTAATTTTCATCATGGCCAAATTAATTTTAGCTATGTATTTAATTGTGGGCCATAATTTTGCATTAATTATTTGTTTTTCTTTCTCACAGGGTCCAAGTCGGCCAGCTTGGAGGAAATTAGAAAGTTGGGTATAAGAGGAGGCCTCTCTCACATTTCTTCCTCACTTCTCACTTCTCCTTCTCAAGGCATTGGTGATTTTGCAAGAGCAGATCTGCACTCTTCTTGCTTGGCGAATTTTGTGGAGGGCGAAATTTGTGGGAGATGAAATTCTGATTTTTGCAAGAGGCTGCAATTTTTGCCTTAGGTTGGGTAATTTTATTTGGAGGTGAATTGCATGATAAATTTCTGATTTGCAAAGGATTTGAAGTTCTTAAGGTCAAGTCCTAATTCTGAAAAGTCGCAGTAAGATTATTGGTTAAGGCGAATTTTCATCATCTAGAGTTGCAAGGGGTCCTTAAGCTAACATCCTTCTTTCGTTCTAGTCTTAGGATTGCTTCCCTTGGTTCTACTTGCCTTCTGGTCCACCACTCTACCATCCCATAATAGGGCGACGAGCATGGAAGATGTTAGTACAAGTAAGAATCCCAAGCGGACAAGACTAAGAAAGACAAAGAGGATATGATGCCCAAAACACCCTTCTCGAAAATGAAGAGAATAACTGACACCAATATCAGTACAGTGGACATGATACGGATGAAGGAAAGACTGAAGGAATGACAATCCCCCCTTGGCAAAGAGGATATCAATGAGACAGATTTTGGATCGAAGTTGGATGAGTTGGGAAAGGTTGCCATCAAGAAGAAGCATTTGGGCACCCTTTCCTCTCACAGTACTTTTATTGGATTTGCGAAGGAATATGAGAAAGATCACTAAAGGATACTACAAGCAGCGAGCAGCGTGGCAAAGTCAACGGAACTCAGGATGAAGCACTCACCTTGTCCTCCTATGGAAGAAGTTAATGAAAGGCTAGCTAAGTTCATTGCCTTAGCTAAGAAAATAAAAGAAAAGGGAAGATTTATATTAGAAGATCATTTGATGTAAACCCAAGTGGCAAATTTCTCTTTCTTCTAGAAAAAGACAAGTGTCTATTTCTGATTGGCCACCATTTTGGTGCCTTCTCATTGGTTGCCACTTTTTGCACTTTTTTCATTGGTCCATTGATGAGGTGGCGTCTTCTCATTGGCCGATGGGGTGGCAACCCTAATTAGGGTTTTGAGGGTCCAATCTGGATCATTGATCTTGTTTTGATCTCTACTGTCCATGGTATTTTTGGCCCCTATAAAAGGCCATTTGCTCTCATTTGTAAAGTTGTTGGAGAAATTGTTGCGAAGATAATGCCAAAATTGCTCTCTTTTTCATTGTTGCGATTTGCATGTTGATTAAGAACATTGGGTATTATTGCATGTTTTCTACTCCCACTTAGATTTCTTTTCAAGTTGTTAAAGTTGGTTTCATTTCAAGTTGTTTAAGTGAGGTTAAAGTAGATGAATAGTTGTATGGTAGCATTGGTAAATGTTTGATAGGGATCAATACTAGACCACTAGCATCCTAGCAGCTGGTTGGAAAGCCTTGTGTGGTAAACTAGTTTATTATCCCTTTGAATCATTGCACCTGTGGAAGTGAGGCCGCTGGTCAGCTCTCATTAGGTTCGATCCCCGTCCGTTTGCTAACCTTCCATTCATAGGAGTAAGAGTAGAATAGTGAGTAGTTGGGTAGTCGAAGCTTAGATAAGTAAGTTAAGTGATAGACTCATCCATTCACCTTCCACCACCACCGCTTTCCATCAACATCATCATCGATAGACACACCCTCCATCATCACTACCATCAACATTATCTGCCACCCAAACATTTCACAAACCGAACCACCATCACCTTCATCCCACCAAAGTCCAAGTCATCCTCGAATGAATAGTGTAAGGCCGCCTACATGATTACCAGCAAATCACATCGATAAAACTGAGCGAGTATCCAACGGTGTAAGGAACATTGGAGCTATTGCTTATGTCTTCATGAGTAATAACTTTTCAAGAGAGGAGTTGCATGTTTGATATCCCATATTAAATATTCAAATCCTAATATGTTATGTAAGTGATACAAAACTCGCATCAACACTTACATTGGCCAAAATTACGTCGTGATGTTGCTCTCATCAAATCTTGCACAACTAGTACTTGACAAAGCCAATCAATCAAAAATAGGACCTATGCATACCCTTGCCACTTCCTAACAAGCCTCGGCAACTATTACAATGGATTTTATATTTCAGTTTTCCTACAAATAATAACAGAAATGATTGTGTATAATGTGTGGCTGACAAGTTCCAAGGGATGGTTATTATGATGCCCTTTAAGAATAGGATTTCTAGAAAGCAAATTTGTAGGGTGTTCTTTGAAAATGCATCACTTCATTTTGGCTACCACAAACCATTAAGCCAGATAAGGGCATTAGGTTTCTTAGCTAATTTTAGTTTTTACTGTGATCTAGGATGTACACAAAAATGGCAAAATCCGCAACAATTCATCCCTAGATAGACAAGAAAACAACAGGTTGTCAACCACAAGATTGTGCAGATTCTTTGAATGTATCACTCAATAAAAATAAACATGTGTGATGAAAAATTGCCATGAGTCAAATACAAATAAAATTGAACTCTTTGTTTATCCAGAGCACAGACCATTCTAAGTTTGTCTAAAGTTCCACCCATTAGCTCATCCATTAAGCGACTGAAACATCACTACATGCTTGTTAAAAGGATTCAATAAATTCAATGCAACATTCAGAAACTACTACAAAAAACTATAGAAGTACAAGCTACAACAGGATCAGCATCATGTCTAATTCCAGTTGAGGGACATGGTATGGTTGGACTTTCAGAAAGAGAAAAACAAGACACGGGGCTTTCCATTATGGTCAACTTTTTTACTATAATACAAGTGGTCGATAATGCCTTTCATCTTAGATGCTATACTATCACAAGAAGTACACAACTTTCAATGCAAAATTACTGCTAAATACCTTCCATGAATATTGGAAACATCAAATGTTAAATAGCTTCAGCATAGAACTAAACCCAAACACTACCACTCTGATTTCTACAAATCAAATTGTTTGTACATTGGTCAAGAAATGAAGATTCAATAAACTCACAATATCAGGTCCCGAAGGCAAGGTAATACCACAGCAAGAAAAATGTTTTGCCAGGAACCAAATTTATTGAAAGCTTCTTCATCTAATACAGGAGGAAGTAATGGATCCCACCGCTTCTAAAGAAGAGATGAATGATCCAAAGAACATCTCAAATAACCTAAGTGAAGGCTTTGGATCTTATGAAATTTTCAGAAGATCATTTTTAATATTAGCTTTGCATTTTCGTAGTTTGCATTTTTTAACCTCTTCAACGCAGAATTTCACAAGTTGATCCAAACCTAAATAGATCAATTTATGACCTAATCAAGCAACACATATATGAAATTAGCATCATCCATAATGAGCTAAGAATTATGGCCTCAACAAATGTCAATACCAACATTGAGTAACACTGAACTTTTTTTCTTTTCTAATAACACTGTCCTTATTTTAGCTCAATGTTTCATCTTCCAAGGAGGACATGGGTCACTAGAAAATGTGGTTACACCTTGACTATCAGAAAAAACAATAATTTACTAGTTAAAGTAGGTTTTATGTTTTTGTGTTGTAAGACTATATATTAGCTATATTCAAAGCATGTAATCAAAGTAGAAGTTGTACATCTCTCCTGCAGAGTTTTCCATTTTGTACAAGCTCTCAATTGAAATAACAATCTAATTTATTTATATTGTTCAGCAGTTGTTGATCCTACTTGTTTCATCAATTTGTTGCATATAATACATTGAATTCCTCAACTAGTGTATCATCTCATGATTACCAATTCATTTCAGATCATAAGCATTAAAGCTTGAATACAAAAAAATCACACGATTAAGATTTAGCACAACAGAGTTATCTAGCATAGTTGAAGTGCATTTATTGTGATGTCCCCTTTTTGAGTCGGTCATGATTGAAATGTATTTAATCAATCATAATACATATGCCTTAAGAATATGTCCATAATAATAATTTCAATTACCCAGTAATATTATTATTTGGTTTATGGATGGATTGTATAGGAGGTTAGCCAAGTTGCCTAGACACCAGTTATGGAATCCCTCAAAGTTTACAGGTCCAAATCTGCATCCCGAAGGCTTACGGATTACTAACCCCTACCCTGTATTGGGATATGATCCATTAGCTTGGATTTATGCAAGCCCCTCCTTCGTAACGCCATACTCCTAATGTTATCTCCAACTCTTATGTCCAACCTTATTCATATTCCAGCACATGACAGAAGTAATAGGTGTTAACCAAATTGCCTAAATACCACTATCAATGGACTCCCTCAAATTTAAGAGTCCAAGTCCATATCACAAAGGCCTATGGAACGTTGACCCCTACCTTATCTTGGGACAAAGATCCATTGCTTGGAATTTCTTGGCAACACTTCACCCTTCCCTTCTTGGCCAAATAATTGCAAAATTGAAATGTAGATATATATTTATGAATTTACTATTATAGTTGATATTACAATCCCATTGTCATAAATGATATTAGTACTACAATAATAATTCTTATTGATATATGATCAATATTCATATATATGTATATACATATACACGTATATATGTATACACACACACACACACACACAGATATATATATCTTAGTTTCATATAAATTATCTATTTCCTCCTTCTGAAGAAATCTCATTATATTGATAGCCTCCTTCATTAGCATAATCCATTTGAAAAGTCACACTCCATAATTACAATCCTCATGAAAAATCACAACCCTTCATAATTACAATCCTTTCAAAAAGTCACAACCCTTCATAATCATACTCCTTTCAAAACCACAATACTTAATATTACAACATTTTTGAAGTGTTTCAACCATTCATAATTATGACCCTTTTGAAGAGTCACATCCTTTCAATATCATTGATACCTTTGAGAAAGTCAATTCCTTATTTTCTTCTCATTACTTTCCTCTTCCATTATTCCTTCTTTTACTCCTATCGATTCCTCCTCTTCTTTCTTTCTTTTTTTTGAAATGAACTCTCCTCTCTTTTATACTTTGTTTTGAGGAGTCGCGTCTCTTTATTACATATCTTTTGACTTTTCATTAGATTTTGTTTTTTGTTTTTTTGCTTATTTACTTTTTACAATATTTTCTCTTGTAGTCGATTTTTTTTTTTTTATTCATCCATTGTAATTTTATTGTGATGCAGGAGCATCCTAGGCTTTCTTGCAATACTGCATGTTAGAGGAATTCTGGTTTGTGGTTGTGGACTCAGTCACCAAAGAAGTGGTGGTCGGTTGTTGTTGGGCGTAGTTTATGCCTGGGAGCTCGGCATACTCTGAGAGCTGGACATACACTATGGAGCTCGACATGCTCCGCAAGTTTAGCATGCATTATGGTGCTCGGCAAGGTCTTGGTGTTCGCAAGCTCATGGAGCTTGGCATTGTCTGTGGTGCTCGGTTTGCACTGCAAGCTCGGCAATGCTTGCGAATTTACTAATGCTCGGCTTGGTTTTGCTGACACTCGGTTTGGTCTTGGTTCCTGTTGGTGTCGAGTTGTCAGTGAGCCAACTTTTGGCATTTAATTTATGTATGGGTATTTAATTTGTGTTGTAGCCGACTTGTGGCTCAAAATATATTTAATGTATTTAGATTGTAATTAGCTGGCCCGACTTGTGGCTCAGTTAGGTATAAGTAGGGGGTTTTTGTGGAGTCTTTAGGGAAGTATGAACATTGTGATCATCTAGCTTGGAGAAGAGGATGCGAACTTTGAAGAGCTAGTAGTTGCGGCTTGAGAACCAGAAGATTGCTTGGTGGACCTGAGGGTACAAGCGTGGATTCTTCTTGGTGTTCTTATCCAGTTGTGGATCTGGACTAGTTGGGATTGGGATTGTAAGTTGGATCTTGTTGGATCTTGGAGAACTGATTTTGTAATTATTGTTTGTATTTGGCCCTAACCCGAAAGGCCTTACAGTCGAGCATATTGCATGTAATCAGTTACTTATGAATAAAGAGTTGTAATTTGGTATCAGAGCTTTATTGTTGTTTGTTGTTGTGTTTCTGTTGTCTGGTTATTTGATGGGGATTTGGACATCTCCTTTGGGGATTCTCCTGCCTTGCACTGCATCAGGTGGTATCAGAGCGAAGGTTTACCTGAGTGTGTTGACAAATCGCCGAAGTTGAAGCAGTTTACACCAGGATTTGCAAAGAAGGTTGATCTAGTGGAGCTGATTGATCTTTTGGATTGGTGGAACTATTGCTTTGGGTTTACGAAAATTTTGTAAGATGCCTCCAAGAAGATTGGGCCCTGGGGAAATTGATGATCTTAGTGATGTTCTGGAAGAAAGGATCTCTGAAAATATTAGTGGAGAATTCAAATCTGAGATTGCATTGATGAAGAGTGACATAATTGCTGAAATTGTAAGTGCGTTAGGTGGTGTACCTAGGCTTGTGGGTACTGAAGATGGCTATGAGGAAGTTGTTGAAGACTTTGAAGCTATTGGATCTAGTGGTGAGGACAGAACTGATTGTGTGGAGAGACCTATTGGAACTAGGGTTAGTCAGTTTGGTAGACCTAGATCTCAGTTAAAGTTAAAGCATAAGATGGAGGTTTCTAATTTCTCAGGTACTTCGACTCCTGAAGACCTGATTGATTAGATTAGTGAATTGGAAAACTACTTTGAGCTTGAGGATATTGAGGATCCACTTAGAGTAAGGTTGACACAAACTAAGTTGAAAGGACATGCTACTCTTTGGTAGAAAGAACTACAAAGAGACAGAGAAGAAGGTAAGATGGAGACTAATGGTGACAAAGTTGAAGGCTAAGTTCTTTCCTATTGATTATGACTGTGAAGGATTATACCAAGGAGTTCTACAAGTTGACTATTCGGTATGGTCATAGAGAATTGTCAAAGAAAAAGGTTGCTCGCTACATTAATGGTTTGAGATTCAATATTCAAGATGAGGTTGCTATGTTGAATATTTCTTCAGTTGAGGATGCTTATCAATATGCTCCAAAGGCAAAAGATAAGTTGAAGAGAAAAAGTCAAGGTAATGCTAGAGGAAAAGAGAAGCAGGATAGCTTGGCACAAGCTAAACCGAGTGCAGAAGGTGAACCAAGGCTTGTTGATCAGAAAAGGAGGACAGGTGGAGATGGGTTCAGAGGTAATTGTTTCAAATGTGGTAAAGAAGGGCATAGATCTTTTGAATGTCTGCATGGTAGGACAGTTGTTGCTGTGATGAGGTTGCAGTTCAAGACGGTCAGCTTGAGCAAGGAGAGAGTTTACTGGCTCGGCAAGTACTAGTTGGTCCGAGGACATTAGATTCTTGTCAGAGGACTAGTTTATTTAGGACTTGTTGTAAGTCTAGTGGTAAAGTCTGCAAGGTGATTGTGGATGGTGGTAGTACTGATAACCTTGTTGTTGAAGAGATGGTTCAGAAACTTCATTTGAAGAGAGTGAGACACCCTTATCCTTATAGGATTGGTTGGTTGCAACATGAGCATGCTTTGGAAATGAGGGAGCAATGCCTTGTTGATTTCCAGATTGGGCAGTATAAGGATCAAGTGTTCTGTGATATTGTGAACATGAATAGTTGTCATGTGTTGCTTGGTAAACCTTGGCAGTATGATTGCAGGGCTATGCATGATTGTGTCAATAATGTGTTTACTGTTGATAAAGGTGGTAGGAAGTTTTCCCTAATTCCATTGCAGAATGAAGAGCTCAGCAGAAGGAACCTAAGTATTGGCAGCCGAGTTGAGTTGGCAGATTCTGAGAAGGTTGGAGATCAACATGGAAAGCAAATCTATAGCACATCGAGGATGGATGTGAAGAAGCATAAGAAGAACAAGGGAAAGAGTGTACAAGTTGAAGACTTGGAGGATATGTATGTGAAAAACCGATTTGGGATTTATGTGTTGAATCCCAAAAGATGTTCTTCCAGCTACTAGAACATCTTTTCGAACCTGGGGTGTTTGATGCAAAAGCGTCCTAGGCTTTCTTGCAATCTTGCATGTTGGAGGAATTCTGGTCTGTGGTTATGGACTCGATCACCAAAGAAGTGGTGCTCAGTCGCTATTGGGCATAGTTTATGCCTAGGAGCTCGGCATACACTATGGAGCTCGGCATGCTCTAGGAGCTCAGCATGCACTGTGGTGCTTGGCAAGGTCTTATTGTTCGGCAAGGTCTTGGAGCTCGACATGGTCTTGGAGCTTGGCATGGTCTATGGTGCTCGGTTTGCACTGCGAACTCAACAATGCTTGGGAATTTATTGGTGCTCAGCTTGGTTTTGCTAACACTCAACTTGGTCTTGGTTCCTGTTGGTGTCGAGTTGTCTGTGAGTTGACTTTTGGCATTTAATTTATGTATGGTTATTTAATTTGTGTCGTAGTCAACTTGTGGCTCAACATATATTTAATGTATGGGATTTAATTTAGTTTGTAATGAGCTAGGCCGACTTGTGGCTTAGTTGGGTATAAGTAGGGGGTTTTTGTGGAGTCTTTAGGGGAGTATGAACATTGTGATCATTCAGCTTGGAGAAGAGGATGCAAACTTTAAAGAGCTAATAGTTGCGGCTTGAGACCCAGAGGATTGCTTGGTGGACCTGAGGGTACAAGTGTGGTTTCTTCTTGGTGTTCTTATCCAAATGTGGATATGGACTATCTAGGATTGGGATTGTAAGTTGGATCTTGTTGGATCTTGCAGAACTGATTTTGTAATTGTTGTTTGTATTTGGTTCTAACCCAGAAGGCCTTACAGCCGAGCATATTGCATGTACTGAGTTACTTATGAATAAAGAGTTGTAATTTGGTATCATATCTTGCTTTATTGTTGTTTGTTGTTGTGTTTCCGTTATGTGGTTATTTGTTGGGGGTTTGGACATCTCCTTGGGGATTCTCCTTCCTTGCACTACGTCATATTGTTATTTAATTTAATTTATTTTAGACCTTATTTTATTAATAATAGATTACATTATTATTTATTTTTAAGTATAATAATAATATTTTATTACTATTTATTTTCTTTTTTTGTAAGGATATAATTTAAACATTATTATTTATTTAATAATACTATCTTACTAGATTATTATTAAAATTCAATATTAAAATGGAGACATGATAGTCCGCTCTTCCGAAATTTGCTTTCCGTCAAGCAAATTAAATGTCCATGGGGTCTACTACATAATCCTCCTTATAAGGACATCAAATTGATTTTGATATTTGATCAACTTTGTCTAGAAATTCATATTTTTGGCATAATGGAGCACACCAAAAATATAAATTAATATACAGAGCATACACAAAGTATACGCATAGATGCATGAGGATATAAAGTATGCACAAAGCATACACATAATACACATACTCCTTTTCATTTCATTAGAATGTTTCCTTGTTTTATCATTTTACCCTACAAGATGGCAAGATCATAGTTCTGATACCACTTGTGATGTTCCTTTTTTAGGTCAGTCATGATTGACATGTATTTAATCAATCATACTATATATAAGTCTGAAGAATATCTCCATAATTAATAATTCCAATTACCCAATTATATTATTATTTGGTTTATCGATGAATGATATAGGTGGTTATCCAACGTGCCTAGACACCAACTATGGACTCCCTCAAAGTTTACAGGTCCAAGTTTCCATCCCAAAGGCTTACAGATTGCTGACCCCTACCCTCTATTGGGATACGATCCATTACCTTGCATTTATACAAGCCCCTCCTTGGTAACACCATACTCCTAAAGTTACCTTTAACTCTTATATCCAACCTTATTAATATTCCAACTCATGACGGAAGAAATGGGTGTTAACCAAGTTGCCTAGATACCACTATCAATGGATTTTCTCAACGTTTACAGGTCCAAGCTTGTATCACAAAGGCCTAGGAAACGTTGACCCCTACCTTATCTTGGAACAAAGATCTATTGCTTGGAATTTCACAAGCTCCTCTTTGGCAACTCTTCAGTCTTCCCTTCTTAGCCAAATAGTAAGACTGAAATATAGATATATATTTTCTGATCTTGCTATTATGGTTGATATTACAATCTCATTATTGTAAATGATATTAATACTACAATAGTTATACTTATCGATATATGATCAATACACACACACATATATGTATATCATATAGATATAATATACCTTAGAATCATATAAATTATTTATTTCTTATAATCATATAAGTTACTTATTTCTTCCTCCTTTCAAAGAAATCTCATTGTATTTATATTCTCCTTTATTATTATTAATCCATTTGAAAAGTCATACCTCTTCATAATTACAATCCACATGAAAAGCCACAACCTTCATAGTTACAATCCTTTCAAAAAGTCACAACCCTTCATCATCATAATCCTTTCAAAAAGTCACAATACTTTATATTACACCATACACCATTTTTGAAGAGTCACAAACATTCATAAACATCCATATTTCTGACTCTTGAGAAAGTCACTTCCTTATTTCCTTCACATTACTTTCCGCTCCCATTGTTCCTTCTTTTACTCCTATATTTCCTCCTCTTCTTTCTTTCTTTCTTTTTTTAAGAACTTTCCTCTCTTTATCTTATTTTGAAGGAGTTGCATCTCTTTATTACATATCTTTTGACTTTTCAATAGATTTATTAACTTATAATATTTATTTATATTATATTATTTATTTACTTATTTACTTTCTACCATATTTTCTCTTATAGGCAATTTTATTTATTTATTCATCCATTATACTTTTATCAATTTTTTATTTTATTTATTTTTAGATCTTATTTTATTGATAATAGATAATATTATTATTTATTTTTATATATTGTAATAATATTTTATTTCTATTTCTTTTCTTTTTTACAAACACTACTTGTAATATATGATTTTATCATTATGATTTATTTAATAATATTATCTTATTTTATTAATTTAAAAATTCTATCTTAATATGGGGACATGACATTATTTCACTCATTAGATGTGTGCATGTGGAACTATATGCAATCCTTTCACATGTACACCCAACAAAGAAAGCTTTCACCCAATGAGTTATCACGTATCCTAATCCAAATTAATAGGGAAAACAACATTATTAATTGTAGAGTAAAGGAAACCTGTTAAAATAGAAGAGAAACTAAAAGGAATTAAAAAATAGAAACAAATATTTGAAAATGTTGATCCCAAATATAGGCTCCCGCCTAGATGAGGGAAGTCTGGAAGCTTTGCAAGAGTGGGACAAGAATGCACCCTACAAAGCACCCTCCAAGGTTTTATGGAAATTAGCTCTTCTCTTGGTGGTTTAGGAAAGGGGAAGGAAAATTAAACAAAAACTGAGGCAATGCACCAGAGATTTTTAAAACCCTTTGAGATCCCCTTCAGAAATAACAAGAATATGCAATCCTAGAAATGAGCACAAGACCCACAGACTCTTGAAAATGATGACAAGATCCTTGACATAGGCCAAAACATTCATATCTTCTCGTAAGAAGCATTCATTAAGGCTTGCAAGAAATGTTCCCATTATCCCACTAAAACAACTATTTTAAAAGAGTTTTGTTCACCAAAATGGCATGGTATAACCCGAAACTACAAACTATATTAAATCCATTTATATAGTTCAGTAGGGAACTACCTTCATCCTTTAAGTCCCATATTTGGTGTTGAGGACTTTTCATACAACTTACCCAACACGCTCATCAAATTAGCAGTCGGGGTTGCCTTGGATATGTTAATCACTACAGAAGGGGATAAGCTCAACCAAATGGCTCCCTCTGCTAACCTATCTAGAATATCCCAATCTCCATCCAACATTGTTGCTGGTTTCTTTGCTTTACAATGCAACAGCTGCCAGAAATCTTTCTGATCCAAATAGTCCTCCATTTGCATCATCTATAACTGACTGTTATGGCCATTGAAATTTTTGACTTTTCCTTCTTCAGGAGACATCACTCCCACTCAAACTTGAATCTCTCTTTCACACGACAACTTTGAAACCAATTGTTTGAAAAAAAGTAACTAAAAGGAATTTGAAAACAGAAATAGAGATTCGGCTCAACCAAGTGGCTCCCTGTACTAACCTATCTAGAATATCCCAATCTCCGTCCAACATTGTTGCTGATTTCTTTGCTTTACCATGTAATAGTTGCCAGAAATCTTTCTAATCCAAACAGTCCTCCATTTGCATCATCCACAACTGATTGTTATGGCCATTGAACTTTTTGACTTTTCCTTCTTCAGACGTAATTGCTCCCACACAAACTTAACTCTCTTGCAACCTAATCAAACACCACAACCTTGATACCATTTGTGTTAAAAAAAATGCAACTAAAAGGAATTTGATAACAGAAATGGGTATTCAAAAACAGATATAGAGATTTGAAAATAACACATAAAACACTAAGTTTACACTGATGCACAAAAAATGGCTACATCCACTCTTCAAGCAGGGATGTAACTTTATTCAGGGCTATTACTCTATTCAGTTCTCAGGCATACAAATACATCCGCACTCGTATGTATCCATTTGTTAAGCTCTTCGAATATGAGAGACAAGGAAGAAACGAAAAGATTGAGCAATCAAATAGTCAAGAGCCCGTTGGACTTCACATTCTCACATTATCAATGGAAACATAGATATTAATGTAGAACAGATAACGTAAGTGCGCATGTAAACCAATGTCCCATCTATTAACCAATATTTACATAGATCCTTCATAAACTAAACAAAAGGTAACTAGCGAGATTGTTCACAGAGGCTGTGGAATAATAGTAAAGTGGTGCAATCATAAAGAGAGTGGCCAAAGTTCAAATCATCAAACAGCAATAAAGCAATCCATAATTGACAAACAAATAGCCTTGTAGTACAGCCCATTCCTCCTTAAACCATTCTAGGTCTAGCAGCTCTCCAAGTTGTCCTTACCAACACTGCACATACATATATCATGTATATCTGATGGAATTAAATTATGTGAGGACACTGTGAGGCAATTTCTTCACATTATAAAACATTTTTTTTAACTTCATGGGAAGAAGCTTCTTTATTTATGGCCATATTACATGGTAAGCTGAGTTCATCATAACTCATTCCAGAACAGCTTCCACGTCATTTACAAGACCGCAAATTTCGGTTATGTTGTGCCTCTTTACTCTTGTACCTCACACCCACGTTGATGGCTGCTCTTGGCGTGCTTATCACCACCAAAAGAGAGGCATATCAACCAAAAGATCACAGAAAAAAAGATAAGGATTAGAAAGAAAGAAAAAATGCACCTATAGAAGAAAATATTCAAATCAACGAGGCAGAGTGGAAACAGCGCTTGCATGATTAGTATCATATCCAAGAAATAGAGACAGCCATTAAGTTGCAAATACCATTGCAAAATAAATCATTATGCTTGAAGAAAAAAAAATATTATTATTTGTATTAAGATCAGCAAAAAACAATAAAAATTAAAAACTGTGATGTTGAAGAAAAACAAGTCACGCCCAGAACCACAAAGGAGCAATATTCGAAGGGTCGAGCAGTAGAGTAAAGTAGTTGCTTGAGATCCTATTCGAAAAGTGGGTTTCAAAAAGGTGAGAGATGGATTTTGGGGAAGTCGGAACAGTTATTAGTGAAATATGGATCGATGTAACTAAAATTCAAATTAAACAATTGAATTTGAAAAATGTATATGAAGAGAAGCATTACCAATGAATGGTAACACGAGAACCCCTGTTTAGAAATAGATTAACAAAATCGGATACAATGAAGGTTAACTAAAATCCGAGCAACTAATTTGATACGCTGCAAAAGAACACCACATTTTTCATCCTTTCAAAGTAAAGATTGAGTATTACCAGTGAAAGGCTTGCGCTTGACCCCTGGGTTGAGCTGATTGCACCAGCGAAGGCGGCATGACTTCCCAGAGCGGCCAGGAATGCCCCTGGCTATGAGGCTCCAATTACGGGCTCCAAATTTCTCGACCAGCCTGCTGAGAACGGCATCCTCCTCCGGTGACCAGGGTCCCTTTATGCGCTCATCTCCCTTGCCATTGCCATTGCTACTCCCACTTTTCATTATTCTTCTACACTCTCTCCAGCTGCCACCCACAACCTACCACCGCTTAAACTCACTCGCCCCTCTTTTCACTACTTCTCTCCCACAGGCGTCGTGTGAATGAGGAATTGTCTTGGATTTTGCAACAGGTGTGAAGAAGGCAGGCGGCACAAGACAACTGCAATGCAGAGGAAAGGCCACCTGAATTTAACAGAGCAAACAAATAAAAGAGAAGGAACGCGCTGCGCTGTTAGCTCAACCGACGTCGTCGTTATGTATGTCGTTAACATGCCCTTGGCCGTTAAAAACTGCAACTCCCCTCTCTTTTAAATTTCCCAGACTCTGCCCGGCATTTTTTGTTTTTAATTGGAAATATCCCCGACAATTTTATAATTCTTGTCTTTTAGTACCAACTTTTCAACAAGCCCCACATATCTAGTCTCGACTTCCCAATATGAAAGGTTAAATTGTTGACTATTTTTAATGGTAGGGGAAAACATCTAGTAGAAGAGGGATGTCAAAGAGGGATGTCAATAAGGTTCAATAAAAAAAATTGGCTGCAGGAATATAAAAATGGGAATAGGTATACTTATTTTGGAATACTTATTCTCGAATAAAAAATGGGGTTACGTATTTCTATTCTTGTTTGGTTCACCCAGAATTTGATGTGGAATTCACAGACTCAAAAAATTATGTTTTCTAAAATTTAAAAAAATAAGAATAGGAATATGTATTCTTATTCCGCCTATTTAGGTGGAATAGCAAATCCTCATTTTTGGGCCAAAATTGGAATACATATTCCAATTTTATTCCTAATCCAATTCTGATTTGGTGCACCCAAACAGAGAATTCAAAATTTTAAGAATATACATATCTCTATTCCACTTGTATTCACGTTGCCAAATGAGCCCTACATGTTTAGAACTTGGCAATATGTGGGCTTAGAGATAGAACTAAAATAAAAAAAACATGTTTTGGAAACAAGCAGTAGCAAGAGGGTGTTGTCATGTGGTACAATCAAGCATATTGGATGCACATTAACAACATCTACAGTATAAATGTTCATATTCACCATCACAGACCTACCTCTATCAAAAGCAAGTTTTTGAAAGGTGTGGAGCAACAACATATTAACAAAAACATTTATCAAAAGAACAAGCATAAAAGTATGTGAGTCAAGCTGATAAAAGTTTCTAAGCATCATAAAATGTCATGTAGGGCAATAGTCCAGAGCTAAACTTAAACCAATATTAACAAAACCATAACCAAATATAAAATAGCCCATAGGGTTAGCAAGCTTATTATGGAACCGCATGGACAGCAACATCAATTCACATGACCCAGCCTCTTAGACAATAGAAAATTTGCTCATTCCTCATTAAGGAATTGGAACAGCTCCTTAGCATCCTCTAGTGAGATGTCACCACCAAAGAACTTGCAATGCAACACAGAGAGGGTAGTAGTGCAAACATACATAATCTTCAAGGCAAACTTGTTGACATCATTAAAATGGTTACTCAGGGCAACCATCTCCTCTTCAATTGCTTCACAGATATGTCAAGATTGCCAATTTGGTACTTAAGGGTACCAACTAGCCCACCACCCACTTTCCCTTTGTCCAAACTTTCCACAATAGTATTGTTGAAATTAAGCAATGGAGACAAAGGAGGGGTAGGATTGAAAGTATTCTCAAGGGGTCGAGGGGGGAAGGGGAATTGATCAATGGGATCGGGAAAGGATCACTCATAGGACTAGAGGTATCTTTGCAGGAAAATCCTTCTAAGTCACTTGGTGGCATTCTTTCCTTCAATATCAGTTGATGAATCCTCTTTCTTAACAAGTTTGTGGATGGCTCTCTTGCCCTTTTCTTTGGCCAACCTACTAGAGTGACAGGTTTGGGGATGCATGTTATCCTTGTCACTATCCTCATTGTTGGGGGTATTTTTATGAAGTTTTCTACCAGGGAAAGTGTCAAGGGCTTACATGGCCTCTCTACATTTTTTCGCTCTTAAGGTTTCCAAGGTGGGGTTTCAGCAGATAAACCAGGGCTTGCATTAGGAGTGTCCAAAGGGTTAATTTTTTTATCATGGGAAGGGCCAAAGGCTAGAGGAGAAGTGTTGAGTTGATGGTGGGTAATGCATAGCACATTGGTAGCTAAGGGGCACAAGGCACGGTGGAATTCATATAGACAAAACATTAGGCCTTGATGGATGATAATTGGTTTCTTTTCTTAGGCTTAGGCTTTTGTATAATTAGACACGATGCTTTCCAAGGAATGGAGCAAGAAGAAAGGGATGGAGATTAAGTCCTTGTGACGAATATGATTGAAGAAAGGAAAATGACAATAGTAAAAGACCCCATGTAATGTTCCTGTCATAAAATATATAATAAATCAAACTTTTGTAATAGGCTGATTGATTTAATGTATTTTAGACCTATTTTTTGTTTTTGTTTTTGTAGTTTGTGTTGTCGTCGGCTTTCTTTGTACATCCTCAGAAAGTTTCTCGACTGGTATTTAAGCATGGCTTGTAGGTGGTCTGTAGGTATGCTTTTGGGATTATATTTTTCTGTGTTGTGAATTCCTGTTGGAGTTCTCTATAGTTCACCATTTCGAAAGTGAAAGATCTTCCCTATTTGGCTCGTGCGGTTTCAGTGGGATTCATCCCACACCCTATTCCATCTTGGTACTGCTTGACTTAGATCTGGCAAATCAAGGCATTATTTGTACATGGGAATACTATTTGGTAACAAATGTGTATCTTGATTTTTTGGCTTCTACAAACTATTTGTGTTTAATATTGAATATTTTGTATTCTAAGTGGTATTGTCGAATCTCTTACATTGCCCTACCTCCACACATCTTCCTGTACTAGCACATTGACTTCCAATTATCATCGTACAATTGCATTAAATATTGTACGCTACATATCTAACTGTACGACCAACCACCCCAGAACTACTCCCACTGTCTCCACCGTATGTCCTTGATACTGTACGACCACTGCATTTTTCCACCTCCTTCATCATACGGACTCAATCTTGTCACCGTACATCCTTCCCACCCCCGTATGGCCACGCTAAAGACATTGTATGGCCCTCTAGGTGTCTTTAGCATATGGCCACCTCACTTCCACTCACCTTTGTATGGCTCACCCCTCCAAATTGCAAGTGTATTCATCGTAAAGACTCCAATTGTCCACTGTACGACCCTCACAACTCTGTACTGACCCTTCTATATCTCTTTTGCATGTAACTCCCACCATACGGCCAGTTGAGACTGCCTCTGCCAATCGTACGGATCCAATTCTATAATCCACGAATAGAGAAATTACTCTAGGCAGATTGTACGACTATCACATGCTTAGGTCACAATATTACAGTGGTATCAAAGCTTTTGATCTTGCTTGCCTGTGGAAGTGAATGCAAGTTTATACTTGGAGGAGAAGACAAAATGACCCTATTGATAGAATGGCAGATCATCAGGATCCTACAACAGAACTCATGAATCTTTTAAGAGAGCTTAATAGAAATCAAATGCAAATCAACGAAACCCAAAGGCTTATACAGGGAACTCTACAAAAATTGGTTGAGGGAAAGACAACAAGAGAACAAAATGGGCATAGTGATGACTCTATTTTCGAAAGGACAAACTTTCAACCATCTTGCTCTCGACCCTCGATACCCATCTTTCTTCCAAGGACAGAAGCACCACACAAAGGAAGAGAGCCCACATTTGAGGAAATGCAAGAAAAACTTTGAGAAGATTGGCAGAATGCAAATATGGAAGGTGATATATCTTATAAAGACTGTTGATCTAAGAATGAGATATTCTGGTGGAGGAAATCGCAGTTATTTTAATGATGATCTCAGGAGAAAGATTGAAGAGGTGAACTTATCGCCATTTGATGGATCTAGAGTCATTATCGCACAGTTGTGGGTCCTGAAGGCAGATACCTATTTCCAACTCAATCTAATGCCCGAAGAGGAAGCAATCAAGTTTGCAGCAGTTCATCTAGAAGGAGCGATGTATGAGTGGTGGCATCATGGATTGGTCACTCTCGGACACAACCAAGTAACCTCTTATATCGAGTTCACTAAGAGACTCATTGATCATTTCGATGGGAAGGATCCTGAGCTAAACTTCAAAGATCTAGCTCAGCTAAAGCAAATGAGCATGGTAGACAACTACATCACTAAGTTCTAAAGGTTGTCAATATTAGTCATAGACATCTTTGAAAGATTTCAAATTGTGTTATTCATGGATGGGATGAGAGAGCCTTTGAGAGGCTGGATCAAAGGGTTCAACCCGTGTACACTCAAGAAAGCTATTAAGAAGGTGTGTGACATGGCCGCATCTTCCTCCAAAACTCACGCAGTCACACCAACACCATCCCCAGAAGAAGACAAAGACAAGAAACCAATTCAGAAAAAAACCTCAGTTTGATGAAGATTCTCAGTAAGAACTCTGGAGGAAAAAGCTCTGTTTCACATGCAAAGAACCATGGGGTCCCGATCATCGCTACCTCAGAAAGGGAAAGATTCACTACATCGAGGTGATGCCTGATGACGATGAAGAACAAATACCTGCAACGACTGAAGAAAAAATTACCTAGTAGGAGAGAATAAATGCCCTGATACAAAAAGGGGGTTCCATTGCTACCCTCGCTACTTCGATTGGAGGTGGTATCTTCAGAGTTTGCAGCACACTTCACAGAAAATGAGTCCCAATCATGATTGATAGTGGCACCACACTCAATTTCATCAATTCATTTTTGGTCACTAGTAAAGGCCTATGCACAGCTGAGCATGGAGGATTTGAGGTTAAGGTTGCAGGAGGAACCTTGTTACCTTGCACTCATGTGATCTCACGGCTAGAACTTTCCATGGGAAACTATACTTTGGCAGATGATTTCTTTGTTATAGATTTGGTTGATACTGATATCATTTTGGGCATCCAGTGGTTGGAAACTCTTGACCAATACACTCAAAGTTTCAAAAAGATGGACTTTTCATTCGAGACAGATGGAAAGAAGGTGTTGCTAAGAGGAATCTCAAATAAAGGATCGAGGGAAGTCACAATAAAGAATATGGAGGCAATTTTTTAATAGGATTTGGCCCCAGATACTGTAAGTAAAAACAAGATAGTCAACCTCTCATTGCATTCCTTGGATAATTGGTAGGCTCATCTATTGGCTGAGTATTCCAAGAACACTTTTGCATGTGAGTTGATGGATGGTTATGTACACGATGAAAGATACAAGGTTATTGATGACATCATTTACTTCGACAAGAAGATCTACTTAGTGCTTGACTCGAAACTAAAGGAGCTGATTATGGAAGATTTCCTAGAACCAAGTTTACATTTGCTTGAGGACAAGCAAATTTTGGGATGGGAGGATTGTAATGTTCCCGTTATAAAATAAATCTTTTGTAACGAGCCAATTGATTTAATGTATCTCGAACCCAATTTTTTATTTTTGTTTTCATAGTTTGTGTCGACGTTAGCTATCTTTGTACACCCTCGAAAAGTTTCCCAATGGGTATTTAAGCACAGCTTGTAGGTGGTCTGTAGGTATGCTTTTGGGATTATATTTTTTTGTGGTGAGAATTCTTGTTGGAGTTCTTTGTAGTTCGCCATTTTGGAAGTGAAAGATCTTCCCTATTTGGTTCGTGCGATTTCAATGGGATTCATCCCTCACCCTATTCCGTCTTGGTACTGCTTGGCTCGGATCTGGCAAATCGAGGCGTTATTTATATTTGAGAATACTATCTGATAACAAATGTGTATCTTGATTTTCTAGCCTAATATTGAATATTTTGTATTCTGAGTGGTATTGTCGAATCTCTTGCACCACCCTACCTTCGCACATCTTCCAATACTAACACATTGACTTCCAATTATCATCGTATAGTTGCATCAAATACCGTATGCTACATATATAACCGTATGACCAACCACTCCACAACTGCTCCCACTATTTCCACCGTACGACCTTAATATCGTATGGCCAACCACCCCACGAATGCTCCCATTGTCTCCACCATATGGCCTTGATACCGTACGACCACTACATTTTTCAACCCCCCTCCATCATATAGACTCAGTCCTATCACTCTGCATCCTTCCCACCCCTGTACATCCATGCTAAAGACATTGCACGACCCTCCATGTGTCTTCAGCATACAACCACCTCACTTTCCCTCACCTCTATATGGCTCACCCCTCCAAATTGCAAGTGCATTCACCGTACAAACTCCAATTGTCCATCATACAGCCCTCACAACTCCATACAGACCCTCCTGTATCTCTTTTGCATGTAACTCCCACCATATGACCACTTGAGACTCCCTTTGCCAACTGTATGGATCCAATTCTGTGATCCACGAATAGAGAAATTACTCTAGGTAGATTGTACGACTATCACACTCCTAGGTTAGAACATTACACCCCATATGTACCTTAAAGAGTGAAGCACTTAATGATAACCTTGCATAGTTTTGGCCAAAAAATTGGGTGGCCCTCAACATTGTCACCCCCTTTCTTTTTTACAGGCTTCTCATCAAAGTTACAACAAAATTGTTCCTGGCTAGCAACATCAAAATTCTTGTTGGTCTTCTTTTATTTTTTCCTTGAAATCTCTAGACTAGTAGCCTTGGTGATCACCTCCTCATTAACCTCAAACATTAACCCTTTCATGGTGACCCATCTATCATTCCAAGAGAATACAAACTAATGGGAGATGGTGTTTTCATGGCTGGTCATACTAAAGGGAAGAATCCCACAATCTTTGCACATGACCATAGGGTTAGTCTTAAATGTATCCTCAATTTTATCTAGTTCAAAAATTGTGTCTATCCCCACTACCTCTGAGTTAGCAACAGGAAAGCAAGAAATTTTGATAGAAACCCTTGTGCAAGTAACAAAGTGTTTGCAACAAAAGGTACTAGCCAATATGGAGCAATTAAGGCTAGAATAAAGCTTCTGGAACAATAACTTAGGAGACACATGGGAAGTTGGCAAGGAGATTCAATAAGAATGATAAGCCCCAAATCTGAGGTGATCTCAATCAAAACCCACATTACCGAAGGACACCTTATTACAATGATGGTAGTGCATTTTAATAAAATCACATGTGTGGGGGTACATCTACAAAGTCTTTGTAAACATAAATCTTTTGAAAAGTAGGTTGCTAATGTTAAGCATTTTATTAAGGTGTCAACTCATCCTCGTGGAGTAGTCAACAGTCCAGTCCTGCACCAGATGGTAAGTATAGAGGTTGAAAATCAAAGTTAAAAGATAACTTATGAAACTGAGGTGGATGGTGGGCTGATCCCAATCTAACATAGTATGGGGCCACATGTAGAAGGTGACACTTCTATGAATGGAACAAGATTCAAGCCCATCAATGTAAGTCTAGGTCACCCATACCATAAACCCAAAGGCCATTTAGCATTTATCATGGACGGGCAGTCCATTCTATCTTTTTTAAATTTAAAAACATGGCACCAAGGGGGCAAGGCCTCGTTGTGTCAAGTTCAAGGTAACCCAAACTAGTGAGGCTAAGTATCGTATTGACCATTAATGACATCACCCTCCTCCTACCTTACAAGGTTTTGGGTAGGGCTGGGAAGCAAATTGACCGTTGTCTAGCAATTGAGGTTGTTTGATAGCATACCACAACAACTAAAGAGTTGGCCACTAAATTACCCTCTCTATACATATGGTTAATTTTCACCTCTTCAAAATTGTAAAGGAGGTGAAGGATAACATCGAGGATGGCATCCACTTTCTATCCATCCTTAACATGACCTTTAATTGCATTAATAATAATTTTGGAGTCACCCTCAATATCTAACTTCATGTAGCCATGTTGAATGGCAAAGTTCAACACCCATAGGAGGGTCATACCCTCCGCTTGATTAACAGTATGACCCCTAAGAGGATCAACATACACAACAATTAAGAGATCGTTATCATCGCAAATAATACCACCCCAACCTCAATCCCACCACATGCAACACCATCAAAGTTAAGGTTGACCTACAAGGGCTCTAGAAGGATCCATTTAGTGCCTTGTGTTTTGGAATTTAGTGTTGTCAAATGTGGTAAAACCTTTATCAATTTTCCAGTCCTTAGTAATTTGGAGGTGAGAAACCCCAAGGGGTGCCTGAGGTTCTTCCAAGTAGAGACTGAGAGGTTCTCGAGAAGGAACTTGGTGCCATTGTGAAAAACCTCAAGAGGGGATAAATCATATTATTCCATGCTTTCCAAATGCTCCAAAAAAAATGCAAGAGAAATTTGTTGCTAGAGGAGCTAGAGAAAAGGGTGTTGGGAGGGGGAGTGTCAAACCATAGTGAATTGTTGAATTTTCTTACTAAACACCTGAGGGAGATTTAGCTTGTCAAGAATAAGAAACCAAACAATAATGGAGAATTCACAATGCAAAAATAGGTGATTAATGTTTTCTTCATTTCTTAAGCAAAGGCAACATCTATTGGCCAAACTAAACCCCTATTTGGTTAGCTTTTCCAAAGTAAGAATTTTACCATGCAACACATTCCACTAGAATAAGTTCACTTTAGGGATGAGCTGGTTGGCCCACATTCTTCCAAGAGGTAATACCAACATCAACCTTAATCAACAAATTGTAGGTTGACCTAACGATGAATTTTCCCTTTTGAGTAAGGGACCATAGGATTCTATCAGGTCATTCTATGATGAGGATTATAATCATATGGAGGAGATCACAAAGATTAGAGGTTAACAACCTCAAGTTTGCTTATTATCCAAAATAGCATTAAGGTGCACCCACTTACCAAAGTACTAATCTAGAGAAATGAATATTTATGAGAGTAAGGTTTTCAAGCCAAATATCTTCCCATAAATGGTTGTCCCTACCATTTCCAAATTTCCATTTCATCCCTTTCTTGAAGATGTTCCTTTAATTTAAGATATTATTCCAAAGTTTGGAGTCATGTGGGTGGCTATTCTCAATAAATAGTTTCTAGTAACTACCACAATCCAAATACTTAGCTTCCATGATTTTGCACCAACTGACAACCCCCTTAAAAAGAGTCCAAGAAAATTTGGATAGTATAGCTTTGTCTAGGTTGTGGATGTTGTGTGAGCCCAATTTACCACAAGACTTGGGGAGGCACACCTATTCCCAGCTAATCAAAGGAATTATTCTGTGTTCCTCACTACCAGATTAGAGGAAATCACATTGGATTTTTTCTAACTTCCCTGCACTACTAAGGAGCTTACCCTTCTAACTTGTGAGCTTCTTTTGGGTACATTCCAAAATAGAGTTCCAATAGATTTTTGGCATCCTTAATAGTGAGGGGAGCCCAAGGTAGGTGGTTGGTAGAATAGTAGATTGATGACCCAAGATATCCAAAAATTTAACCTATGGCCTAGTGTTGGTACAAATAAAAATTTGCTCTTGTGATTGTTAATATATTGACCAAAGGTAGAGGCATAATTGTCAAGATGGTTCTTCCAGTCCTTCACCTCAATAATAGAGGATATTCTATAGAAGAAGGTGTCATTCACAAATTGTTGAAGAACCATAGTGGGTAAGGTGATGGCCAATTTAATCCTCTACATGGAACTCATTTCATTAAGGTGAGACAAATTTCGACCAAGAACCTCCACTAGTAGGAGAAAAGGGTAAGGAGAGAGAGGTCCTCCCTACCTCAACCCCTTAACAAGATGAAACTTCATCCTCAATTTCCCATTTATAAGGATAGAGAATTTGACCATCTTCACACACTCTTTAATAATTTTAATGAAAGGTTGGTTGAACCTAAAGGGAGAAATAACTTTGTAAAGGAAAAACTACTTGACTTTGTCATGCACCTTAGATACATCAAGATTAAGGGCCATACCCATAGCTTTGCCCCAGTAAATAGAATGAAAAAATTCATGTGTTGTAATGGAAATATCCATAATTTTTTACCAAGGATAAACCCCTTATGATCTTAGAGAGATCTTTGTATAATTTTTTCTAAAGGTTGATGGGTCTAAAGTCCTACATTGTAGCAATGTCATCAATTTTGGGGACTAGGAAAATGTAAGTCTCGTTAAGTTGCCTCAGAAGTTTACCACTTTTGAGGAAGTCCTTAGCAACTTTGGTACATATTTAGCCCAATAATCCCTTAGAAAATCTGTAAAAATAAAAAAAAATAAAAAAATTGGGAGGAACTCATCCAAGCTCAAGGCTTTGTAAGGTGCCAAAGTGAACACAACTATTTCAACTTCATCATTGAAGGCCTTGGAGAGGAAGGAAGCATTGTCCTCATTAGTGACAACCATAGGGAGGTTAGAGAGGAGTTGGCTCTACAACACATCCAGGTTTCCAATATTGCTATCCTCAAACAAGAGAGTGAAGTAATTAGAGGCTAGATTCCCTAAGAGATTAGGTTTTGAAAGTGACAAGCCAACATTATCCCTAAGGCTCCACATAGAGTTTTTTTTTTTTTTTAAATGTTTCAAATGAAACAATGGAAGAAGGCAATATTGTCATCTCTCGCCTCAAGCCATTAGACATAGGATCTCTATTTCCTAAAAAAAACTTCATTGGCCAAGATTTCCTTTCATTTTTACGGGTTGTTTCTTCTTCTAAATAAAATTTAGGGGAGAGGTCATTCGAGGCCATATTTTGTTGGATATCATCAAGTTTGTCCATCAGTTCTTCTTTGGTTTTCAGTATATCTCCAAAGTTAGTTTTGCTCCACATTTTTACTACATCTCTAATGATCTTGAGCTTTTTGGCAACCCTGAACATAGTTGAGCCTTCCCCTAGGGGGGACTAGGATTGCTTAATCATCTCATAGAAGTTAAGGTTGGAGGTCCACATGATCTCAAATATGAAGGGAGTGAAATAGAGGGTCACTTTATTAGTCCACTTGAGCAGATTATGATCAAAAGTATTCTTGGGGAGGGCAACCAGAGAGGATGCACAACCTAAGTCCCAGGAGGAAAAAATCAAGAATCGGTCCAATCTAACCTAGATTAGATGTGTTCCTTTCCTATCATTTTACTAGGTGAAGTAGGTGCTAGTAAACTCAACACCAAATAGACCATTTTTGATAATAAGATTAGAGAGATCTTCCATGTTGTCAGAATAGTCCATATGCCCCACCAAGTTTTTCTAATGGAAAAGAGGGGAGTTGAAGTTTCCAAAAACTAAAATTATATCCCCGTAATGACCAAGGAAACAAGAAGAAAGTTCACTCCATAACCCCAATCTACCTAGGTGGGTGTTTTACTTATACATTTTGAAATAATATCGATGATCATTTTGGGAGGAGAAAGTAACAACCAAGTAGTAATAGAAGAAGGCATATATATCACCCTTGATATGGGAAGGATTGAAGATAGTACCAATGTTTGCCCAAGCCCTAGAAGATAATAAGTAGTAGAAGATAGAACTTGGCTAGGTTTGTCTATAATTTCTTTTAAGTTGGCATAAATCATCTTGACCTCTTGCAACATAAGAATATCCACCTTATGGTCAGTAATAGACTGACTAAAAATAAACTATTTTTGTGAGTTGTTACTACCTCTTATACTCCATGAGAGAAAATTTATTTCTTACCTTTTTATTAGGGTCAAGGGTGAGCTACCTTCTTGCAGCAATCTCCATTGTGAATTATTTTTGATGGGTACCCTCATTGTAGGTCTTCTAGCCTTTATGTCATTTTTGGCATCCATCTTTTTCTCTTCGTCTTCTTTCTTTTAGTTTACCAGTTTGGTTCATCATTGGGCATCATGTGGGATTGGGGTCCAAGAGTCATGCCAACCTAGGTACTCTTTGCAAGGGCAGGGGGGCTATGTCCTATAATTGAGTTGGGATGCCCATTGTTGCCAACAACATTGATAAGTGTAGGATTCATGTGATATTGTCCTAAGATCATCGAAGTATTTATAAAAGAAGGCACCGATGGTAATGCCACATCTAAAGAGATAGGGATTTCCCCTTCTTCAAGAAAAGGAACTACAAAAGCAGTATACCACAAGGGTGTAGTGGGCTCTTTAAAACTATACGTTACATATGCCTTCGAAGAAATCAATAACTTGATCATGGCATCCTAAAAAACTATTACAACCACCTCAAAAGAGGTCAGTGACTTGATCAGGGCATCCTAACTAACCATTTGGAGGGCACTTGGACTAATAGGATCCTTGTTTTTTTGTTTTGAGTCCTACACCTTACAAACCTTACAACCCATAACCACATTACACTTAGAGTTGCAAGCTTGATAGAAAATGGTAGTTTCCTCATAAACAATGAGCTAAGTCCATCGACCCAATTTGGACTTGAGGGTAACAATATTTAGGAGAGCTTTGTTAATGGTTACATTGACACAAAACCTAGCAAAGACCTGATGAGATATTGTCAAAGTAGCTATGTCCATTGCGATATAGTGGTAAAATGAGTCCCCTACCCATTAGATCATGTATTTGTCCCAAAACTCAAAGGGGAGGCCTGAGAGGTGGATCCAGATAGCAACCATAGGACTGAGCCCCTTTGAGGGTTCAAAGATAGTTTTCCACTTCACCAAAGTGAGGAAGTATTTGTTATAAAACCTAGACCCTGAGAGCACAAAGAAAAGGTCTCATGCAATAGTGAACTTGAATAGAATAAAATCACCAAGCATTGATAAGGTAGTAACACTACCTTTGAGCCTTGACTAGATTCCCACCCACTTCTCGACCATGTTGATAGTGGGTTTGAAGTTGAACAATCTTCCCACTAAAGAATGGTTCAACTCTGCCATCATTTGATTGACACAACAACATCAGAGAGGAAGGATTTCAATGCCTTCTTTATTGGTAGCAATGTATATAGAGAATTAGTCTAGGAATCCATTAGGAGCACCCACTAGCACACCTTTCTAGTCATCTTTGGGGGAGATTCTTGGCAGAAAGTCTAATGTATTTGTCCTAGGAATACTAACCATTGTCATATTGAGGTTGTCAACCAAAAAATCAATTGTCATTGCAACAAGCATGTTGGCTTCAGGGAGGTTTCCAAACAATGAAGAAGTTTGGAAGGGGGCATGTTCCCCCTTTGACGAGTTTAGCATAATTATTATTTATAAAAAAAAAATTGCAAAAGAGTGTGAAAGTTGTAGATCTTTGAGTCATTTGCCAAAAACAAATTAACCAAAACATGTTACTTAACACATAAAGAAATAATAGATCAAACTAATAGCACTTACACATCAAACAAAGGTATTTTAATATATATACAAGTGTATTTTTTTATATTTCAAAAAAGGTGGTTTGACAAGTTTACATAGACTTGACTTGAGTTGTTAGTCGCACTAACACATCCTATTGTGTACAAAATTGGGTTGTATAAAGAAGAAAGTTGTTCCATAGTAAAATAAAAAGGAAAATGACATATTATGTGTGTAAGGTAACTAATGCCTATAGCACTACAACTATAATGCATTCCAATGCCATGTGATTCTCCACAAACCCAAAAAGTGAATACAACTACCAAATAAACTCCAAGAAAACACATATTACTATAGGGAAGGCCACAACAGAGTGACGTGTACTATCAGTACCCTATTCCATCTTCAACACCTTTCTCGTACGTGTATTGGTCATTTCATGCTCAATATCCCTGCATAAATAAAAAAATCAAGTAAGGTCACCATTTTAAATTAAAGGGAAATGGAATCAGAAGTAAATTGCAAAAGAAAACATATATGTGCAATTTGAAAGGAGATTCAAAACTCAAATTGAGAATCATACACATATTAGTGAGGTCATCCATACATAGATTAGGGTTCAAAGAATATGCATGGGAATGAAACTGCCTCATGCAAGTCATTGTTGACATGGATAATAGGTGCTAAGGAGGAGCAAGAAGATAGTGCATTCATCAAAGAAGAGGGAGGGTTTTAATAGTTTTAGGTAATTTTTTAGACACTTAAAAGTGTCCAAAACACTATATTAATTCATTTAATATTGCCCTTGACATTATAATTAATTATATTTGTCATATTCTGCTACTTATTTAATTAAATAAGTTCACTTTTCTAAGGTATTTAAATTTGATTTAAATACTTCCATCCCTAATGTGTTAAATTTATTTAATGCATGATCCTCCATAAATCCCCTTTTAAATAAATTCCAATTTATTTAATTCCCTTCATCTCATTAAATTCTCTAAACCTATGATTAAATTAAATCTTATTTAATCTAGTCTTAAACCTAGCCTAAGACCTAGTCTACACCTATCACTTTCATCCTCTTAAGCCTATCCACTACTTAATCCCACTTAATTACCCCGAACACCTTGCTAAACACCCTTTTAATCATAAGTGTGTGCTCACACATGTGTGAGGGAACTCACACATGTGTGAGGGAACTCACACTTCCCACACCCCTTCACACTTCTCACACCTCTTACACATTTGTCCCCCATTCGCATGAGAATCAAAGTGTCTCACACATGTGTGAGAAACCTTGATCCTCCACACCTCTTACACCTGTCATTGACCCATCACATCAAAGGTTGCTCACACATGTGTGAGCATCTTTCCCCCTTTGAATGGTCAAAAACCCTAATCCACATGGAGTCCACTTGGCCTCCACCTCATGGACACCTCATTGATCCTGAGAGATCCTAGCTCTTCATCTTACATTGAAGCTCAACCATTCATTTCATCTCATTTCCTATAAAAGGAGAACCCTCTCCTCATCTCCACAAGCACTATCTAGTCCATTGTTATGCTGCAGGATTTATGAGCAACCGCATACCCTCAACAATAACAACATCAACACTTCTTCACTTTATGGAGGTTTGCATGTGTTGTATTGAGTATATTAAGTTAGCTTCTTATTTTTATTTCAATACATTTGCATGATTTCTCCATGCCTTTCACATTTGAGGTTTGCATGAATATGTAGGAATAGGCTTAGTTTCTTATTGTTTATTCCTTAGTTACATTTTATGCTATACATTTTGGCACGCCTAGTGGGACCCACTTCATGGGTTCAAACTAATCATCTAATGTGTTTGTGAGTTTATTTGTGAGTTTTCAAACTTGTAGGTTGAAGAAACACTTGGAGATCAAATTTTATGAAGAGCCTCTAAGCAAGCCAAAAAGCTCACCATTATGCTTAAAGCACACAATAGTAGTATTTCAGCATATAACACTCTAACATATTTCTTGTTTTATCACTTTCAAATTGCAGGGGTGTTTATAAATTGGTTATATTTTATTATTTATGCAAAAAAATAAATCTATAATTGTTGTTAAATAAATAGATAGAAAGTTTGTTTTATTTTATTTTATCTTACTTATTCTTTTTTTTATATCATTTCTATATATATAGAAACAATATAAATACATATAAATTTAAATCACTACAACCCTCATCCTTGGCTCACAGTCTACCTCTGCTCTCCCGCGCAGTCTGTGGCTCCTCCCTCTCACTCGACCACTGCAACCGTTGCTTGACTATTAAAACCCTGCTTGGCCATTGAAATCCTACATGACTCAACCCTCACCGCTGTCGCTCAACCCTCCCCTCCCCGCTGCTCTACTATTTGCGCCATTCACAACCCTTGGCTCCACATCACTCCCTTCCCCCGCATTGCTCCCTTCGCTCGCCATCACTACCTCCGCTTGTGCTTCCCTGCTTCCTTCACCCATCCCTCCGCCTCCACCCACAGACCACCACCCATGGATCACCACCTACATACCTCCTACACTTTGCCTCCACCCACAGACAACCACAAAACCCACTGCCCATGTAGCCTCCTCAAGTGCTACCCATGTGGCACCCACTTAGGGTTCTAGCCACGTGGCCTCCTCAGCTCACACATGGATTCCACATCAGTAGACAATACACAATCACTGCCCACCAGCAGGGCATTTTGCTTTTTTCTAAAAAAAAAATCCCTGTGACATCCATCTAGCCATCAAATTTAAGCCAACAGGTTAATGATGTCATCAATGTATAAGTCTTCAACATGCTCTTCTAGACCATAAGGTGTAGTGTTCAATTTTTTTCTCATAACTTGAGCATCCAAACTCCGTTTTCAAAAAACAAAATATCGTCGAAAAGTTGATTTTGACCCCGTCAGGATGGTTTTGGTTTCATTAGCTTTTGATGCTATTTAGATACCTATTGTTCCTATTAAAGGCCAAAATTTTTTGTTAACATTTTCATTTCAAGGTTACTTCATGTTTGTCATACATTTTCGATGCCCTAACTTGTGGTTTTGCAGGGATATTTTCTCACTCGTGCATTGAAGGTTAGAGAATTCTTGAAATCACTAACCATATTTCTTGCAAGTATTTCCTTAAGTTTGTTTTGGAATGAACTTGAATGCTTAAACACTTGTCTTTGAATGCATGTTTAAATTAAATTGAAAATTCAAACACACTCGTGAATAGTTAAAGCTAAAACAATTGAATTCAATCTTGAATGCACAATTAATTGAACAACACCTTTGATTTGGAATGAATGTTTCAATGCAATCTTGAATGCCATAAGGAAATTGAACATTTTAGTGGAATGGATGATAGCACAATCTTGAATGTCTAAGGATCAATGAACATTGTAATGCACATTTCAATTTGGTGCTTAAAACAAACACTCACTCAATCTTGAATGTACAAAGGAATTGATTCTTTTCTTATCAAATTTGCTTATACTTATGCTTGATTTAATTTTTGTTGATGAATCCACACTTTTTATTTATGTTGATGATGTTTTAAAGTTGGAAAGAACATTGTATGCTATAAACACAAGTGTCTTCAAGAGTAGATTACAAAATTCAAAGCTTCATTGGGAAAGAACAAGTATCTTTTAACCCCAAGGCCACTTACATATTCTCTCCTCTCACGCCTTTGGGTGATCTTGAGTGCACAAGAAATAAGTGGTCTTGTTTAACACTTTTTAGGAGGCCTGCTTGGGGATTTCATCACCCCTTGGGACAACCTCAACTCCAGTGTTCTGGTAGAGTATAAATATCGGGAGGTGAATCGAAAGACACATCTCTTGGAAGTAAAATCTTGTCACTCTTGGCTAAGCCCCAAAGCATACCTTTGGGAAGTGAAGGTGGAGATTTGGGTTACTATCTCCTCCTAGCTATGTGGCATCATTTTCTTTCATCTACATATTTGAGCCTCACATACCTTGCATATATTGAGGATGCCTTCTAGTTGATCCTTGTACATCCCAGTTGAAACCTTATAGGATTGTTGGCGTGTTTTACATTCTTGAATGTTTGAAACCCTCCCCAGTTGAAGGGGACATACTGTCTACACTTGTCTTGTATATATTTCATTGTTTGATTTTGCATTCCAAATTTGAAAAAACCAAAAACATTGTATAACATAAAAATCATAAGAGTTCAAAAATTAAAAAAATTAAAAAAATCTCGAAAACAACAAAAGAAGTCTTCTTTTAAGTTCTCTTAATCAAGTTGTCCACATCAATTCCACATCACTTCTTCTATCCATCAAATTCATCACCCTCATGCATCTCTTATCTTAATCATTCAAATCATTCCTAAAAGTCTTAATTATCTCTATTTGACCAAATCATTTCCTCATCTTCCTATTCATTTAATCAAATTCCTAATCTTCATTCTAGTCATGATTCATAAGCCACATCAAGATTCAATTTTCTCAACCAATCTCATCATTCATCCTTTTTTCATCCTTCAAAGCATCATCCTTCCAATCCAATCCCTTGTCAAACTCATTCCTTTCTAATCAATTCCTAATTCAAATCCATTTACATCTTCAATCCAAAATCAATTGATCTTTCTTCATCTATTCAAATATTCTTCTAATTCAAATTTTCATAAAATCTTCCACTTTGGACATAGGAGCACCATCATAATCCTTTGACTTCAATCCTAGTTATCTTGAATGACCCAAATCTTATCAAGGTTATCTCAAGCCTTCATCCAATATAAAACCAAATCAAATCAAATCAATACCAATATCAAATCAAATCAAATCCAAGTCAAATCAAACACAAAGTCCAAAATTGCTCCTAGTCCCAAGTTCATATTTCATCCATCATCAAATATTTCATCACTCTTCATCTAAGTTCCATGGATACAAATTGGCTTAATCAAATGGTTGAAGATATTCAAAGGAAATTTGGAGTTATACCTCCCATTCAACCTACATATCAAATCACTCCTCAAAATTTCATATCCAATTCTAATCCATCTCACATTTTCTATTCTTCCTCTACCTTTGACAAGGGAAATCCACCTCATTATCCTTCATACGATTTTGTTCATAGCCCACACAATTCCTCAAACAAAAATATCATTGCCAAAGAAATTGAGGAATTGAAGAATTTCATCTTGAGCCTAGAAAATTAAAAAAGAAAGTCCACCTTCCATGACATATGTCCTCTTCCCCCATGTTTCGAAGACTATGATCCTCATGTCCCATCCAATTCAAATCCTCCCTGTAATTCCCCATACTTCCAACTTAATGTCCAAAACCATCATCCCAATCCCATACCCATACCTCAACCTCCACACAATCCTAATCCTCCAAAATTAACATCACCCCCACCTTGTAATAGGTTTATCTCACTAGAAACCTTGTCTTAATACAAAATTTAGAATAAAGTGATCCAAAGTCATACATCCAATGCCATCTCAAGAACTTGTTCCAAAGCATGTCATTATAGATTCCTCTTCTCCTCTAGATCTGAGCATTTCTCCATCCCATTTTTTCCTTCACTCAAGATCCATTTATCCCTCTTAGTCGATCTTATGATTCCCTTCCTAATCAAGATCAAGACATTCCATGTACCACACATATTACTGATTCCATTCCATCTCAAAAGTTAGCATCCATAGATCCTCCACTTTATGAAGATGCTCATTCCACTCCATCCACTAATAATCCTCCATGTCAAGATCAAATCACTCCATCTCATGGTTCCATTCCCCCCACTCCATTATATGATCCTATCCCACTATATGATCCAACCATTCCTACCATTCCACCACATGATCCTCTTTTAAGTCAAGGTCAAAGTACCCCTTCATCCATATACAATCCTATTATCCCTGATAATCCCCCTCATGATCCTCATCCTCCACAAGATCCTATCACACCTATCCAATCCACTCATGAACCCCATAAACATGGACTCACATCTTGTATTGAAACTGATAAGTATCCCATTGAAGAAATAATATCTCAAGATGTTGGTACACCTTCCACTCCTTCCAAATCTAAAATTCCTCCATCCAAACTCAAATGTTCCCATCATCCATATTCTAAATCAATTTTGGGCCCTTATAAACATATTCCCATTCCTTCCTCATTTCCATCGATTTTGGGTCCTTACATACATCCATCCACAATTTCCATATTTTCCACTTCATCCCCTCATATACCTTTTAAAGATCAACAAAGGCACACATCCTTGAACTCATTCCCATGTTCACCATCCATAATTTCACCGATAAGCTCTCCATACCATTTTTCCTCATACACTCATACCATGGCCAATGGAAGCAAATTGGATGCCAAAGATAAAGTAAATAAAGCCAAAAATCCACAAAAATCCAAGGATCAACATGTCCCCTCTAAAAGACATGTCCAAGAAAAGAAAAATATGATCCAAAACAAAATCAAAAGGCCACAAAGGCTGAAAATAAAAAATGTAAAAATCATGTGGATCCCAAAGCTACTCAATGAAGTGATGAATCTCAAAGAAAAGTCCAACATGGCATCCAATTTCACCAATCCAAAGGCTTCCCTCATTCATAAATTACCCAACCTTCCATTTTCCAAATCCATTTTGGGTCCTTATATACCCAAATCCACCATCCTAAATCCATTGTCTCCTTCATCCATTTTGGGTCCCTACATCCCAAAATTCAAACTTTCTCCTACATATCCTCCAAAAATTCCCTCATTTCCATGACCCCTCAAGGTGTGTGTCAATGTTGATCTTTCCACCTCCTTCATCCACTCATTCACAAGTCTTCCAACCTAACATCCATTAACCATTCCACCAAACCTTTTCATAAGTCCTTGAATTCCATTTCCCAACCCATTTCATCCTTCTTTTCGCCATCCTACCAACATCTACGAGAAACTAGTAAAAATTCCTTGAAAATAACAAAGATAAAGAAATATCAAGGGATACCATCCATATAAATAGATGCTCGAGTCCTCCCTCCATTTCCCCATCATGATTCCACCATCTTTTGAATTCATATATCTAGTAATTCACTTATCCTTCCACTTGCACTCTACACTAGGAGCAAGCTCCATCCATACCACACTTCCTTAAATATCTTCCATAGAACCATCTACAATTAGTCATCCTTTTCCATCTTTGATCTTGACTATCATTTCCTTCCATCCATCCATGCTCACTTGACATATCCCTCGCACACTATCCACACACTATCCTACATACTTCCACCATCCGTTCACATATTTGATCTTGACATCCTATCCAGATCTTGTATCCCTCATCCATGTTAGATTCATTTCCTCTATCCTCCATCCATACTCCTACATACTTCCATCCTTCTTTCATATGTCCTTGATCTTGGTTATCCCATCCATCCCATCCATTTCATGTCCCGCATTTCATCCATACTCTTCATATCATTATCCCTTTTTCATACCCTCCCTCCCATATCCCTTATTCATTCCACTTTCATGCTCATGCTCATGATCCATACTAGAGGCACAATAACAAAATGTTCATACATGCTTTGGAAGAACACATGCCCTTAACATCATTTTCCATGCATCCTTTCCCACTATATTTCCTTCCATTTTCGTATCCTTAGTATGGGGCATTGTTGGTTACTCCTTTGAAACATGGTCCTTGGCTCCCCATCATCCTATTCCAAATCCTGTGGTCCCCCATATTATTCCTCCATTCAGATATCCCCATCATTTTTATCCATTTACCATTTGTTGGATCTCCCTTGTCATTGGTCCCAATCCATTCTATCCCACATCCATTCATATCACATTCAATCTAGTTCTTCCACTCAACTCAATCAAATTCATTTATCCTCTAATTCAATCAAATTTCCCTTCTTCTAAATCCTTTCACATCAAATCAATTTATATTCTACTCTAATCATTCTTCATCCTATCAACATCATTCTTCCAATCTCATCCAAGTTCATTCTTCCAATTGCATTTGAATTCAATCTATTCATCCAAATCTCCATAAAATCAAAAACATCAAAAAAAATCTCAATCAATGTGCAACCAATACTAATCCAATCAATTCAATCTTGCAATCTTGTACATCAATCCTTAATCAATCCATCAACTTGACCCAATCAGTTGATAATCCATTGACCATTTTCGAACATCATCCTGGGATGTTTCCTTCCCAATCCTTGGATGTGCATTGTGCTTACCATTAACTTTGTTGTCCTCAAACAATCATCATCAATCAATCCATTAATTGGTTTTCAACTTGACCACGGGCAAATTTTGGTTTGCTTTTGGTTTATTGTGCATGATTGCTTGTTACTTGTATGTATTAGTATTTTTTGCATTTATCATGGTCTTTGCATCCTATTGTCCCAAGCAATCATGATCTTCCATATCATGGTTTCATAAGGCATATGGTTGTATTAGACCCCTTTTTATCATGTACTTGACACATTGTCATCTTGGTTCCTCATACCTTGGTGCATAGTGTTGAATACAATATCAAACTTAGGTTGTTCACACAATTGTAGCATAACTTTATCAATCTTATCATTTTCCACTCCCTCCCATACTCCCATCCATTTCAAGAGCACATTCGTGTTCTCCTAACCCACATGTCCTCTCAAGGGGGCATACCATTCCACCCTCGTCATCCTTCCTCATCCTTCCATGACTGGGGCATCATGCTACTAGTCTTATCCTTTCATCCACTATATTTTGTTTTTCTTTGATATAACACTACTAATGCTATATCAAAGAGGGGAAAAATGTAGACACTTAAAATTGTCCTAAACATTATATTAATTCATTTAATATTGCCATTGACATTATAATTAATTATTTATTAATTAATTATATTTGTCATATTTTGCTACTTATTTAATTGAATTTATTTAATTAAATAAGTTCACTTTCCTAAGGTATTTAAATTTGATTTAAATATGTCCGTCCCTAATGTGTTAAATATATTTAATGCATGATCCTCCATAAATCCCCTTTTAAATAAATTCCAACTTATTTAATTCCCTTCATCTCATTAAATTCTCTAAACCTATGATTAAATTAAATCTTATTTAATTTAGTCTTAAACCTAGCCTAAGACCTAATCTACATCCATCACTTTCATCCTCCTAAGCCTATCCACTACTTAATCCCACTTAATTACCTTAAACACCTTGCTAAACCCCCCTTTAATCCTAAGTGTGTGCTCACACATGTGTGAGGAAACTCACACTTCCCACACCCCTCACACTTCTCACACCTCTTACACATTTTTACCCCTTCACATGAGAATCAAGGTGTCTCACACATGTGTGAGAAACCTTGATCCTCCACACCTCTTACACCTGTCATTGACCCAAACACATCAAAGGTTGCTCACACATGTGTGAGCATCTTTCCCCCTTTGAATGGTCAAAAATCCTAATCCACATGGAGTCCACTTGGCCTCCATCTCATGGACACCTCATTGATCCTGAGAGATCCTAGCCCTTCATCTTACATTGAATCTCAACCGTCTATTTCATCTCATTTCCTATAAAAGGAGAACCCTCTCCTCATCTCCACAAGCACTATCTAGTCCATTGTTATGCTACAGGATTTATGATCAACCACATACTCTCAACAACAACAACATCAACACTTCTTCATTTTGGGGAGGTTTGCACGTGTTGTATTGAGTATATTAAGTTAGCTTCTTATTTTTATTTCAATACATTTGCATGATTTCTCCATGTCTTTCATATTTGAGGTTTGCATGAATATGTAGGAATAGGCTTAGTTGCTTATTGTTTATTCCTTAGTTACATTTTATGCTATACAAATTCACATATTTTAGGAGTCATACTTTGATCCTACTCCATAAGATTGTCATATTTTATCTATTAAATTTAAATATACATTTTACTACTAGCTTTGTAACAAATTACACCTCATATGGAAAGCTCCATTCTTTTGTCCTCAATTATTTAAATAGTTTATATAGTCAAAAGTGTATGCTATGGAATTAGGATGCAAAGAATATAAAGAAAACACTAAACATCACAACCCAAGATTCAACAACAACAACAAATATAAGAAGACCAAAAGAAAGCCAAATACAAAGACTATAGACCTTGGAAAACCTTATAGCCTCTTTAATGATTTAGATGTGGTCCAAAGATAGTGTATGTGTGCTCAATATGATGCTCACACTTAAATAGTGGATGTAATGGTGGATTTATGGATGGAAACACAAGTATAGCAATGGTGCTTTGATAGTTTTAGGCTATCAAAATAACATAATAACTTTACTCAAAAGGTGGATGAATTGTGAAAGATGGAGGGTTTTATTTATAGGCCATCGGTAGAGGAAATAGATGGCCAAGGTGTAAAGCAAAAATATAGTAAGGGCTAAGATGCAAGGATAAATGAGCACATGGATCCTACTTTCTCAAATCCATAGCTTCACAACAAGTGTTTCAAGGAGAATGAGTGTGAGGTGATAGGATTTGTGAATGGACAGTTGACTAAAGGAGGTTTAAGATGTATTTTAGTGTTCTTTGGTAGGAGAGGGAGATGTAGCATGAGAGTGGACTTGGGCTTGAGTCAAAAAGTCTTAAACTGTGCCTTGATTTTTTCAAGTGATCTACGAGAGGTAATTTAGACTTAGATAAAGGGGGTGATGTGGCTTAGACAAGAGAGTGATTTGGCTAAGATAAGAGAATGATTTGGCTAAGAAAAGAGGGTGATGTGGCTTAGATAAAGGGGTGATGTGGCTGGTGAATGGATTTGTTAGAAAAATGGAAGATGAAGGAATTATTAAATTAATTAAATTATTTAATTAAAAAGGCTAATTATTGGTGCATAGGTTGAATTCATGTCTTGAGATATTTGATTAATTGAATTCATTAAATAGATGAGGAAATTTTGGAATTAAATTAAATAGTTTTGTGCAAATTCATTTAATTTAATAGAGGAATGTGGATTTAATTAATAAATCAGAGTATTGGTTGTCATTTGATTATTAATTGGACTATAGTTAATTAATTAAATTAATTGGACTATAGTTAATTGATTAAATGAATTAACTAGGCTATAACATAAATTAATCAAATAATTAATATTTGATTAAAATAACTTAGAAGATGACTAAATGTGATTACTTAATTGTATCATCATCTGAATTATCTTCATCTTCATTGTCAAACTTTTTGCTTTTTGCTTTTCATCTTCCTTCTTGAGTGATAGTTTACCTTGAAATGCAAAATCAACATTACCAGAGTTAGGAACATAGTTATCTAACTCAAATGCTATAAAACTTCCCATTAGTGCATCCAAAGTTATATCATTTTAGGATCACATCTCATTTCTTGAATATCTAAAACTCTAATTGCATAAATAGGAAGAAGAGTTCTGAGTACCTTGTTGACTACTGTCATGTCATCTATTTTCTCTCTTGAGGCTTTGATTGCACTCACACTCTCTTTGATTCTTTCATTGTATTATGAAATTTTAAAAATATTTCCTCATCTTTATTTGATCAAACTAACCTCTTAGACTATTTGGTCTTATCTCTCCTTACATTGTCATCTCCTCCATAGATATCTTTTAGCTTGTTCCACATTTCATGAACAGTAGGACAATCTTTGACTTCATCAAATTCAGTGCAATGAAGAGTAGAGGCAATGCTAATCATCATTATGTTGTGATTCTTCTTTTCCATAATTTGATCCACATTCAAAGGTCTAGTAGATGCCACATATTTATTCTCTAGATATTTTAGTCATGTGTCTCCAATGGTTGCCAAATGAAGCTTCATGAGTTCTTGCCATGCTTGGAAGTTATCTCTATTCAACTTAGGAATCTCCCTTCTATAAGACATCTATATCTTTAGCTTAGGTCCTTGAAACCTTATCCATAAGCACCAAACACTTTGATACCAATTTTTGTAAATGGAAAGGAGTAACTCAGAGGAGAGGGGTGAATCAGTTACTACAAAAAAAAATCCAAAGTCCCTTTAAGATATCAAAACAATATAAAAACCAAATCCTATTGTAACTTAGTTAACACTAAATATTCTATTATAACTCGGTTAGCACTAAATATACTACTATCACTCAGTTAGCATAAAGATCTTAAGATATTAATGTGATTAGCCTTTATTAAATTAGTTGTAGAAACATAAAGGAAATAACATGAACACAAGAGACACCAAGATTTAACATGGAAACCCAATTTGGGAAAACCACCAATTATAACTAGTTATTGTTTTTCACTCTTATGAAGTGAGCCCTATTAGGAGCCAACACTATTAAAGGTTACAAAACATGTTGTTAGGTGTGATCCTGTTAGAGGATTTACTTTACCCTATTAGGAGTGGCCTTGTTAGAGATCTTCATACACGTCAATCTAGAAATGTCACCTTGATAGAGGATTTACTAAATAACTGTTAGGCTAACTTTGTTAAGAGATTTGAGTCACTACTACAATTATTAGAGAGTAACAATGACTTGACCTAATTGCTGATGCAACTATCTTTGCTGATTCAAATCTGAGTTTTGGCTTGATTAATTGATCCTTCTTGATCAAAATGTTCTTTGCAACTTGGTTAACATGGGTGCTCTTCCCTTTACAGAAATCCTTCAAATTCACTTCCTTAATTCATCATCTTAAATTCCATTTCTTCAATCCTCAACTTGACCTTTCATATATATGATTCACCTTGTCAAGTTGGCTTGAACACTCTTTTAATTAATCAAATATTAACCCTTAAGTTGGCTTGTATTAACCAATAAATTTATCAAACTTAATATACCAAAAGTCGACTAATATAGATTGAGTACTTAGTCAACATAAAAGATTCCTTCATTAACTAACCCAACTTGGTTAGAACATGAGTTCTAACATTAACCCAAATTGGTCAATACTTACTTTATGCTAACTTTCCTTTGGTAATCAAGTGAACTTGGACAATACAAGATTTTCTTCCTTAACCAACTAAGCTTGGTCAATAATGTCTTTAAACTTGGTTATTATTGATGCTCAACATACACAAGAAACTATCTTTGATGCCTGAGTAAGCTTGGCCATCACTGATTCCTTAGTAAAGGCTAGAAATTTTGTGTAACATCAAAGACAACATACAACTGAATAATTATTTTCAACAATCTCCCTCTTTGGCATTGATGGCAAAAAAACATGTCATAATATAAATAAATTTTAGAGAAAAATAGAAGGATAATATCCTTAGTTTTATTTTTATTCTCATCCATGAGAACTTCCTCTATCAATGAGAACTCCCTCTAACATCAATCTCTCCCTCTGGAATAATTTTATCTAACATGAACTTGTTGATGACAAAAAACTCTCCCTTTAAAAAATTTCTACAAAATTTCTTTGATATTTGATACAACAACAAATTCTTCCTCTTTGACACCTCATGCAAAAGGCAACAATCAATGTATTTTCTATGTACCTAATGTATTGATTCATATGCAATCTATTTTGACAATACTACATCAACTTGACTAATCTTCAAAATGCTTGGTTGATGCACCACTAAAATATAATTAATGAGCTTTAGATAGGGGAATGACCCCTAGCTTACCTCTTAGATACAAAAATGCATCCTTAGGTAATGGCTTGGTGAATATGTTTGCAATATGTTCTTTTGCATTCACATATTCCAATCTAACCCCTTTGTCTTACACTAATTCTCTCAAAAAATGATACTTTATTGCAATGTGCTTTGTCTTGGAATGCATTACTGGATTCTTTGATATGTTAATTGTAAAAGTGTTATCACAGAAGATAACTGTTGGATCCTTGATTTCTTCCTTCAAACTTAACAATAGTTGTTTGAACCAAATGATGTTGGAACAATTAACTATTGCTATAACATATTATGCTTCTATCATAACTAATAGATGCAATTTTGTTTCTTGCTTATCCAAGACACTAGCCTCTTTCCAAGAAATAATGCTCCACCACTAGTGCTTTTCTTGTCATCAATACTTCCAATCCAATCAACATCAGTGAAGGATTTCAATTCAAAGTTGCCTCCTTTCTTATACCACAAACCATTATCTTCAGTACCTTTTAGATACCTCACAATTATTTTTATTGTCATCATATGATTTTCCTTTGGATTAGCAGAAAATATTGCCACCATGCCAACTGTTAAAGCAATATCAGGTCTTGTGTGTACCACATACTAAAGTTTTCCAATCATTGATCTGTATGCAGTCTAATCTATCTCTTTGGAATCATCATTTTTGGAAAGCTTATATCCAGTAGACGTAGGTGTTCCAACTAGTCTAGAATCCTCCATTCCAAATTTCTTCAATATCTCCTTGATGTACTTTGATGAAGTAATGTAGAAACCATCTTTCTTCTATTGAATTTACAAGCCAAAAAAGAATTTAATCTCTCCAAACATTGACATTTCAAATTATTTACTTATTTCCTCATAAATTTTTTTGCATAAACCATCATCTCCTGTGAATAATGTATCATCTACAAAGATTTTTGCCACCACTATCTTCTTATTGGTCCTTCCTTGATGGATAAACTATTGTTGTCATTTGTCCTTTGAAAACCAATTTTTACCAGATGCATTTGCAATCTTTCATACTAGGCTCTGGGGCTTGTTTGAGACCATGTAAAGCTTTGTGTAATGTAAAAACCATATCGCTTTTATTAGGATCTATGAAACCTTCAAGTTTCTCAATGTAGACTTCTTCTTCTAGGATTCCATTCAAGAAAGTTGACTTGACATCGATCTAATATACTTTGAATCCTTTATGTGCAACATAAGCAAGTAGTATTCTAACACCTTCTAGTCTTGCAATAGGAGAAAAAGTATCTCCATAATCAATACCTTCTTCTTGAGCATAACCTTTGCATACTAACCTTGCCTTATTTCTTGAAACTTCTCCATTTTTATTCAACTTATTTCTGAATACCCATTTGTGCCAATTACATTTTTGTTCTTGGGTCTAGGAAAAAGAGTCCAAGTTTTGTTCCTTTCAATTTCCTCAATCTCTTCATTCATTGCCTCAATCCAACTTTCATTGTCTAATGCATCTTTAACAATTCTAGGTTCAAACTCAGTAAGCAAACATTTACCTTTTAATTTATTCCTTTTCATTATGCCTTTTGACTGATCTCCAATTATTTTCTCAACTGCATGATGCCTTTTGACATATCTAGCAAGTACAAGTACCTTCTCTTTGGTTTTAGAACTTGTTTCATTCTATTCACCATGCTATGAATCATGCTTGGGTCTCATTGTCTGTAACTCGGGTTAGTCAGTGTATGACTTTGTTTGCATTGGTTGAAACTCGAGTCCTTCTAACTGAGACTCGGGTCCTTTAGACTATGACTCAGGTTGCACTGGCTGGAACTTAGGTTGAACTCAAGATTTAGGGGACTTGGGTGGTGAAGACTGTTGATTTCCAAATGCATTTGCTTGAATTGCAGGTAAAGTATCAAGTTCAAAGTAGACAAAGTTTCTATAGTTTTAAGATTTTTTTTGGCTTTGTTCTTCACTCTTTTCTGCAAATTCATCAATTTTTACAATTGCACTTTCTATGACTTTGTGAGTAGTAAGATTCATACATTTATATGCTTTGTTCTTGTTGGAGTATCCTAAGAATATTCCTACATTACTTTTAATGTGCAAATTTCCTTTCCTTGATTCTTTCAAGATGTGACATTTTCTTCCAAATACTTTGAAATAACAAATGTTAGGTTTATAGCCATATCATAATTCATAATGTGTTTGATCTGAGTCCTTCTTCTGTTGAACTCAGTTTAAGGTATGAACTATTATTCTAATTGATTCCTTCCACTATTTCTTCTTTCTGCTATGTCATTTTGTTGAGGTGTACCAAGTGTAGATACCTATCTTTTGATTCCTCTTTCATTGCATAATTCATTGAATTCATTTGAGATGAATTCTCCTCCTCTATCTAACCTTAGACATTTTTTGTTTCTTTCCTATTTCTTTCTCCACTCTAGCCAGATACCAATTGAATTTTTGAAAGGCTTTAGATTTGTCTTTTAAGTACATCATTGTAATCATCCCAGAATAATAGTCAAAAAATAAAATGAAATACTTATCTCCACAATAGATTTCTATGTCAATGGGTCTACAAAATCTATATGAACCTTCTCCACAACTTCTTCAGAATGATAGTTCTTTCTTTTGAAACTTGACTTTCCCATCTTTCTAATTTGACAATTTATGTACATGCCCATATCAGGTTTCTTTAGACTAGGAATGCCTCTCACTCTTTTATTATTACTTATGTTGAGTAGGTTATCAAAATTCACATGATATAACCTTTTATGCCATAACCAAATTTCATCTAGTTGAGCTAGGAAACATTAACTTCCAGTTAGATCTAGATAGAATAGATTACCTTTTGTTAGATTGTTAGTTCCAACTAGATTTCATTTCCCATCTAGAAGCTTGGCCTTTCTATTCATGAATTCAAACTTGAATTTAATGTTGTTCAATTATGACACACTAAATAGATTGTGTTTCATTCCTTTAACTTAGTAAGCATTGTCACATCTGAGTTCATCAGTCAATGTAATGCAACCTTTTCCTTTTACATAACAAGGTTCATCATTTTCAAATCTGACACTCCCACCATCATAGTGTTCCAAGCACTCAAATTTTGATTTATCACTAGTCATGTGGTGAGAACAACCACTATCAATACTCTATGTGTCATTCTTGCTAATATGAGAAATGAGGGCCATCTTATCATTTGATTCATCTTTAATGACAACGTAAACCATTTCATCTTCATCACTACTATCAGAGTCCTGAGACATAAAATAAGATTTCTTACCTTTATCCTTATAGTCTTTGTAGCTTTTGAAATCTTCCTTGCCTTTGTACTTGTCATGCTTCTTTTCTTTTTTGCCTTCTTTATTTGGACACCTTGCAGTAATGTGCCCAGTTTCTTCACAAGAAAAACACATTAGAGGTATTTTACCTTTGTACTTTCCTTTATCTTTAAGGAATCTTCTTGCAAGCAAGGATTCAATGACTTCAAGGTCATCATCAGAATTATCTTCATCTTCATTGTCAAACTTTTTGCTTTTAGATTTTCCACCTTTCTTCTAAAGTGATAATTTAACTTGAAATGCAAACACAATGTTACTAGAGTTAGGAACATAGTTATCAAAGTTATCTAACTCAAAGGTTTTCAACCTTCTCACCAGTGCATCTAAAGTTATATCATTTTTAGGATCACATCTATTTCTTGAATAGCTAAAACTCTTATTACATAAACAGGAAGAAGAGTTCTGAGTACCTTGCTAACTATTTTTACATCATCTATTTTCCCTCCCGAGGCTTTGATTGCACTCACACTTACTTTGATTCTTTCACTATATTGTGCAATATTTTCATCTTCTCTCATCTTCATTTGATCAAAATAACCTCTTCGAATTTATGCCTTACCTCTCCTCACTTTTTCATCTCCTCGATAGATATCTTTTAGCTTGTTCCACATTTCATGAGAAATAAGACATTCTTTGACTTCATCAAATTCAACATTATTGAGAGTGGAGGCAATGTCAATCATCATTATGTTGTGATTCTTCTTTTCCATAATTTGATCCACAGACAAAGGTCTAACATGTGCCACATATTTGTTCTCCAGATATTTTAGGTCTATGTCTCCAATGGTTGCCAAATGCATTTTCATGAGTTCTTTCCATGCTTGGAAGTTATCTCTTTTCAACTTAGGAATCTCCCTTCTGTAAGACATATTGGTCTTTAGCTTAGGTCCTTGAAACCTTATCTGCAAAAACCAAATACTCTGATACCAATTATTGGAAATAGAAAGGAGTAACTAAGAGGGGAGGGGTGAATCAGTTACTACAAAAACAAATCCAAAGTCCCTTTTAAGATGTCAACACAATATAAAAACCAAATCCTACTATAACTCAGTTAACATTGAATATTTTGCTATATCTTGGTTAACACTGAATATACTACTATCACTCAGTTAGTACATAGATCTTAAGATATTAATGTGACTAGCCTTTATTAAATTAGTTGTAGAAACATAAAGAAAATAACACGAACACAAGAGACACTAATATTTAACATGGAAACCCAATTTGAGAAAACCATCAATTGCAACTAGTTACTGTGTTTCACTCTTATTAAGTGAGCTCTATTATGAGCCGACCCTATTAAAGGTTACAAAACACACTGTTAGGTATGACCCTGTTAGAGGATTTAATTCACCCTGTTAGGAGTGGCCTTGTTAGAGGTCTTCAGACACTTCAATCTAGAAATGCCACCTATTAGACTAACTCTATTAGGAGATTTGAATCACTGCTACAATTATTAAAGAGTAACAATGACTTGACCTGATTGTTGATGCAACTATCTTTGTTGATTCAAATCTTAGTTCTAGCTTGATTACTTGACCCTATTTTATTAGAATTTTCTTTGTAGCTTGGTCAACTCGGATGCTCTGCCCTTTACAGATATCCTTAAAATTTGCTTCCTTAATTCATCTTCATCAATTCCATTTCTTCAATCTTCAACTTGACCTTTCATATATATGATTCACCTTATCAAGTCAGCTTGAATACTCTTTTAATCAATCGAATATTAACCCTTAAGTTGGCTTGTATTAACCAATAAATCTATCAAACTTAATATACTGATAGTCAACTAATACAAAATTGAGTACTTGGTCAACATAGAAGATTCCTTCATTCACTGACCCAACTTAGTTAGAATAGGAGTTCTAACATTAAGCCAACTTTGTCAATATTGAATTTATGCTAACTTTCCTTTGGTAATCAAATGAACATAGTCAATATAGGATCTGCTTCTTAACCAACTAAGCTCGGTCAATATTGTCTCTGAAATTGTTATTACTGAATGCTCGACATACATAGGAAATTGCCTTCGATGCTTGAGTAAGATCAGTTATCACTAATTGCTTGATAAAGGCTTGACATTTTATGTAACATCAAAGACAACATACAATTGAAATTTTGTTTTCAACATTTTCACCATGAGGATGATCTTTTTCAAGGCTCTTTATGATGTTCTTATGCTTTTTGAAGGACTAGCAAGGTGCACTAAGTAGCTCAGACATATAACTTCTTGAGGTGAATGTTATTGGTGAGATCATTTAGAAGTTCACCTTCTAAGTTTGATAGATGATATGCTCCTAAGCTTAAGGATTTTGTGACAACATAGGGACCTAGCCAAATGGGCTCAAATTTACCCTTCTTTTCTTGGCATGGTTGAACCTTTATGTTCTCTTTTAGTACCATTTCACCTATGTAAAATTAGTGGGGATGAATCTTCTTGTTGAAATTTCTCTTGAGTTAGTTCTGATACACTACGAGGTGATTGTAGGCCTATTGCCTTTTTTCATCAAGTAGATGTAGTTGGATGAGTCTAGCAACTCTTTAATAATCATCAGATAATTCACCTTGTAGAGAGATATGCAAGGAACTGAGTTCAACCTCTATTGGTGGGACAATTTTGGTACCATAAGCTAGGGAGTATGGGGTTGTGTTTATGGATGTGTAGAATGAGGTGATATGTCCAAATGGTGGTGTTGATTTGCAAATGCCAATCATGACTAGAACTATTGAAAACCTTCTTTAAGACTTTTAGGAGGGTTTTATTGGTTACCTCAGCCTATGTGTTACCTTGTAGGAAGTATGGGCTCGAGAAATAGTGATAGATGTGAAGGTAGGAGCACAACTCTTCCATATTAAGATTCTTGAAATTGCCTCCATAATCTGTGAAGATGGTAGCAAGGATACTAAAGTGACAGACAATTTGGTAGAGAATGAATTTAGAAACTTGAACTCATGTGGCATTGACAAGCAAAACTGCTTCAATACACCTAGTGAAATAATCAATTATTGTCATGATCCACTTGTTCTCATTAGAGGATGATGGTATTATTACCCTAGCAAGATCAAATCCCTAGCATGCAAATGGCCATGGTAGTATGATGGGCTATAGATCTTGTGCCAAAGCATGTATTGAATTAACATGTTGCAGACATAGAAAACACCTTTTCACAAACATACAACATCATGTTCCAATCTGGGCCAATAATACCCAATCTTAAAATATTTATACCTAGGACCATACCACTCGTGTGGGCACCACACATTCTTATGTACCTCCTTTAGAGCCATAACGACCTTGTTTGAGTCTAAACACCTAAAAAGGGTATCATGATACACTTGATAGTATAGGTTGTTGGCTACAATATTGTAGCAGTAAGATCTATGAATAAGGTTTAGGTATTGGTGTCATGTGAGGTGATGGAATATGTTACATATTTTATTTAAGCATAGATCTCATGGTCCCATGGGGATTGAGGACCAACCAAAGTGTACACCATCATTGATTTCTCATTTTGGCATGTAGACTCATGTAATTTCTTGACTAAGAATTAATATTACAAAGTTTTTTGAGGAATTTCCAAGAGTGAGCCAAAAAAATCTATTGCATCAACAACCTTCTTTTGAAGTCATGACACTTGCATGAATTAGATCTTGATAAAGTGCTCCTTCATTTTATCCACTATTTCCTTATATGGTAATAACATGTCATCTTTTGTTTGATACTCACCAAGGACTTGTCTAATAATTAGTTGTGAATCAATAAAGACTTGTAGCTCTATAATGTTCCATTCTATTGTTGTTCTGAATCTTGCGATGAGAGCCTCATATTCTAATATATTGTTGGTGCACAAGAATTTTAATTTGAAAGATTTAGGGATATAATGACGTTGAGGGGTAATGCCAATAGTATCCCTTCTCTGGATCCATTTGATTTGTATAGTCCATAAAATTAAAGTATCCATGGAGGCTTCTCTTCTATCATACAAAGATATCCATCGAGGAATTCCATGACCAATGGATGGTCATCCTTTAAGGGTGCATTAGTCGGCTGATCTTCGATGACTTGCCATTTCACTGCTTTTTGATCTACATACTGGATATCAAACTTGCTAAGAAGCATGACCCATTTTTATAGACATCTTGTGAGAGTTATCTGAGAGAGCATGAAGTTTAATGGGTTGATTTTTTAGATGAATTTACCATGTATCTAAGCATATAATGATGAAGTTTCTAAGTAGAAAAGACTACTACCAATCATGGTTTCTCCATTGGTGTATACTTGAAGTCATAGCTAACAAGGGTGCAAATGAAGCAATATATTGCTCTCACTATTTTTTCATCATTCAATTGAGCTAAGATTACCCCTAGTGCCATTGGAGTAGTTGATATGTACAATATTGATGCTCTTCCTATGACTAGTAGCACTAGAATAGGTGGATTCACCAAGTATTACTTGAGTTTTTTGAAGTTGTGTTGACATATAAGATCCCTTTTAAAGCTTTGATCTTTCTTCAATAAATGTGTGAATGGTTGGAATGTGTGTGCAAGTTGTGAGATGAATCTTCAAACTAATTGCAACTTTCCTTGGAGAATACAAAGATGTCTTAATGTTCTAGGAGGAGACATGTCCATGATATCTTTGACCTTTTGGGGTTGATCTTTACACCTTTCCATGACATGATGAATCCTAGAAGCTTACCTAATGTGACACCAAAAATACACTTCTTTGGATTCAATATGAGATTAGATTTTGCGAGGAGGTCAAAGATATCCTCTAACTCATGTAGATAATCTAGAATATCAAGTGGATTGAACAAGATATCTTCTACATAATCCCCAAGATTTATGTGGATTAGGTCATGGAAGATATCAACCATTTCTCTTCATTATGTCTCCCTAGCATGCTTTAGTCCAAAAGGCATAATGTTGTAGCACAAGGTTCTCTATGCAATTGTGAATGTTATCTTATGTGGATCTTTTTTTGCAATACAAATATGATTATATCATAAAAATATACACATGAGAGACAACTTATTATGTCTAGCTGTGAGGTCCACACTCATGTCTATTTTGGTAATGGAAAGTTATCTTTAGGAAATGCCTTGTTGAGATCTTTGAAATCAGTGTAGATCCTAATATCACTAGATGGCTTGGTGATTGGTACCATGGAAATCTAATTTGAATAATCAATATTTTTTTATGAATTTTTCTTGGAGCATTTTCTCTAGTTATTCTTTTGTTAGTAATGCTACTTTAAGATGCATCATTGCAGCTTTTGTTTGACTAGCTTTGCATTTGAATCTACTACTATATGATGTAGGAATAGTGTTGGGTCTAATCCTTACATATCTTGATATGACCATATGAATTAGCCATTATTCTCTTGAAGCACCTCAAAAAGGGAATCCTCTTGTGGCTTTAGTGAGGATGTGGCAATATAAATTATTCTGGGAATCTCTATTGTACCAATGTTGATTAGCTTTATTCTTCAATTAGAATGGATGGTATATTTGGTCTATGATCCTATAAGGGAAGGATGAAATCTCCATCCTTGGGCACCTCAAGGAAGTTTCACCATCAGATGCTTCCTTTATCTCTTTTTCTTTTTTGATTGGGTTTGCTAGTTCTTTAGAGGATGTTTCATTAGGAGACCTATTTTTCTTCTTTTGCTGATTAATACTTTTATTTTCACTTTTAAAACTAGTGATTTGTTCCTCCCCAAAGTATCCTTTTGGATATAATTTTTAGACATAGGCATATGGAAGTTTTGCTTTGTTGTGTGGTAGTTAAGCTCCCATGTATCTTAGGAGCCCATCCTCACTAGGAAACTCATCAATGTGAAGTATGTTTGGTTGGTCTCAATCAATGAGTTTAGGATGGACAAGAGGAAGATCAATGAGATTATTGAATAGTTCATGGAGCACATCATCTCCTAGGAAGATGTCATCATTAGGAATATCACTGTAGGCTCTTTTTTCAACCTCTTTAGTGGATGTCTTCAACCTCTATGAATTTTTTTTGGATATTTATGAAAGCATGACCATTCTCATTAGTGCCCCCAATTATGGGGGTCCAAAACTGAGGCCTTTGTGTTTTGTTTAATTATATGCTTCTACAGGTTGTTTGACTCATATTCCTTTTTAGCCTAAGTTCCATTATTTTATAGCAAGTCGATGTGAGTTGGGATATTTGCCTTTAAAATAGTCAAGCAACCCTTCATCTTTAGAAGGATGATCTTTGTACAACTGGGGGTTGATTTTTAGCATCATCTCTTTTCCATTCAAGATTCCTTTGGAGACAAAGGCTCAAGATCTAATATGCTTAAGCTATGGTGTGGTGTCCTTATTTGGGCCCTAATGTGATGGGTTCCCTTGTGTATCTAGATCAAGGGGTAGTGCACATACTACTTCCCTTATATTAGTTTCAACACAACCATGGTGGTTGATCTTAATAGTAGATAGTGCAAAATTGAGGATGGTATGTAGCTCATGACAATTGTTAGAAGAGCTAGTTGTAGAAGTACCAATCTCTTAGGGGAATAATTATTGTAGGATGCTTCTTAACCGTGGTACTATGTGGAAGGTTCAAGATCAACATGGATGGTTATTTCAGTGCCCTGATGTGGAAATTTGATGCATTAATGATAAGTTGATGGGATTACCATTAAATAGATCCAAGGTTAGTCGAGGAGGATGTTGTATGAGAGGTTAAGATCAAGCACGTGACATACTATATCCTAGCTAATAGGACTAACTTTGATAATTAACAAGATAGTACCTTCACACATTCTTTCTAAGTTATCATATATTATATTGTGATGAATTCATCCATGATGTTCCTTAGTGTACCTTGCATGTTTGATAAGTGTTGGGTGATGCGATGCGCTCCCCTACCCATAGGTGGTTAATTATGTGGTGTTCCATGTTCACTAACAGTCATGGCTTTTGGTGCAACGACAAATGGGCCCTACAATTGGTATCAGAGCTTGGTTTTGGCCTGGTCATGGGTTCAAATCTCCCCGGTGCCTTCTCGACCTACATAAGTACCTGGTATGCGCATCGAGGGGGAGATTGTTGGGTGATGCGACGCGCTCCCCTGCCCATAGGTGGTTAATTATATGGTGTTCCATGTTCACTAACAGTCATGGCTTTTGGTGCAACGACAAATGGGCCCTACAATAAGTTTCAAAGTACATAGGGCCAACCCATTATCTATCATGACTCTTTTGATGGAAAATTAAGTGACCATGATAGTTATATGACGTGGAAGGATGTGGTATCATTCAAATTCAAGGATGTTAGAGGTTTTAAATGATAGGGCAGATGATGCTGATATAAGTCCCATGAGAATTTTGAACTTAGTTGCATTGATATTTGTGGGAATACAATATTTATGGACAATGTTATTGAGTATTTCTAGATGGAGTGGTCTAGTGCATAGGAGATATAAGATGGAGAGTCAGGTTGGTGTATTCCCAATATGTTCAAAAAAATTGTATTATATTCTTGTGGGAGTAGATGCACGTGGACCAAAAATAGATATCCGACCTCACAAGGTTGTAATAGCACATTCACTTTCCATGCCCTTGATATGTATGGCATTAAAAAAGTGCTCATCATAGGATATATAGTCGATTAGATTATTGTAGTTGATGCAGGTTGTGGTATAATCCTTTTTGTTTTTAAAATCACCTTGCTTGTGCTTATCATTGTTGTTGTTATTCATGGCATTGTTGTTGATGTTGGATGTTTCTGTGGGTGTCTTATCTAAATTGTTATTGTGTAGTGGAAGTGCATTTCGATAGATTTTGTAATCTTACATTTAGAGAATTTTGTGCATTTCCCCTCACTATTATTTCCTTGTGATCTATGAGTTCTTTCATGTAAGATTTGATTTCATACATTTGACTGTGGCATGTCCCTTGACCTGGTAATAGGTGCAAAATTTATTTTCTTTGTGCCATGTGGGTTTAGGTATACTTTTGTCAAGTTGTCATGTCATGGGAAGACTACAAGGTTATTTTTCACTATTTTGTCAAAGATAACATCCAAAGGATCACCAAGGGGATTATAAACTCGGTTCAGTTCATTCTAGACACATGGTTTTTGTCTAGTTGCAATGAATATGACATTGATTTGATTTAATTGTGCATGTTGAGCATTTGCCTACATGTATTTTTGATATGATTGTTATTTGTATGTTTTAGATTAAGGTAAAAATAGGTATTGAAAGGACCAGAAACCCTTTAACAAGAGCAAAAGATTAGCATTAAGGATACTAGGTTTTACAAGGACCTAAAACCTAGAGTAAAGCAAAAAAAACACAAAAAACTAGGTTTTACAAGAACCTGAAACCTAGAGTAAAGAAAAAAATACAAAAACCTAGGTTTTACAAGGATCTAAAACTGCAAGTTTAAATCAAACACACCCAAATTTTACAAGGATCTGGAACCTACAATTTAAACAAAAGTTGGAAAATAAAAAATAGAACGAACAAAACCACCTAGACTAGCAAACAACACACTAACAACTACGACCAACACCTACAATAGCTCCTTAATGCTCTTCTCCACCTCCTTGCTTGCTTTTGTAATAGTCTAGATAATATCAATTGTGGTAGAAATGGGAACCTTTGGAGCATTAGCAATATTTTTCCTCATACTCTGCCTTGTTCTCTTGCTAGGCCCTCCTAGACTCTCACCACAATAGTGTTTGGAGACATGATCTCCTCATTGCTTTTCTTGCCCAGACTAGCTGCCACGATGCACAAACTGGAAGTAACCTGCTCCATTCTTTTCTTGCTATCCTTAATTAGTTGATGGAGTTCTGATTCATAATCCTTTAGTTTGTTAGGGATGTTACCAACTTGTTTCTCCAAGTGAGCTCTCATAGTGCATTCATGGTTCTTTGTATGTTTTTAATTTATTGATGTGGTTATTGTTGATAGGGTGTTTGTTGGTAATAGGGATTTTGTGGGTTCTATGAAACACATCGACATGTTTTCTTGTTAGTAGTACCATTAGTCACCACATTTTTGTTTTTGTTCCAATATTGTGATCTATTGTTGGAATGATTATGGGATTGGGTATTCTCTTTGTATAATTTGATGAATCCATCTTCAATGAGTCATTTCTCGAGATCCACACCTTCTCTTTGATATCCTTGTATGTTTGCAAATAGTTCATGCACTTGTGATACACAATTTTTTGGTGTGTGTGTTGTTGATAAACATTATAACAAGGTCTTTTTTGGACAATTTGTACAATACTCAGGTTGTAAGGTTCTTCATCTCTTCAATAAATTAGAAAGGCTTTCAACTAACTTATGTTTTTTGTGGACCAGATCCACCATAGATAATTCTGGCTCAACTAAGTGAGAATATTGTGCAATGAATGTCTCAAATAGTTTTGGAAATGTATTTATGGTCCCATAGGGTATTTAGTAGAACCATTCTACAACAGGTGCCTGAAGACTTTTTGGGAACAACCTCATGAGGAATATGTCACTATAGGCCACTTATTGATAGTGCATGTATAATTCCTATACATGTGTCACAAGATCCCCCTTCCCTCTTAATTTGTCAAATTTTGGTATCTCAAAGTGCTTTGGGAAGGTAGTGTTATGATAGACTTGTCAAAAGGATATAGACATATGTTTTAAAATTTTAAAGTCTCTATTTCATTATTGAATTTTAGTTCCTTGATGACATTTCTCATTTCTTCCTACTTTAGATTAACAGGTATTATGGGAGATTCCCTCAATCTAGTTGCCCCTGGTGTATGATATGCATAAGATGGAGTGGGTTAATATAGATGGTTATATTGCATGAACTGGGGTGGTTGGAATGATGTCTGTCCTACCAACTGAAGAGGAGTTTGTGTTTTCTATGTGGGTGGTTGGATATAGTGTTTTATGGGAGTGGATTTTGCGCATACTATTTTACTAAGTGATTAGAGGATTATTGTAAAAATGGATATGTTTGTGGTTGTGTGCTTTGCATGTACTTCTATATTGTAGCTATTTTTGGGGTGGATGAGGCTATACATTAGGTTGGGGAGCGATAGGTTACCCAACATACTATGGGTGTGTATCCAAATGGGGTGGTATTTGGGTATTGGGTGGTGCAAAGTAGTTGACAATGGGGGTCACCCCTGTCTGCAACTAATGTGGTGGGTGAATGTTATGGTTACTCCCAAGTGGTGGCATGGACAAATAGTTAGTGATAGGGGGGAGTGAACTTGTGAGTGGTGATGGTAATGGTTGTTATTTTTATTGGAAGATTATATGTGGTTGAGTCAATATAATGGGAGTGAAAGTTTGGATTCTTGTAGAATATATTTGTGATTGATTAAACCCCCATGGTACAAGTGAAAATGATGTGGGGATGCTTGAGTCATTGCAAATAGGTTGGTAACAACACTATATGAAGGAATGGGTTGATCAGTGGGCCTCATAAGCATCATCCTTGTAGTATATTGGGGTGTTGATTGTGAGCCTTGTTAAGATGGGATGGTAGCCCTACTAATAGGTAGGATATTGGATGCTGAAGTTGGTTGTTGGATGATGATATTTTGGATAGGTGTTTGGGTGATGATAGGCATTGCAATGTTTAGTGGGATAGAGATGGGTTGTGTCATAGAAATAATGGTAATAAGGATATTGGTGGATGCTACTTTTGACATCATATTTTTTTGTGGTGTGATATGGATCATTGACTATGTGATGAAGGATTGGTTTTTTTGGGGGATGGGGGCTCTAAATTGGGTAGATATGTTAGTCATGTCTACAATCTATTGCATCATTGATTGGATTTCTCCTTTAGGAGTAGAAAGAGGCTAAGGGCCCCCATGATGTTGGCATTCCAAAAAGTGGATGAGTGGGATTTGTGATGATGATGGGTGGCAGTGTTCTCCCAAAATCAAATTCCCCAACAATATCTCTTTGCACACTTTCCATAATAGTATATTTATTCCTTTCAATGATGGTATTGATAAATGTTGCATTCCCAAGTTGATCCATAAATGCTTTTATAGTAGATGGCATAGGCCTTGAACTTGTGATGTTTTCAATGTTTGTTCCTTGTTTTGTGGGGTTGTGTCATGCATGATCATGGAAGTTTTAGGGTTGGGTTGTTGACTAGCTAAAGCACTTCTAGCATTAGGATCCATGTCTCATTTCTTTCTTTTGTTTCTATTGAGACATATGATTGGTGGAATGAAATGATAGTACATATAGGTGTGGGATGCAAATGATAAATGGTGGATGTAAATTGTAAGGTTTTGAGTCTAAGAGCTTCTATTGATGATTATGTGACCTAAAACCTATGATGTAAGGATTTTCTAAGAACTTGAAGATGATGCCTAATGTAAAAATAGTTAAGATGTAGGAATGATGCAAAGGATGATAGTGGAGGATTAGTTATAGGTATGTGATGCCTATAGGATCGAAAGGATTATCTTGGTATCAAGGATGGATGAGATTTTCTCTATTTGGAAGCTCCAATATGATGGTAGATGTGTCAACCTATGGTAGATTAATAACCTTTCAGAAGATGTGAGATAATAAAATGTGAAGCCTAACCTATAAAAAAAGGTGATATGAGACACAAGTGGGAAAATAGACTACCCTAGATAGATGTATAGAACACAGGATAGACATGATAAGGTGGTGTATGTAGGATGTAGGATAGATGATTTATAGGATAATGATACTAATGATAGAATATGATGGAGGATTTGATTCAGGATGTGATTGGACAAGGATTTGAATATTGTCCTAAGGATGATGGACCTAACAATTCTTAAGGGATGATGACCTATGCAATAAATTCTAATCATATCTCTATGGTGAGATAAGTGCAAAGTGTGCGTGGAAGAAAAGGGAATCTAATCAGGATGTTTGTAATTACTGTTGTTGATAAACTTGTGATTGATTCCACTTCTAAGGGTCATATTATTGATTTTGTAATCCCACTTTGTTTGTAAGGATACTTCAATGAAACCTTTTTCAATTTGGAATTCCTTTGGAATTCTTGGTTTAGGTGATAATATTTTGATTTATTCTTGTATCCCTCTTTAGGCTAGTGATGGCTTAATTTTGATTTTTATTGAACTTTGGCTTGTTTTGATCTATCTTGAAGACATAACTTGACTAGTTTTGGGAAAAAACTTTCAGATTTAAGGAGTGACTATGAAAAGTATACCCTAACTTAGGTTGGATAACATGTAACTTTTGATAATATAGGTCAAGTGAATAAACAATCCCTCAAAGGACAAAGAAAATTTGAGGGAGACAAGCAAGCAATCTCTTTTGGAAAAAAATCTTAATAGAACCAATAGTGTGTATGTTTAGCAAATATATTTTATGAGGTCAATACACAATAAAGATAATTTATGCACATGCTATCCCTATGGTAATTTTGGCTTCAATATTTTATTCAATAGGATTGTAGGAGGAGTCCAATATTGATAGTTTTTGGTTTCTATTTATTGTTTCCTTCTCAATCTAATTATTGAGTTGATGTTGGAAACTACAATTGGAATAATTATTGTATTGTCATTGATGTCAAATCTACTAATGAGACATATTTTTATCTGATCTAAATGTCACATCTATTTGATTGATGAAGAGGATCTAAGAAGTTTCTCATAACAAAAGCACTAAGAGGAAAGGATGAATTATGAAAAAGAAGCTATGATGGGCATTTTATTAGTTAGACTTTGACAAGACAAAGTGATCATTTAAAATATGTTGATGTTCAAGTCTTTACAGTACAAGTCAAGATACATCACTTATGTAAAGCTTGACCAAGAAACAAAGTAAAAGATTAAGGAATTTTGAAGTTCATTCCGAGTAATGCTAGTGTCAACCGAGCCAAGGTAAGTGCTAACAAAATTTAGTGTTGACCGAGCATCAATATTGACCATGTGATAGTATTGAAGCCAAGCTACAAGTTCTACATTGATCGAGAAATTTAGTGATGACCAAGTGTTAGAACTTAGTATTGGTCAAGTGATAGTATTTTGAATGTGTATGTGAAATTGTGATTTCTAGCCAACTCAATTGATTTCTTGGGATATGGAAACTGTGTTGAAGATAAGATTGATGAGTTGGATCATTTAATTTAAGGGGGGGATTAGGTATATACCTAATGAATGAATTTGATGAGAAGTTTCTAGAAAAAGAAGGAAGATGGATAGATAAAATGAACTTGATGAATCAAATTGTGAGCCCTAAGATCTATGGTGATCATGAAAATGACAAAATACTAGAATTACCTATGTAAGGAGGTGTAGAGCTAAACTTTAATTATGCACATGAAGGGGCTATTAAGAATGTGAATGATATATGCGAAGAAGGGAACATAACAAATAATTTGTGTATGTTTCTAGTAAGAGGGAACAAAACTATTAAGATTGATAAGTGAATTTAAGCAGAAAACTTAAGTTTGAGAAGGGTAAATTCTTGAAGGGTTGCCAAGTAGATCAAGGACAGAGGTGATAAGGAAGGCTTATCAAAGAATCAACACATCAACCAAACATAGATCTGAAACTATAAAAGTGAGTTGTAATCATACAGATCAAACCCTATTGTTTTATTTCTAAGCATTGGAAACAGTTTATATTGAAATCCTTTTAAACAAAGGTTGACCTAACAATCATTCAAGGACTTAATAGTCTATGGAAATCCTTTAGAAAGGCGACATTCTAATGGAATGATAAAAGTCCTTTGACAAGGCCACTCCTAACAAGGTGATTAAATCCTCTAACCAAGTCACATTTAACAGTGTGTATTGTAACCTTTAACATGGTTGGCTCCTAATAGAGCTCACTTCAAAAGAGTGAAAAAGTAGTGATATGTTGCTGGTGGTTTTTACTAAATTGGGTTTCCACATTAGATTCTAGTGTCAAGCTTGTGTTGAATGTTTTGTAATGTTTTAAATTTACATGTTTACATTCAAAAAGTTTGTTATATTAGGACAATGAACTACTAGTAATTTTGTTTATCAGTATACAATAGAGATCAAGCTATAACAGGATAAGAAGAACATATAATGTTTGATGTTTGATTGTTCAAATGGTACTTATGGACCTTGAGTAACTAATTCACCCCCCACTATTATTCTAAACATTTTAAATGTTGATACAAGAGTTGATCAATAATCTAACATGTTAAAAATCTTTCAAAGTATGGAAAATAAAAGCCACCTTTCCATAGGGTCAACAAATATTGGAGATGAAACCCAAGTAGCCTTATGCCTATACCAGGGAAATCACATACGGAGAGTATCTTCAAAGAAGACTCATGTTCTCTTGCACCATGAATAACGTACCAAGGATAAAGGGGTGGTTTGCTAGAATTAATTTTTAATAATATCTTTGTTGTCTTTTCAATTATTTTGTACATGTATGACTAACAAAAGAGCCTAGTTGACCATAGAAAAATTGAAGGGATATTCACCTACCTTGGGCTACCATCAACATGCCTCACCTAAGCATGAGGGATATACAAGAGATCACCTCAAATTATTTTATATACCAGTTGGGTAATTATAGATTTGAGATCATTCTCTAATGGGTGCACACATTTCCCAAAGGATAGGTCTCTATAGACGTGCTCTTAGAGTAGTTATGAATGATCTTATTAACAACTTTTTGGGATGCATGTCACTTGAATAATTGGATCTGCTATGTAAAAAGATGAAAAGATCAAGACAATGTTGAAAAATAGTCCTTAACACATCAAATATTTGTTCATTCCAACTTGATATTTTTAGTGTTTTGTATCTATGATAAAAAGACACTCATGATTATCATACAAGTTTCTTTTGTTGGAAATGAAAGTATGCGTGCTTGAAAATGTAACATTTGAAAACTTGAAATAGAAGAAAATAAGAGCATTTAATCCTTTATGTATTTAAGAATTGTTTTATCATTTTAAGCTCCAAATTGAAATGTTCATTCTCTTTTAATTATTCAAAATTTGATGAATTCATTTAGATCCAAATTGAAAAGTTCATAGCATTTGTTCATTCTCTTTTAGCATTCAAGATTTATGTGATGTGAATGTATATAATGTCCTTTTTAAGCATCCAAAATGAAATATGAGTTATATTTTAAGATTTTAAAATTTTTAACTCCAAAAAAGTATCTTGAATAGTTAATAAAAATGTTAGAAAAAACAACAGGTGTATTAAAAGGAGTGTTCTAGTAGTCATAGGATCGCAAACCCACAAGTTGGGAAAATGTGTCGAAAGTAAAAATGATAGAAAAAATAATGAAATATGATTTAAATTTTAAGATTTAAAAATTTTTAACTCCAAAAATGTATCGTGCATAGTCAACAAATAGGCTAAAAAAACACTAATAGGTGTGTTCTTTCAAGTAAAAGGAACAGTCCCACAGGTTGGAAAAATGTGGTAAAAGTAAAAAATGACAGAGTGTTCCCACATACTAGCATTTCCATAGATAGACAAATTGTTCTTGTGGTCATAGATTCATAATTTTCCTAACTAGTGCTCAAAGACATACAAAGAAATATCCCAAAGGCTCAACATGCATTTTGACTGAGTCAACTCATGTTCCTATGGAGGCGAGAATGAGAGAAATGATAAAACATTAGAAAAATGGAATAATGTACATGATTAAAAAAAATATTTTGGATGATGTTTTGCAAACATTCCTGTTAATAAATGGTTGCATTCTCCTAGTTGCAAGATTGCAAATTTAACAAACCTTTTTTGGCTTGTTGGGTAAAAATTGACTAAAGTATAAGTGACATCCTTGCATCCTTTTATACGTGCAACCTGCAAAATTTGAGAGACTATGCCACACGTCACAAAAACATGAAAAAGTTAGATAATTCATTAGTTCTTTGTTAGAGAAAAATGAATGTCAGATAGCAAAATGATCCAATTGTGGGATACCACGGGCATGCCAAAATGTATGCTATGGAGTTAGGATGCAAAGAATATAAAGAAAAATGTAGACATCCCCAAATTGAGATTCAAAAACAAATATGAGAAGACCGAAAGAAAGCCAAATACAAAGACTACAAAAAACCTCATAGCCTCCTTGATGCTTTGGATGTGGTCCAAAGATAGTGTATGTGTGCTTAATAGGATGCTCAAGCTTCAATAATGGATGCAATGATGGATACATGGATGCAAATTCAAGTATAAGAATGGTGATTTGATAGGTTTTGGTTCTCAAAAGAACATAATAACTTTACTCAAAAGTTGGATGAATTATGAGGGATGGAGGGTTCAATTTATAGGTCACAAGTAGAGGAAATGGATGAAAAAGATGTTAGATAGCTGGGGGGGGGGGGGGGAGGGGTGGTGAATAAATTATAATTAGTTATCCTACAGGCCTTAAAAACACCTTTCCCCAATTGAAACTTCAAAAAATTTCATATCATTAACTTGATAACCCAATCTAGCATCATAATTCAAACTGATATAAACTTTGCATCAAATTGTCAACTTAATATACCTTACTATATCAAGTATCAAAGTAATCATCCAACTTATATATAATTGTGACATTAAATAGTTAACATGAAATAAACTTGCAACAAAATAAGAATTCACACATTTTGACACAAGTATTAATGTGCAATCTTGTAAAAGGAAAAACTATCTGCAAAATAACAACCCAAATATTTTCACTCCTTTGAAGTGAGATATGTTAGGAGCCAACCTTGTTAAAGGTTACATACATATTTTTAATGTGACGTTGTTAGAGGATTTTCAACAAAGGTCATCTATACCTTATTACTCCTTGATATTTCTAAAGAGGGGTCTACTCTAAAGGACTTACAAAATATTTAAAAGAATGCTACCATATAGGATTTTGACAGATTGTTCGGTCCATCGATTAAGAGAATTTTCTGCTACAATGGTAAGAAAGTAATAGTAAAATGATCTATTAGGTTTTAGCACTACCTTACTTGTTTAGATCTTTGCTTCGCTCAATCTCTTTCTTCTGATCCCTTTTTTTCTAACTCACACACTTCACACTTTGACTTAACACTTCCTTCTCTTGATCTGTTGATGTTTAAAACTACTGAATCAACAAAATACTCAATACCAAAATGATAACACTCATATAACCTAAGGATTAGCCATTTCCCATTAACAATTACATAAGTAAACCATTTGGACCCAACTTCAACAAAACCAAGGATGTTTTCCTACTCTTTAGGCTCTGCAAAACCAAGGTGGGTATACCTAAGGATGATACTAATACAAACTGTTGTATGAAAATTATCTTAGTTTCATTATGATTTTCATCTTCTACCCTTAGGTACATACATAGTTTATCAATTTCCTTAACGCTTTCAAGTTTATATACATCCCTCATAAGTAGATCTAGTCATAATTCTCCTAAAATTTACAAGTATTTCTGGAAATAGCAGCTACCTAAGACTCAAAATTTAAATGTAAATGAGTGGTGACTAGCATTATAGTCTTGAACACAATGGACTAAAAATGACTTTGAATTTAAAAAATGTTTTGACATGTAGAATTAGAATTTACTCTCAAACACCTCTAATTTATATGACCAATGCTTTATCCATGGGGGCAAAGAGTCAATTATTAGCAAGAGATCTCGTTCAATTAACTTGTAATTGAATTTATCAACAGTAATCACCTATTTCCATTCTTATGAGATATCCTTTTCATAAACTCATGAATTCTATTGATCTACTGAAGCATTTACATAATCTGTTGAATTAAAAGCAATAATAAGCCAATATACAACCCATCTAGACTACATTCAATCGAATGAACCTTGTTCAAATGATCTCAAAATTTATAAACTCATGAAATGGAGATAGAAAATGATGACACAGATCTAGTGCAAACACCCTTTTGTATTATCCTTTTGCTGACTAATACGAGAACCAATAGAAACTTAATGAAGAATCCATGAATTCATACTGATACTGTCATTTCTATTTGTCATCAGAAAAGTACATAACTGGGAATAAGCTTCAAAAATAACTACACAAGACTGGATCGACTGTACTTTTCTTGAAAGTTGAAAAATATACAAGTATTCTGACCCCTTCTCCAACCCTAGGATCTCATTCATATAATGTGAGATGCAACAAACTTCAGGCTTGGGGAAAGTGACAAGTGTCCAGAAAAACAAAACTTAATCTAACAGAAAGTTAACACATCAAGTTATACTTTGGTAGGTCCCATTTCTATTACATCACAACTAGAAACTGGCTCTTTTGATTTGTCACCACTATTCTGACTCTTCTGAATATGTAGCCACCAGGCTGGCCAATGATGAATCCTATGGTAATGTTTGCAAATCAACTCTTACTCGTGGGTTCTCACTATTTTCATCTTGAACTGTCAAAACCACTTTTACCCTTAGTTGATCTTCTATCATGTCCACGTCCTGAGTTTTTGAGGCTGTCGCTGGAACCATTTGGTGAGCTTGATCTTCCTCATCTTTTGGATCTGGTGCTGTTGTGTCAATGATCTGCACCTCATCTTCCTATTCTTCATCATCATCTACGCTAACCTCTTCTAACTGCTCACCAGAAGTAATATCTACCATCTAGGTGTCAAATTGTGCATCATCTAGCTAGTTGAATTACAAAATATCATTTTGCTTCTTTATTATATAGTTAGCCTCATTATCAATACCAACAAATTCTTGTCTCAAAGAATCAAAAAATAACTGGACCTTAACTAATTCCTCTATTGTGGTGGCCCACCAAGCATGCCCTTTTTCATTTACAACTTTATTCATCCTTAGGTATAACAGGTCATTCAATTCTTAAGCCCATTCATCCTTATTTTTTAATTTATTCTTTCTATCCAAGGCGTGAGGAAAAAAATCAAATTTTTGATTCTTGTACTTGCTTAAATAAGAAACAACTTTTAGTTGCAAAGCAACTCTCTTGTTATCAAAATTTGACGGATCATTAGCAACATCACATGTTTTTTCAATATGGTCATAGGAAGATCTTATAACTGAATAACATAAAAAAATAATTTCCTTTTTCTTCTTTCCCCACTTATTAATGATAGGCTTGAGGGCTTCATCATGGGTTTTCAATTCTTCCCATATAATTATTACTCTTGCCAACTGATCATAGAACATGGGCCATTCAATTTTATCTACTAAGTACATTAGAGCCTTTCTAAGCTTATCCTCATATTGTACTTCCATTTCTACATGTAATGCCTAAAGTTTACTTTTTTCTTCCTCAAAATCTTCTGCTATATAATATCGAGGCCTCTATGGGGTGTTTGGTATTTCAATAAGAGGAGTGGATTTAAAAGGCTCTATTGGAGGGCGAAGATATGTTATTTTTGGCCTGGTAGACCTTCCCATAATCTTATGTTCCAACTCAATCCTCTTCTAAACCTCTTTATTATAGGCTTCCAAAATTGTTTCATACTTACTTTGTAACTCAAACATGGCCTTTTCTTCCTTCTTTGTAGTGGCCAAAAGAAATTAAGACGAATCTACATTCTAATGTGTAACCTGCACATGAGAAGTATCAGCCACTCTTCTTACAACAATACTTCCCATAAAACCAAAATCAGTTGGTTGTGATGAAGTGGCTCTTGATCCTCTCCTCAATGAGTAGATAACCAAGGTAGCCTGGTCTTCACTGAAAGTAGTGCCCTAGAAGTCCTTGTTATTTTGGTCTTGTAAATCAATCTTATTTGAAATAAAATTAAACACAAGAGCATCAACAATGTCCCAATTGGGCAGCAAAAAAATGTTTGATGCTTTGACCATTTGCCTACCTTCCTCAGGGCTTATACTCTGAAACTCCCTCATCATTTCTTCTTTCACCTAATTTTGCAGGGCAATTTCATCCATTTTTGGGTGCTCTGTTCTCATCTTATTGCACCTTTCTTCAAACCTGCCCATATTTTCCCTCCATGAAAATTGAAGAAAAGCCCTAGATCTAACAAAATTGTTGTCAGATAAAAATTGATAGCTAGCCTGTTCTAGTATAAGGTCCAATTCCCTACCTTTATAGTCTGCAACTATCATATCCAAACTTGGTACAGAAGGCTCTTGAGGGTTTCCCTCATCTAGTTCTACTTGGGTGATAAATATGCCTCCTTGTAATCCTATTTGCTCAATTTGCTCAATAGTGAGTTGTTCTTCTCCAATCCTTAAAGGGGACTGAGTGGGTGAATATTCCTCAACTTGAGGACTCTTTTCCTTTATTGTCTTCCACCTCTTGGGAGAAGGTTCATAAGGTCTCTCCTTTAGAAATGCACTGGTGGATCCCATTATTTGCTTGCCCTTATCTACAAGAGCCTTTTTATTCTGAATTATAGTATAGCCTAGTCTCCTTTGAACAATTATTTGACTAGCTCCTACATTAGGAGTGAAAGCCAACCTCCTCATGACCTCTCTAGCCTTATCTAGGTATGAATCAATAAATTTTTTTTTCTTCTCATTCATAGCTTCCATTATTTCAGGGAAGGTAGTCATGAGTTTATGTATCTTATCAACCTCTGTATTAGCATTATCTAGAGGACTATATTTTTGATAAAAATAATAAATGAATTCTAAAACCCATGAATATACTCTCCACTTTCCCTTTTTGGTTTCTTGTTCCTGCAATGAGAACTCATTCCTTATAATGTCCTTTGGATAGTATGAGTCATGTTTGATTTTTCCCAATTTAATCCTATGTCTCAAGGTCCGATTATAAAACTCCTCAGTATCACAAAAATGAGGATGGGAAACAACCATTTTGTATTGATCCAAAATTTTATGCAAAAAGAGCCAACCCCCTTTAGTAATCACAAATTGGTGTGCCACAATACAAGTAGGAAAAATTGACCCCAGTGACCTTTTCAATAGAAACATCTCTTCCACTCCTCCTAACTGCCACAAAACTTTAGCCATTCCTACCTTTAAAGGTACTTGGTAGGGCAACACATGAGGGCTTCCCTTAAAACCATAAACTCTAAAAATAGTAGAAATAGAGTAATGAATAATATTTTCCCAATTGTGTGAAACTTTTAAATCATGGGGGTTATCCATAGGCCTAATGAGATTCATTAGTGCCTTGGGGATTCTGAGATTGTCACTCAATATGAGACATCTCAACTTGGAGGCAAAATACCTATCGAATCTGACAAAGCTAGCATTCTCTGCATCCCAAGTCATATTTGCACTCCATAACTAGATTGGTAGTGCTTCCCCATCCTCCTCTCTGTTTAATTCCATCTCTTTACCAAAATATGTCACTCCCTTAAATAAGAATATATGCATCAATAGAGAATAATGGCCAAAAGTTTTCTCTACTTTCCCTTTTGCAATTCCAACCAAACCAGTATGAATTTTTTTAGCTAAAAAGGAATCAAAATAAAAAATAACATCTACACCAAAAGAAGCAATTTGAAGCATCATATACATAAGGCCAATGGTCATGAAATCCTATTTGTCTTCACCAAAAACACGACATAGGGTCATGTATATTTCTACAGCCAGAGAAGTAAAAAGACTCTTTTAAAAAGGTTCCCTAGAGGCTACAATGATTACTGGCAAAGTTCCTATTGTGCCAATATGTTCCCTTAGTGTACCTCCCCTAATCACATCCTTCTTTGCTTTGTACTCATTTTCTAGTTCTTGCAGATTAATTGGCACACGATAATCTGTCAATGGCTCTAGATGAAAAAGCTCTCTAATTTCTTCAGGACTAATTGAAATTAGATGCACACCATCAGTTCTTCTCACCACCCTAATAGCTTGGTCATAATTCTGGCAATGGATTTAAGTAAATCATAATCCATGAAAATACTTGGAACTACTAGTTTTCCCAAATCAAAATTCCATATATTAGCATGTGGGGCAAACAAATTTCTCTCTAAAAACCATTTTTTCAACAAAAAAAGACCAGTTTGTGAAGTTGTTGTGTCCCTAACCCAGTTCCCTTTTTCATACAGGCCATCAATAATCTTAAGCCTAGGGTTTAAGGAAATTAACTTCTTAACTTGTACAGTTTCAGTGGTGGGCTCTAGGAGTAATTCTAGCAAATTGTTGTGAACATTTCTATCCATATAATTTACTTGCCCAAAAAATGCTTTCTTAGGAGGCATTTTGATTGTAATTCATAGGAACTAGAATACTATAGAGGTTATAATATGAGTACTTACCTGATTTTCCAAACTTGTTCTTCTTTGAACCTTTGCAATAGCTCATGAACAGATGGGAGATTGCTTCATGTTTTTGCTACGCTTAACACAATATTCTTAGTAGGCTCTTGTGCTTAGAAAATATGAAATATTTGTTTGTGTGAGACTGGAACTAATGAAATCTCCTATATTATACTCAATTTTTCTCACACGTGAAGCTTTCATTCCTCATAAATGCACATAATAGAAAAATAGAGTGGCATTATCTTTCCTTTTAAATTTGCATCGTTGATCTTTAAAAAATCCTACGACCCAGGGATGAAAATAGGACTGACTCATCTTTCTTCTCAACACACTAGCAGTCAAACCAATGAAATACTTCCATTTGTACCTTCCCTTCACTGTTGGCACTTTGAACTAGACCCACTTTTTTGTGAGGACATGTGTCACTGAATCGCTACCTCGTTATACATAAAAGGTGAGCATATTGCTATAGCAAGGAAGCGATAACACTTGATCTGATATTAATTTGATGGTAGGAATTTTACTATATTATTATTATTATAATGGTGGGTCCCTCATGTACCTTCCTTTTTCACCATGTTGCTATACATAATCCTTGAACAACTCACCATAGCGAGTTAGCGATTATCGTTGATCTCAACTTAATTAAATGACCATAATTCTTTACCTAGTTTCTGACTTGAAAGTGGGTCCATATTTCTTGGTGATGCTGAGATGGCTTAACATGCTAGCACATATATATTATTTTAATCCCTAGTGACATCAAACCTCCTTGACTTCGCCGTGTTTGTGATTTTTTAGATGGGTTGCTACATTGCTACTGGCGAAAGCCATTAACTTTTCGGTAGCAACATAGCGACCTCTAACAGATTCATAATTTCTAGCATATAATTGCTTAGTAGGATGCCACCATATCATTTGAGATGCACAACTTATTTATGATGAAAAACTCATTAGGGGCCCACCTTTTGAAACTATTGTTAAATCATAACATTTCGACTAGTCGCTATCTCGCTACCGGCAAAAGTCATCAACTTTTTAGTAGCAACATAGTGACTTCCAGTGACCCATCTAAATTTGGTACTAGGAAAAATAAATAGAATAACCATCAATGACACGATTGTCATAGAAATAAGAGCACACTGTGCTAGATATCTTTCTTGGGATCCTCAAAATCATTGCTCCTTTCAAAAGAGCACCATCTTTTGCGTTATCTGGGCACTTGCTATGTCACTACCAGCGAGGCACAATGATTTCCCGATCGTGACATAGTGACCTCTAGTGAGAATTGATTTCTGGCGACTGAAAAATATAACACATTAACTAAATTTTCACCAATCAATATTGCTGTTAGAAATAGTAGTCATGCACATTTATGATACTGCATGGGGACTCCATAGTCACCATCAACTTTAAAAGGTTTTCGCTTTCTTCAAACTCTGAGCATTCGCTATGTCACTACTGATGAAAGTCATTAACTTTTCGGTTGCAACATGGTGACTCACTTGAAAAGCTCAAATTCTGGTGACACCACTTGCAAATTTCTCCATGTGCATCCTTTCTGATATTGACAATCTTGGGATAGAGCATGTGACCATAATATTTTCAAATTGATACACTTCTCTGATGCCGGACCTCATTTCTTAGTACCACAACAAAGCTTTTTGACGGTCGCTATAGCACTGTAGTAAACAGCCTGGTAACTTTTTATAATGAGCACGCAACATCTGTGGATCCAAACAAGATCCAACGGTGGGACAAGACTTTTCAAAAAAGGACTCAACAATGACTTCAAAGCAGGCAGGAAAAGAATATTTGGTCCTTTTTGAAAGATTTCATGCTAAGATAAATTTAAAAGGGCAAGACCTAGGGTTTCACATAGATTTTGAAGGGGTTAAAAAATACAAGACCAAAACCTAAAACCCTAGGATCCAATAAATGGACTCACTTCTGATTATTTTATACCATGAGTTTAAGAAAAGTTACTACACAAAAAATCAGACCAACATGATCTTCACAATATTGTTCTTCTCAGTTCACCTTATTCCTTTGTCAACTTTAATCAACAACATCAGCCACAATAAATGCCATGTTTCATCCCTTAAAAATAAAACTTTTGTTGTTCCTCTAAAATGTTCAAGGTTTTGTCGCTTTATCACAATTGTTGGATCTTCATCAGGTTCAAATTCATTGAATCTAGATATTCAAGAAATAGACTTCCACCTTTAACTTTGTGCTTCATTTCAAATTGTTAATTTTCTTTGAATTTCTCCAACCATTGATCTCATAACTAACTTCATCCTTATCCTTGAAACTTGTCAAATAATCTCAATTTTCATCAAATGTGATCTTTACATTAAATCTTTTCTAAACTTGTTCTTGTTGTTCAAGCTCAACAAATATTACATCTCTCTTGGTCAATACTTGACTTAGTTAACACTATGTATTCTTCTCTTCTTTATGAAGTGCTCAGTAACAACTATAGTAGCTCAATCAATACTATATTTCTTCATTTGTTGACCAAATTGTCTTGCTTATACATGATTTCCAACACTTAACCAAATGATGTAAAATAACTAAACAACCATTATATTATTAGAATATAAATCATTCAAGTGCCCATTGAATACTATATACTCATCAAAATTCACATCATCATGTTTTCTTTAAATCCTCTTCATCAATCAAATGATATGACACTTGACTGAATTAACATAAAATCTAACCAATTAAGGCTTGGTATCAATGATAACTTAACAACTTATTTGACTCTTTCACATATATTAACAACATTATTAGTTGGGGCTAACAATCTCCCCATTTTTCATTGATGGAAATGCATAAACATATAAGATATTGTATTACATAACACTTCATAATGAAATATCAAATGCTGACACATCTTTGACTTTTTGACTTCATTCAGGTTTTCTACAACAAGTTCAACATCAGATTCTATAACTCTTCTCCACTTTGACAATTTCTCCCCCTTTGGGTGTACTTCATTGTTCAACAACATCTTCAATATTTTTAACTCTCCCCTTTGAAAATAATTTTGAATTTTTTCCATTTCAAATCATCTCTTCATATAGTATTTCACTCCATTACTTACTCATCTCCCTCTTAGGAAATCATCTTCCTTGACATACTTCTCTTGTACAAATTTTCTTCCTTTGTATTCATTCTTCTCCTTATTTTCTCCTTATTGCTTATATGTATTCTCTCTCTCTCTCTCTCTCTACGTGACAAAAATGCCAAAGGTAACTATAAATTTCAATGAGAAACTTATAAAACCTTGTAGTAATACCTTATACTTCGCATGTACTTATTTTGTCAGATTCATTACAATAACTTTTACAACTTCAAAAAATGGTCCCTATAGAATGAACTCTTAAATCAACTTGAGAAAGATATATCTGATCATCCATGAATTGATCAACATGGATCCTTAATTAACAAATATTAGATAGGGGAAGGACCCCTAAATTACCTTTCAAATACTCAAAATCATCCTTAGGAAATGATTTTGTGAATATATTTGTACTTTGCTCCTTAAACTTCACATACTACAATCTTACTTGCTTCTCTTGTACTTTCTCCCCCAAGTAATGATACTTGATAGAGATATGTCAAAAGATCATAGGGGAAAATCTAACCCCATGGTAGTTGGTATTAGAGCTATTAGTCTTGCAAGAAATGATTGATCTTGAAAGTTAGAATCTTAGGAGTTGGATTATAGCTCAGGTGGTGTTTCACTAGGTGACCTGGTTTTGACAGCCAAGGAAGTTAGCATTTTGGTGCCATGGCAGAATCAAAACACAGAGATACTTCTCATCCTGAAGCAACTCAAGTGTAGCTTAGTTGAGTTGGCAATCCTAGTCAACCCAAGACTAAGAATTAACTCTTGGATCATGATTCGCACCTTGAAGTCTTTAAGGCTAGCAAATTTGAGGAACATCTTAGCTATATTGAGGCTTCCCATCTTGAGCTTATTGAAAAGACTAAAGGCATTAAGGACACTATGGAAGTGTTTAAAGAAGAGTTGCAATATCTTTGGGATGATCATTCTTTGCATAGTTCACTGTTGCAATGAAATAGCATGGCTTCCAAGCCACCAAGCTTAATGTCTAAGTACAACAATGATCAAGATGAAAAGTCTCTCGACAATTTCCTATGGGATATCAAAGAGTTTTTTTCTAGCACTATGGGCATGGAAGATGATGCTTAACTAAAGAAGGTTATGACATGCTTCATAGACAGTGCCAAACTTTGGTAGAGAACCCACCTCAACAATTTGTGAGTAGACAGACTAACTTAGAAGATTGACAATTGGAAAGATTTGAAAGCTACTCTTCAAGAACAATTCCAAATTGATAATAGTGATTGGGTAATTTGAGTTAGGTTTGATGAGTTCAAAGATACAGGCAAGGTTCATGACTATTTTAGAGTATTCTAGGTTGTTGACCTCGAGCATTTCAAGTTTAACGACTTTGAGAAGCTTTACTTGTTTATGTGAAACCTTCAACATTGAGCATCAAATGAGCCATGTTGACAAAGAGTGGAGACCTCAGCAAATGTTATCATAGTAGCAGATTGACTTCTCCACTACAAAGGAGAGGTGACCAAGGGTTTTGGCAGTGCTAAAGAAAATTATGGACCTAGGAAGAACTTCAGATCTTGGCAAGATTAGCAAAATGGATTGCCCTACAAGATGAATGATGTGAAGCCAAAGTAGAAGTTTGCATTGAGTGGAGGATTGAAGCAACAATCAAAGAAGAAGGTCCTGGCTAACAAGAACAAGGATGGAAATGGGAAGGCTTACTTCATTTGCAAGCAACCTGACCATTGGGAATGGGAGTGTCTTGAGTGAGCACGAGTAGCAAAAATTCTCGAAGAGAAGGTACCTAAGATGGGTATTTTGTAGTTGGTCAATGTTCTTAAAGAAACTCATGATAGCCAACCGACCAAGCATGACCAAGTGTGAGCTATATTATGTGGAGGCATTATTCAGAGAAAAGAAAGTTCTTGCCATGATTGATTTAGGTGTGTCTCACAATTATATGGTAGTAAATAGGGAAAAGAGTTTGGGTTTGCAGATCAACCCATTTGAGACTTGTTTTGAAGTTTTTAGTAGTCCTACTAGGAAGATTGAGGGTGATGTAAAAAATGTGATAATGTGAGTAGGTTCTTGGCAAGGAATAGTTAATCTTGTAGCCATAAAGATATCAAAATTGTTGGAAATATAAGAGGAGTAACTGAGAGGGGAGGGGTGAATCAATTACCACAAAAATAAATATTAGATCCCTTAGATGTCAATAAAAAAAAAAAACAAACTCTGCTAAAATTGAAAATATTGCTATAACTCAATTAGTACTGAATCACTCGACAGACATTAAGAATCTTTGTTACTTGGAAATTACTAAAATAAATGCTTCTTAAGATGTTTAATGTTATTAAGCACAATTAACTTAGTTGCAAAAATAAAAAGAAAATAACATGAACACATATGACACTAGGATTTAATGTGGAAACCCAATTTGGGAAAAACCACCAATTGCAACTAGTTACTATTTTTCACTCTTAAGAAATGAGCCCAGTTAGGAGCCAAACCTATTAAAGGTTAAAAAACATACTAGTAGGTGTGACCTATTAAAGGATTTAATCACTCTATTAGGAGTGACCTTGTTAGAGGTCTTTAGACACTTCAATCTAGAAATGTCATCTTGTTAGAGCAGTTGGCAAATAGTTGTTAAGCTAACTCTGTTAAGACATTTGTTACACTACTATAATTATTAGAGAGTAACAATGATATGACTTGATTGTTGATGAAATTGTATTGCTAATTTTAGATCTCTGTTCTGGCTTGAATACTTGATCCTCCTTGATCAAATAAAATTATGTAGCTTGGTCAACTCAAGATATTATGATATCCTTCCAATTCGCTTCCTTGATTTATCTTTTCAATCCCATGCTTCTCTCTTTCAATCCCACAACTTGACCTTATACTTATATCTTTTTTCTAGTCAAGTCAACTTGAATACACTTACAAATATTAAATATTCATTCCTTAAGTCAGCTATACTTAACAAATAAACTCATCAAACTAAATATGTTGATTCAAGAAAAAAATTTATTAGCCAACCCAGCTCAGTCAACACTAACTTAGAAAAGACTTTCTTTAGATTTCCTTTGTTAATCATGTGAACTTGGTTAAAACTACATATTGAGACAAATTTCCTTTAGTGACCGAGTGAGCTCAATTAATATTGGTTCCGTGCCAACTTCTCTTTGGTGCCCAAGTGAACTTGGCAACCTCTTTCTTCTTGCAAACTTCTTTTGGTGCCCAAGTGAACTCAATAGATACTGTCTTCAGACATGATTATCTTTGGAATTATCGATAGACACTGGAAACTATCTTCATCACTTAAGTGAGCTTGACAAACATTGACTGGTAAAGACTTGACATTTTGTGTAACATAAAATACAATATACAATTGAACAATTGTTATCAACAATCTCCCTCTTTGGCATTGATGGAAACACAACATGTCATAATACAATGAAATTTTAGAGAAAAATAAAAGTAAGGATAATATCCTTAGTTTAATTTTTATTCTCATCCATGAGAACTCCCTCTATTAGTGTGAACTCCCTTTGACATCAATCTCTCCCTCTGGAATGATTCTTTGATTTTTCTGATTACAATTTCTCCCTCTGTCAGCAAACTTTTCTTCTTTACTTGTCTTTTGACTTGAAAATAAACTCTCCCTTTATGACAAAAGCATTAAATTTTTTTTTTTCTTGATATTGACAACAAACTCTCCCACTTTGACATCTTATGCCAAAGATAGCATTCAATGGAGTTCCTATGTACCTGATGTACTGATTCATATGCAATCTATTGCTTATAATACTACACCAACTTGACTAATCTTCAACATGCTTAGTTAATGCATCACTAAAATCTGATTAGTGAGCTCCACATAGGGGAATGACCCCTAGATTACCTCTTAGATACAAAAATGCATCCTTAGGCAATGGTTTGGTGAATATGTCTGCAATCTTTTCTTTTGTATTCACATATTCCAATCTTACCTCCTTATCTTGCACCAATTCTCTTAAAAAATGATACTTAATTGCAATGTGCTTTTTTTTGGTATGCGTCACAAGTTTCTAGGAAATTTTAACTACACTAGTGTTATCACAGAAAATAGCAATTGGATCCTTGATCTTGATGCAATGGAGCCTAGTAGGATTGATCACAAGGTGATCAACTGGTCCAAAAACCCTCTTCACCAAAGACCTTCAACCAAATATCTTGGTAAAGATGATCAAATGTGAAAGCACCGATAACAAGTGCTACAAGGATGATCCCAGTTTATCACAAATCTACACCCAGACAAGGAAAACCCTAATCACTAGGGGACCCTATGAACAAGAAAACTTATTACAAGTTGCTCACAATCACAAATTGACCAATTTTGTGAAAACAACCTTAAACTTCTTCAAATGACCAAGGAAGCACCCACCACATGCAAATAGTCTATTTAGGTCATCAATGACATGAAACAATGGTTAAAACCAAACCATGTAAGTTTTTCCACATAGTTGCTTTGTTAAGCCATCCAAAAAGGCTAGTAGTGCTTTTTGATGAAAATTTGATTTTAAAGGAAATATCTCCACAAAAACTAGGGAAAAAAATTCAGTTTTGGACATCATTCTGGGACTTACAAAACATACTAAGGCACAAAGGTTTGATAACACAAACAAATGGGCTTTTATTCACTTTCTCGCTTAGGCAACTAGGGCAATTAGGCCTCCATTTACAAAGGAAGTACATGTTCTAGGACTCCATCCTAAAAAAAATGATGGGAGAATTTGAGTAAAATCATAGAAAAGTTACAAACTTTATTTCAAGCCTTGATGCCAAGTCTGGTTGAAGTTGTGGAAGATGTTGCATCCTTTTCCTAGCATGTACATGGGAATTGCATGCCTAGGGCATCAAATTTCTCAAGGGCCCCTACAAGTACAAAATTAAACCCACTTGAATCTTAAATTAAATATCCAATACTAGGATTTCACTAGAGTGTGTTCATTTCCTAGGGTGAAATCCCCTTCTATGCTTGAAAATGCTTCAAACCCCTAGGTTAGCAAGAAACCTAGACTTACTTACGCAAAAATGTGAATATCTTGAGTTAGGAAATAGATGGAGACTTAAAACTAGAAGAATTGGAAATTTGTTTCATCCACCTATCCAAAAATGTAGGTTTTAGCACTAGATGAATCCATACAAGTTTGTACAACATAGGACAATGGGCTATTTGCAATAAAACAAGGTATTTTTATTGATTGAAAATTGAAAATACATAATATCTACCTATCACCCACCTAAAAGGGCTTATTATAGGCCTTAAAATGGTCATAAAACATTTCAAACTTGTAATATCTATTGGGGAAGTTTTTTCTTTGATTTGCAAAAAGCTACTTAAAAGTTGCTTGACAACTTTTCAAGCAATTTTGCATTTTTTGCACTTTTTGCACTTTATAAGAAAATGTTATGAAAAATTAAATCTAATGACCCAAATAGGTCCTAAACATGATAGAACATGAAATAATCCAAAATCCTAAGATTCTAGGCCCTTTGACCATATTTGGCCATAGTTAACCAAGGGCTTATAACAGTGCCAATCTTGGAACTAGGTCATACAATTTGGTCTAAATGCCTATTTGATTAATCTTTCCAAGGTTTTATTTTGAGATCCAAGGTTTGATACTTGGATCTAAGGTTTGATAGTGTTTTATTGTTGGTTCTCCTACACCATACTCCCCTTGTGTTTGAAAAGTCAAGTTCCTACTTGAGGGCAACTGCTCCACAAAAGTACCATGTTGTTTGATCTGGTCTTCTGTCATCCAAGTTGCATCAATATTGGGGAGTCCTTTCCACTTGACTAAGTATTGCATGTACTTCTTGGTTTTGGTTTGTTTTAGTAGCTTGGTGTCCAAAATTTATTCTAACTCCACTGGTTTTCTTTGAGGGAGATTAGTTACATAGTCTTCACTATGGATGTCTGCTTGCTCACCTTGTTCACTTGCTAAATCTGCTATGCCTTTGTATGGGGTGAAGTCTGCAACATTGAAGATTGCAGAAATTTTCAAGGTAGGGGGAAGAGAGATCTCATATGCATTTTCACCCATCTTGTTGAGTATACTACATGGTCCAACTTTCTTCATCTGAAGTTTGGAATATCTACCTTTAGGTAGTTTCTCTTTTCTCAAATATGCCCAAACCTTGTCTCCAACTTTGAAATGGATTTTCCTTCTTTTCTTATCAACATGTTCCTTGTATTTTAGTGTTAATTTGTGTAATTCTTCCTTGACCTCATGTTGCACTTTTGTAATGAGTTCTACTAACTCTTCTTCTTGAGCACTATTTTTGAAATTAGATGGTAGTTCTACCAGGTCTAATGGTCCCTTGGGATGAAGGCCATACACTGCTTGGAAGGGAGTCTTACTTGTTGATCTATTCATGGAGTCATTAAATGAAAACTCTTCTTGGGGCAAGAGTGGATCCCAAATTTGAGCATACTACTTTGTGAGGCATCTTAGGAGATTTCCTAATGATCTATTTACCACCTCAATCTACTCATTAGTTTGTGGATGGTAGGTAGAATCATAGGTTAGGTTAGTACCAAGTTTCTTAAAAAATGTTCTCCAAAAATGTCCTTGAAATTTTACACCCTTGTTAGATACAATAGTTTATGGTAAACCATGGATCCTAACTACTTCCTTAAAGAAAAGATGTACAATATGAGAAGCATCATTTGTGCTTTTCCATGGTATAAAATGGACCATTTTACTAAATCTATCCACTACCACAAAAACATTATCAAAACCTTGCTTAGTTCTAGGTAGCCCCATGACAAAATCCATTGAGATTGATTCCCAAGGTCTTTTGGGGATTGGTAAGGGTTGATATAACCCCTAATTTGTTGAAACACCTTTGGATTGCTGACAGATGGTACAAGTCTCAATGAACTTCTTTACCTTATTGCTCATCTTTGACCAATAATTCCTTCTTTTCACCATGTTTGTTGTCTTGTCAATGCCAAAATGTCCTCCTAGACCACCATAGTGTTTCTCCTTGATGATATTTGTCCTCATTGAGAATTTGGGAATGCCTAACTAAGCTCCTTTGAATAGGAGTCCATTCTAAATTAGATATTCAAAGAAATCTATATGGTATCTTCTAACCATCTCTGTGAAAACTTCAAAAATCTTTGCAAAATTAGGATCATCGCCATGTAAGTGCTTGATGGAATCAATTCCCACACTTTTAAGTTGTACTTATTCAACTAGACCAACCCTTATACTAAGGGTGCCAACAAATATGTTTGCAACACCTTTCTTATGTTTGATGTTGAAAGTATAAGCTTGCAACTGCTCCATCCATTTCAGATGTTTGACATATAGCTTTTCGTGAGAATTGAAGAAACTCAATGCATGGTTGTCAGTGTATACTACAAAATCTTTTAGGATTAGATAGTGCCTCCATTTCTTGAGTAATTTTACCATGGCATAAAGCTCCAAGTCATAAATTGAATTTTTTTTCTTAGCATCATTTAGTTTCTTAGAAAAGAAAGCTATTGCCTCACCTTCCTAACTTAGGACTGCACCTATGGCCAATTTTTTTGTATCAGTTTCCATAGTGAAAACCTTATTGAAATTAGGTAGAACCAAGATTGGGTATTGAGAGACTCTATCCTTCAAGTACTAAAATGCATCATTGGCTTCCTTTGTCCAAGCAAATTTAGTCTTCTTTCCTCGCTTTGATGGTGTCAAGCATGGGTGCACACACATGATTGAAGTTTTTGATAAAATTCCTATAAAAGGTGTCAAGACCATGGAAGCTTCTTACATCACCTTGGTTCTTTGGTGGAGGCCAGTTGATGATTGTTTCAACCTTCTCAGGGTCCATCTTGATGGTACCTTGTGAGATCACAAATCCTAGGAACACAAGTTCCTTTTTCATAAACATGCACTTTTCCAAGTTGATCACCAACTTGTGTTGATAAAGCCTCCTTAGCACCTATTCCACATGATAAAGATGCTCCTCCTTGCTATGACTAAATATTAGTATGTCATCAAAGTAAATAACAACAAATTTTCCAATAAAATCTATGAATATCTCATTCATAAGCCTCATAAAAGTTCTAGGGTCATTGCTTAACCCAAAGGGAATTACCAACCATTCAAAGAAACCTTCAATAGTTTTGAATGCTATCTTCCATTCATCACCTAGTTTTATTCTAATTTGAAGGTAGCCAGACTTCAAATCTATCTTGGTGAAATAGAAAGCCCCTCCTAGTTGATCTAATAGATCCTCAATTCTAGGCATGGGGAATCTATACCTTATGGTAATCTTTTTGATAGCCCTACTATCAGTATACAACTTCCATTTTCCATCCTTTTTAGGAGCAAGGACAGATGGAACATCATAAGGACTTAAAATCCTTTGTATTAGACCTTTTTCCAGAAAATCATTCATTTGCTTGGAAATTTCAGCATGTTGAGTTAGTGTCATTTATAGGGTGCCTTGTTAAGTAGCTAAGATCTAGGTATTAAGTCAATTTGGTGACTGATATCTCTAATGGGAGGGAGGCTTGTGCACAAATTAGTAATAGTAACTTGAATGTACTTTTGTAACAGATCTTGTATTTCTTTAGGGATAGGATCCTTGTCCTTAGAAGTTATGTTTTCCTTTGGCTTGGAGACCAAAATAAAACCTTGGGCATCAGGTTCCTTCAAGGCTTTAATCATTTCTTTTTCCCCTATGGTTACAATAGTAGGTTTTGCTTTAGGATCAAGCATGGGCTTCATGGTGAAAGTTACCCCATTCCTAGTTATAGAATAGGTATTCTTCTTGCAATGGTGGATGGCATCAATATCATATTGCCAGGGTATTTCTAGAAGTATATAAGATGCATCCATTTCTACAACATCACAAAGTACCTTGTCCTTAAAATCTGCTAGTAAAAAATCTACCCATGCTTGTTTTGTCACTAAGGTTTGTTGATCCTTTGTTAGCCAAGAAATATGATATGGAAAGGGGTGGGGTTTCTTAGGTACTTAAAGTTTTTCTACAATTTTAGAGGAAACTAGATTTTTAGTAGAACCTGAATCAACCAACAAATTGCATACCTTGTCTTGGCACTTGATCCTTGTCGTGAAGATATTCTTTCTTTGGGGTGGCTCTTGGGTGTGAGGGATCTAAAAAAATTCTTGCCTCATCATTAGACATGTTCCTTCCTTAGGTTCAAGTTCTCTACAATCAAATTTCTCTTCCTCCACAATTTGTGCTCTTCTTTCCCCTTTGATCATTGTTTCTCTTTTCAGGACACTTTCCTACATGGTGTCCTATTTGATTACCATTGTAGCATGTGAGAGGGCCATTGCCTCTTCCTCTACTTCTAAAATACTTTCCTCCTCTATAGTTTCCCTTAGAATGGGCCATTGCCTCTTCCTCTACCTCTGAAATACTTTCCTCCTCTATAATTTCCCTTAGAACTTTGTCCTCCCCGATCCTTATTTTGATTAGTAGGTTTGTTTCCACTATTCTGCCCCTTGTTCCAAGAATTTTTCTTGGGCTTGAAGCTTTTATTATTATCCTTGCCTTTATTTTGATCCTACCCCCTCTTCCATTTTTCTTCCACCTTGAGTGCTAATTGATAGCACTTGTTCATAGAACTAGGGGTGTGAAGGTTGAGTTCTTCTTGGATGGGTAACTTGAGGCCATTCACGTATCTTGCCAATTTTCTTCCTCATCCTCTACTATGTTGGTCTTCATACACAATTTTAAGAACTCCTTTTATAGGAACTAACATCTAGATCCTTTTTCTTTTGACTTTGTTTCCTCCTATGGAGTTGTACACCATAGTCTTTAGGCACATATGTTTCCTTGACCAATGCCACCATTCTATCCCAAGAAGAAATCATGTTTCTTCCTTTCTTCACCCTTTTTATCTAGATGAAGTTCCACCAAGTTAGGGCTTCTCCCTTCAACTTGGACTTTTCCATCTTTACCATTTGCTTCTCTAGGATGTCTTCACACTCAAAGAAACTAGTTAGGGCTTCTATCTAATCCAATGCTACATCAACATTCATTTTTCCATTAAAAGTTTGTAATCCAAACTTCCCCTCTATGGCTCTTTTCTCCATGGATTTGGGAGAATTCAAGAAATGATTTTGTTTAGTAGGCACTTCATCATCTTCATCAAGATCTTCAACCTCTATAATATGATCTTCTTCATATTATATGCCTCTTCGTTTTTTCCAACTTGCCTTTAACTTCCTTCAACCTCTTTGCAAGAGTAGCATTGGTTGCTCTTTGCTCCCTTACTATTTTTTCTAGTTCAAAATTTGTTACCCTAGTAGGTATTTCTTCCTCATCTTCTATAAGAGCCATGGCTGTGATACAATTTGATGTAATGGAGCCTAGTGGGATTGATCACAAGGTGATCAACTAGTCCAAAAACCCTCTTCATTGAAGTCCTTCAACCAAATCTCTTGGTAAAGATGATCAAATGTGAAAGCATCAATCACAAGTGCTACAAGGATGATACTAGGTTATCACAACCCTATACCCAAATAAGGTAAACCATAATCACTAGGGGACCCTATGAATAAGACAACTTACCACAAGTTGCTCATAATGCACAAATTGATCAATTTTGTGAAAACAACCTTAAACTTCTTCAAATGACCAAGGAAGACCCCAAAACATGGGAATCATCTATTTAGGTCACCAATTCCATGAAATTCTATTTAAAACCAAACTATGTAAGTTTTTCCACATAGTTGCTTTGTTAAGCCATCCAAAAAGGCTAGTAGCCCTTTTGATGAAAATTAGATTTTAAAGGAAATATCTCCGCACAATCCAGGGAAAAGTTTTATTTTTGGACACCCTTTTGGGACTTACAAAACATACTAAGGCACCAAGGTTTGATAACACAAACAAATGGGCTTTTGTTCACTTTCTTGCTTAGGCAACTAAGGCAATTAGGCCTCCATTTACAAAAGAAGTAGATGTTATAGGACTCCATCCTACAAAAAAATGATGGGAACATGTGAGGACTACCCTATACAAGTTAAAAACTTGATTTGAAGCCTTGATGCGAAGTCTGGTTGGAGTTGTGGAAGATGTTGCATTCTTTTCCTAACATGTACATGGGAATTGCATGCCTGGGGCATCAAATTTCTCAAGGATCCTTGCAAGTACAAACTTAAAACTACTTGAATCTTAAAGTACATATCTAATACTAGGATTTCACTAGAGGCCATTAAATTCCCATGGTGAAATCCCCTTCTATGCTTGAAAATGCTTCAAAACCCTAGGTTAGCAAGAAATCTAGACCTACTTAGACAAAAATGTGAATATCTTGAGTTAGGGAATAGATGGAGACTTAGAACCAGAATAATTGGAAAGTTATTTCATCCAAATATCCAAAAATATAGGTTTTAGCACCATACAAATCAGTATGAATCCATACCACATAGGACAACAGGCTATTTGCAGTAAAATAGGGTATTTTTATTGATTGAAAGTTGAAAATACATAATATCTGCCTATCACCCACCTTAAAGGGCTTATTATATGCCTTCCAATAGTCATAAAAAAATTTCAAACTTTTTATGGCCATTGGGGAAGGTTTTGCTTTGATTTGTAAAAAGTTGCTTGACAACTTTTCAAGCAATTTTGTTTTTTTTGCACTTTTTGCGCTTTATAAGAAAATGTTATGAAAACTTAAATTTAATGACCCAAATAGGTCCTAAACATGGTAAAACATGAAATAATCCAAAATCCTAAGATTCTATGCCCTTTGACCATCTTTGATTGTAGCTAACAAAGGGTTTATAACAGTGTCAATCTTGGAACTAGGTCATACAATTTGGTCTAGATGCCTATTTGATTAATCTTTTTGTGGTTTTATTTTGAGATCTAAGGTTTGATACTTGGATATGAGGTTTGATAGTGTTTTATTTTGGGCAGTCCTATACCAAATTTCTTCCTTCATACCTATCAACAATTGTTTGAACCAAACAATATTTGAACAATTGACTGCTGCAACAACATATTATGCTTTTGCTGTTGTCTGAGAGATATAGTTTCGCTTCTTACTTGTCCAAGATACTAGCCTCTTTCCAAGAAAGAATGATCCACCACTAATGCTCTTTATATCATTAATGCTTCCTTCCCAATCAACATTAGTGAATGCTTTCAATTAAAATTTGCTTCCTTTCTTATAACACATATCATAATCTTTAGTAACCTAGATACCTCATGATTCTTTTGATTGCCATCATATGATTTTCTTTTGGATTAGTAGAGAATCTTGCCACCATTCCAACTGCTAATGCTATATTATGTCTTGTATGGACCACATACTAAAGTTTTCCAATCATTGATCTCTATGTAGTTTGATCTACCTCTTTCAAATCATCATCTTTGGAAAGCATATGTCTAGTAGATAGGTATTCCAACTGGTCTGGAATCCTCCATTCCAAACTTCTTTAGTATCTCCTTGATGTATTTTGATTGAGTAATATAGATACCATCCTTCTTCTTTTGAATCTGCAAGTCAACAAAAAATTTGATCTCTCCAAGCATTGACATCTCAAATTCCTTACTCATTTCCTCAGAAAAATATTTTCACAAATTATAATTTCCAGTAAAAAATGTATCATCCACAAAGATTTCTGCCAACATAATCTTCTTATCTAGTCCTTATTTGATGTATAGTCTATTGCTGTCATTAGTTCTTTAAAAACCAAACTTTATGAGATACTTGTGCAATCTCTCATACCAGGCTCTGGGGGCTTGTTTGAGATCATACAAATCTTTATGTAGTATGAAAACCATATCCCTTTTGCTAGGATCAAAAAAACCTTCTAGTTTCTCAATGTAGACTTCCTCTTCTAAGATTCCATTCAGGAATGTTGATTTCACATCCATCTGATACACTTTGAATCCTTTATGTTCTACATATGCAAGGAGTGTTCTAACACCTTCAATTCTAGCAATAGGTGCAAACATTTCTCCATAATCAATACCTTCCTCTTGAGCATAGCCCTTGAAAACTAGCCTTGCCTTGTTTCTTGAAACTTTTCCATTCTCATTCAACTTATTTTTGAATGCCCATTTTGTGTCAATTACACTCTTATCCTTGGGTCTAGGAACAAGAGTCTAGGTCTTATTCCTTTCAGTCCGATCAATTTTTTCATTTATTGCTTCAATCCAAATTTCATTCTCTAATACATCTTTTTATAGATCTAGGTTCAAATTTAGTAAGAAAACATGTACCTTTTAATTTTTTCCTTGTCATTGTACCAACTAATTGATCTCCAATGATTTTCTTGGGTGCATGATGCCTTCTGACATATCCAACAAGTCTGGATTCCTTCTTTATAAAATCACTAGGTTCACCATGGTCTTCTAAATCATGCTCAGGTCCCATTGTCTATGACTTAGGTCCATTAGAATATGACTTGGTTTCCTCTTGCTAAAACTTGGGTCCTTCTGATGACTTCAGTTGCACTTGATGCAACTCGGGTTGAATTGGAGATTTTGGAGACTCGAGTAGTGAAGGCTATTGATTGCCACTTGCTTGAACATTAGGTTCAATATCAGGCTCATAGTAAACAAAGTTTATGTAGTCTTTAGGTTTCTTACTACTTTGTTCTTCACTCTTTTCTACAAACTCATCAATCTTTACACATGCATTTTCTATAATTATATGAGTAGATAGATTCAAACATTTATATGCTTTTCTCTTATTGGAATATCCAAGAAATATGCCTTCATCACTTTTCACATCAAATTTTTCTTTTCTAGACTCCTTTAGAATATAACATTTATGGCCAAATGCTTTGAAGTAAAACACATTAGGTTTATAGCCATACCATAATTCAAAATGTTTGATTTTAATCCTTCGTCAACTAAACACAATTCAAGGTATGAATTGTAGTGCTGATTTCTTCCTTCCAGTATTTGATAGCAATATTCTTCTCTATCATCATGGTCCTTGGACAAATCATGATTGATCTATACGTTCTTTCAACAATGTCATTCTACTGAGGTGTGCCAAGTGTAGACACTTGTCTTTTGATTCTTTTTTCATTCCAAAATTCATTGAATTCATTAGAAATGAATTCTCCTCCTCTATCTAGTCTTAAAAAATTAAGTTTCTTTCCTATTTCTTTCTCCACTTTGGCTAGATACTAGTTGAAATTTTGAAAAGCTTCTAATTTATCCTTCAAATATATAACAATCATCATTCTTGAATAATCATCAACAAATAAAATAAAGTACTTATCTCCTATATATATTTTTGTGCCAATAGGTCCACAAATGTTTGTATGAACCAACTCCAACACTTCTTCAAAATGATAGTTTTTTCTTTTAAAAGTTGTCTTTCCCATCTTACCAATTTGATAATTCTTGCACATGTCCATGTCAGGTTTCTTTAGGCTTGGAATGCCTCTAACCATTTTGTTCTTGCTTATGTTTACTAGGTTATCAAAATTCACATGACATTACCTCTTATGTCATAACTAGCTTTCTTTGATTTGAGCAATGAAACATGAACTCCATTAAGATCTAGGTAGTATAGATTACCTTTTGTTTGCTTTCTAGTCCTAACCTGATTCCCTTTCCCATCCAACAAATTGGTCTTTCCATTCATGAATTCTACCATGAATCCAATTTTATTCAATTGAGCCACGCTAAGTAGATTATGCTTAAGTCCTACAACCCAACAAGCATTATCATATTTGAGATCATTAGTTAGTGAAATAGAATCTTTACCTTTCACTTAACATGGTTCATCATTGCCAAATCTAACACTTCCACCATAATAGTGTACCAAGTTATCTAATTTAGATTTGTCACTAGTCATATGGTGAGAATAACAACTATCAATAATCCATATATCATTATTACTAATATGTGAGATAAGTGTCATCTTATCATTCTCATCATTTGATTTATCCTTAACAATAATGTATACCATTTCATCTTCTTCACTACTATCAAAATCTTTAACAATGTAACAAGATTTCTTACCTTTGTCCTTGTAGTCCTTGTAGCTTTTGAAATCCGTCTTGCCTTTGTATTTGTCATGTTTCTTTTCTTCTTTGCCTTCTCTATTTGGACACCTTGTAGCAATGTGACCAACTTCTTCACAAGAAAAATAGATCAAAGGAATTTTGTATTTGTACTTTCCTTTGCCCTTGGGAAATCTTCTTGCAAGTAATGCTTCAATGACTTCAAGATCTTCATTAGAACCATCTTCATCCTCACTGTCAAATTTACTTTTAGATTTGTAGCTTTTTCCTTGAGTGATAGCTTCGCTTGAAATGCAGACTCAAGGTTGCTAGAGTTAGGAACATAGTTATCATAGTTATCTAACTCAAATTTTGTCAACCTTCCTGTTGTGGTTTCAGAATGCACGCCCTATTTATCCCAAAAAATGGGGACACCCTAATATTTTTTTCTTTTCTAGACCCCTAGTCCAAGGTCTAAGTTTTTTTTAGGGCTTTATGCAGTGATAAAGGAAAACATGGACCTCTGCCTAATGAGCCCATTTGCCAAAAATTGAAGAAATTGGATGAAAAAGTGATTTTAGAAGTGAAAAGGGTGCACTAGTGCACCTAGTGCACCCCTCAAGGTGTGCTAGTTGTGCTAGTGTGGAGCACTTCCTCTTGGAAGTGTGCACCTATGCACATGCACACCTCCAAGAGGTGCACTCCATCCTTGGCCTTTAAAAGCTGAAGATCCCCCTTTGTCCTTATTCATTTTCTTCTCCAAGTAATCCGTTAGTGCACCTTCACAACCTCCAAGGTCTACCATCTCCAAGGTCCTGCACACACGTAAAAAGAAACACCTAGGTTGGAAGGTGCATAACTATGCATCTTTAATCACAAAGCTTAAAAAAATGAACACTTAACATCTAAGTGTAAGGTGTGCATATGCACACCTATCCAAGGTGCACATATGCACACCTATCCAAGGTGCACATATGCACACCTATCCAAGGTGCACATATGCACACCTTACAAAACCTAAAACTAAGGCATTTAACAAATGGTGTGTAGGTGCACACCTTATTAAGGTGTGCACATGTGTACCATTTAGATTTAAAAACTAAGCATGCAGAGTTAGGGTGCGCACATGTGCACCCCATAACATGCGCAGGTACAGACCCTTTATATTAAAGCTTCTTAAGTGTAAAAGGCGCACCTAGCACACTCTCAAGGTGTACAAGGTGCACCCAAAAATTGCATAACAAAGTTTAAAATAAGGTTTTTAGGTGTTTTAGGATGTGTTAAGGTTCTGTTTTTGATTTTTATCTAACTAGGGTTTGTTTATGATTGATTTTTCCACCTTCTGGACTAATGTTCTTCTATTTTGTGTAGATAAAATGGCTTCTTATTTGTCCTCCCTCACAACAAATATTGCTCCTAAGCCAATGGTTTTTAAGTTTCAAGGTGTACCATCCAAATCCCATTTTCACGATGTGCATTTAGAGATCTGAGATATTGAGATGGGTCATATTGATTGGAATGTATTCCTAGTTCTCTACAAAAAACCAAATGAGAGGTCCCCAATGATTTCTACACTCATTAGATCAGGATTAGTAAACATAGCTTTACACCCTATTTCAATATAATCTTCCAAGTTGATCATGGCTTTGGCCGAGAATTATGTTTTGGAAGAGAGTTGTAAAAATTATAACAAGAGAGATCATTCTCGATGTAAGAACCAAGAACATTGAAAAGCTATTCCATCTTCTATAGGAAGATTAGCACATAAGATTGAATTATCATAAATAGAAAGGTGGTACAGGGATCATGAACAAGAAGCTACAAAAATTATTCAATCATCATATTTGATTGATAGGACACTTGTGGGAAGAAAAGATGGAAAAGTTGACATGACAAGAGGTTACATGAAGGATGATATTAGACATTCCATAGTGCTCCTAAGTAGAAGCATGGGATTATCAATAGTAGGATACTTAAACATATGGATGTTAGACTTCATCAAAACCATTAGAATGACAAAGATTCCAATTGACTGGGCTACAATGCTTAGTGAGAATTTGGATAAACAACTGGTGGCTGTCAAAAATGATCCAAGATTCTATATGACCTCATACTTGGTATATCTATTAGTAGCAAGGACTATTGATTACCCAGGGTTGTTTAAGAGGGGAAGCATGCCAGATGCTAATGCTTGGCTGTATGTGGTATAACTCCAACTGGTGAAGAAGAAATTGTCAGATCAAAGTAAAGAGTACTAGATAGTGAATGATGCTTTCATTTTTACAATAATCAGATTCATTGAAGGAGATTATGCAAGAAGGATATTAGTAGAGGCAACAACAAGAATTGCAGAGATAGGTGCCTACTACATTCAATTTTAGACATTCACTTACCTAAGGGTACTAGGCATTATGGTAAATCCTAAGAAACTCCCTAGGTATTTGTCTGATAGACTCATTTTACTGGAGATAGCAAGGCAACTCACATCTGCATATGGAAGAGTGAGGAAACAACATAAGAATAACTGAGTATTGACCATCACTATAGGTCCTTTCATAGTTAAGTAGAAGCAAGATATAATGACTTTTGATTTAGAATGGGATCAATATCCCTTGGAGGATTATAACTCCCCTCGTCTATGTTTTGACAATATAGGTAGAGTCCAATATTTGGTGGGAAAGTAATTTGAGCATGAGGATGCCATAGAGGATCACTAGATGAATGCAGTAGATAACTATGATATTTAAATTTGAGATTATTGTAGGATGACTCTTTATTTGGTGGAGAAGGTCTTGAAGGTTAAGGTCCAATTGAAATTGGTTCAAAAAGACACATAAGAGGTATTGGATCCTTTGTACAATCAAGATAAGATATTTGATTGACCAATCATGAATGCAGAGATTGACAGGGAGGAGTGTAAGAATTTTCCTTAAGGAAAAATCACCCAAGATCAAGAAGCTCGAGCACAAGCACAATATGGACCAATAAAGTATGATCACAATAACAATATGAAATTCAATTGATGTACATACACACTAGGAGTGCTTGAATATAAATTCCTCTAGATTGACTAGATGTCAACACAATGATAAGTCTCACAACTAAGTACATGTCCACCAAGAGTGGACTATCCTCTATTGAGCATAGAAGTTAGTGCAATGATGAGAGAAAAATCTTAACATGAGCGTGTCACATAAAATTATGTTTTAGAAACCATGCACTTATTTAGAGTGCGAACAACTATGTTTTCTACATGACAACTTAGTTGATTATGCAAACTCTAGTGTTGTAGATATCGTGTGCTAAAATGAGATACTAACACCTATGTTGTCAACAAGATAACTCATATGAGTATGCATACTCCCAGGTGTCTAACCTAATACATAATAAAATAATGCATTAACCTAAGTAAACTTAAGTAAAGTGTAATAATAATTAATTATTTACAATAAACCCCCCTCCTAAGTGCAACTTAGGGAAATGCACTTAAGCTTACAAAAGCTATGATGAAAATGCATTATGGGTCCTGGCTACTAGGTCATGTTAGCTACCCATATACAAATGCAATGCAATCTCTCTAAAAATGGAGAAAGAGGAAAAACCTCATGGGAAAAACCCTCCCCCAAAAAGAGAGATGAAAAAACAAGATGCATGGATGGATGGAGTAATTAAGACCTCCTCATTACAACATACATCATTTATGTACAATAGAGAAGTATGAGAAGGATAAAACCCATAAGAGGGAAAATTCCCCCAGAAAAAAGAAGAAGAAGAAGAAAGGAGACAAAGTAGTCCCCCCCCAAAAATGTAGAATGCCGATCAGTGATAGCTACTCCAAGATGAATGTAGAAGCTGATCCATGACTGCCAAATAATGTTCCTCCCCTCAGGAAGAAAAAATGTCATAGGTACATATAAGATGCTTCCCCAATGTGTCTAAAGAATCTTGAAGATGAACGGTGTCTCTAAAATCTACTCAACTATCCTTATGTCGATACTAACGATTGCCCCTTCCAACATTGCTGAAAAGAGCAAGTTCAGATCTAGCAAGGATGGATGTAGAACATATCCCAAAGAATCATCTCCTCAAATGATAAAGAGACCTCATGTAAGTATTGTACATAAGGATCCACAATCATATCAACCTGGTAAGATTGATCATGTAGAGAATGGGCAAGAGAGCGTGTGCCCTCACAACAACTAAAGAAGGATCTTCTTCATCAAAGAGAAGAGTATATAATCAATGATGTCTCCTAAATATGCTATGTAGGACTCAACAAACAAGCTTGAAATATCTATTATGTAGTCATTCCCCGATTCTAGAACTAGAGGACAAGGTGTACCCAACAATACCAAATTGCATGGACCTATCACTATAGCAATGTATACATGTGTAATGTGCTGATGCTGTGACCTCTTCTTGGATTTGTCAATAGGATCCCCCATATCCTAAACCTATTGAATCACTATCATTATTGTCACTATCAGTTTCCACAATGTATGAAGTATGGAGAGGATTAGAGGATAAGCTAGGTGAACTTTCCTCAAAGTGAACATTCCTCTCTATGAATATCTCATGAGTCTTAGGATCCATAAGTCTATATGCCTTAACATTGTCATCATATCCAATGAAAGTAAAAGGCCATGATGGTGGTGCCTTGCATTCCCTTGAAGATATGTGTGCCCATGTTGGACAACCAACAACTCTTAAGTGTTTGACAACTGGTTTTCTTCTACACCATGCCTCAAAAGGAGTCATTCCATCTAAGACATTATGAGGAGATCTATTAAGGATGTGATTGGCACTACTTACAGGTTTGACTTCAAGTGATGGATCAAGAGACTTAGCATGAATCATGTAACTTGCCATTGACTTAAGAGTTCTAATCCTCATTGCTGCAACACTTGTCTTTTGTGGACTAAATGCTACTAGATTCCAAAGATCAATACCCTCAAGTTCACAAAAGTCTCTTAAGTCTTGAGTTCACATATCTACTTTCATTCTCCATATGAAGAACCTTGATGGATTTACTTGATTCCTTCTCAACATGACTCTTGAAGGCTAGAAACTTATCAAACACTTCATTCTTGTGATCAAGAAAGTAGACCCATGTGTAGAGTGAAAAGTAATCAATGAAAGTGAGGACATAGTGACCCTTGCTAACTAATGTCATTGAAAAGGGCTTGCTAGGACAGTGTGAACCAACTCAAGAACAAATGATGCTCTCCAAGACTTCCCTTTGTCAATTTTCTCTTCTAGATGGATATCCAGTGAACAAGTTGAACATTCACCTATAGAAAAGTCGATTGTAGGTAGACCTTTGACCATATTTTTTGAGCTAAGTTGATGAAGATAGTAGAAGGCAAGATGTCTACACTACTCATGCCACAATTTACTTTGTGATTATGATTTTTTCAACAAGGCATGTGAAGGAGACTTAGGCACAAAGTGGAAGAAAGAATAAATCCATGTGTCATGATTGACTTTATCCACTGCAACCAATGAATCATCCTTAAGATTTTGCACCATTACTAAATTAGGAAGGAACTCAACTTTTTTCCACCTCTATAGTGAGTGATTTGGTAAATTGAAAGGAGATTAATGCTATGGTTAGGAACATAAAGAACATCCTTGAACTCTCCATTTTCCATCTCAACTTGTCCTTTCCCTTCAACTTCCACTTGTGTATCATTCCCTACAAAGATGTAAGGTACCTTAGATTACTTCAATGAAGAAAAGTGTCCTTTTGAAGAACCCATATGATGTGAGGCACCTGAGTCAAGAATCCATTCCCCTAAAGAACTTCAACTTGCCATAAATGCTTGCCCTTTCCTTGTGAAGTGGATGGATTTGGATCCTTGGGAGAATTTGACACATTTATTTTGTTCTTCCTAAGTAAGTCTTCTAACTCATCTATTCTCTTAGTCTTGCAATGATGCTCATCATGATCTGGTTTCTTGTAATATGCACAAAATATTTTATCCTTCTTGTTGTTGTTTCCCTTCTTGTTGGAAGAAGAATTGCCTTGTTACGAGGAGGAAGATTATTGTGTCTCTGATTATGATTTTGGCTTCCATTACTTTTTCTTGCTATTGGTAAAACTTTTCCACCTTGATTTTTTTGGTTCTCATTACTAGCCACCAATTTTTTAGATTTGGATGACTTGAGAATTCCCATATCTATCAACTTGGATTATTCCAACATCAACATTTTTGCAAATGCATCAAATGTAGGCTTAGTGAAGGCACTTCCCATGGTCAAATTGTGAGTGTTGTATCTCAAAACAAAAGATGCATACTCTAAAGGTAGCCTCTTCAAGATGTGATTAATCAATCTATCATCCTTTATGGGATTACCACAATCTTTAAGTAGTACTCTCAATTCATTGGCTTTGTTGACATAGTCTTAAATTGTGTCAAAATTCTTAAGATCCAAGAGAAGTAGATCATCCTCAATTTGGAATCCCTTTTCCTCATCCACCTTACCATTAAATCCTTCAAATTTTTCCTAAGCACCCTTGGCATCCTTAAAACTAGAAATGTGGAAGAAGAGATCTCTATGAACACAACTCCTAATAATTCTTAAAGTCTGGTTGTCTTTAACTTGCCAATCAACTTGTGCATCAGTATCAGGAGATTTTACAATTATACCATCAATATATAGATTTAAACTTTTTTCCATTAGTCTATTTCATACAATATCTTTCCATGTAGTATAATTGTGTGAAGTTAGAAGTGGAGTTTTAAGTGAACCCATGATGCAAAGAATTAAAAGAGCACCAGAGAGAAAGAGAGACACAAGAACACAAGACACACCTCCTCTATTCACTCAATCAAAGAACCCCACCCCCCTGCACCCCCCCAAAAATAAAAATGATGCTTTTGGCACTTTATATGTAGTATGTTTACAATAGGCCACTTGTCAAAAATGAACAAAAGTGGGCTTCTGATTTTGTTGTTTACAACCTCCTTTTGGAGTTCAAATTTGGTACTAAGTAATGTAGCTCAGATGTACAACAATTTTGAAGTTTAATCAAAGCAATATAATGCAAAAAAGGATCTATTTCTAAAAGTGGTATTTCTATCCACACAAGCCTATAATATAATTGTAGATCTAGAAAGCAGACAAAAAAATAAGGAATTTCAAAAAAAAAGAACTTGAAAATGTGTCCAGATGAGCCCGAATTAAGCCTTTAAGGTTGCAAAAATTGAGATTTGCGATTTGGAAAAAAAATTCAGGAACAAAGATTTAAAACATCCTGCACCAATGTGTAGATCACAAAATTCTACCCCAAAACAAAAAAAAAAAATTGCTTGAAAAAAGGAGTATGTATGAGGGAGATATCGCTATTTGAAAATTACCTCTGCAATTATTTTTCTTGAACCACTGCCATCAGACCTCCAAAAATTAATTAACTCTAGATTTCACCTTAGATGTCCAATTTTGATAAAAAAAAAGTTGATTTGGATTTTTTGACCTTTTGAATATGATGCCAATACCTGATTTGCACTAGCAAGCTCTAATGTTGTCCTACAAAAAATCTCTCCTACTGGCCTAAAAGGCCAATTTTTTTGCAAAATATTGGAAATAAAATGCAAATCCAAAAAGAAAAATGTAGGGACACAAACATATTTAGATTTTAAAAATTAATTGCACAAATCTAAAAGATCATACCAATTTCACAAATCGGGCCTTTGGGTTCTAGTTTGCAAATTTTTTTTGCCTTAGATTTGACTATGGCTTAGGGTAGGCAAATTATAGTCAAATTTCACCAAATCAACATGAGGTCCAATTTGGCTCTAGACACTCTCAATAACTAAAAATACTCTGGATCTAAATTGTGGTCCTCCGAGAGGTGAAGCAAAAATGGTCTCCAATGGCTATGTGGAGAGAAACTCCCTCAGCTCTGATACCATGTAAGAATTTGCCTTAGGGAAAAATAACCCAAGATCAAGAAGCTCAAGCATGAGTACAATATGGACCAATAAAGTATGATCACCATAACAATATTAAATTCAATTAATGTATGTACACACTAGGAGTGCTTGAATATAAAGGCCTCTAAACTGACTAGGAGTTAGCACAATGATACGTCTCACAACTAAGCACATGTCCACTAAGAGTGGATTATCCTCCATTGAGCACAAAAGCTAGTGCAATGAGAGCATAAGCTTAACATGGGTGTGTCATGTAAAATTTATGTTGTAGACACCATGCACTTATTTAGAGTGTGAACAACTTTGTTGTCTACATGACAACTTAGTTGATTATGCAACATCTAGTGTTGTAGACACCATGTGCTAAAATGAGATGCTAACTCCTATGTTGTCAATAAGACAAATCATGTGAGTACACATACTCCTAGGTATCTAACCTAAAAAATAATAAAATAATGCATTAACCTAAGTAAACTTAAGTAAAGTGTAATAATAATTAATTATTTACACTAACAATGAGAATGCAGATATCAACTACAGGGTAAGACATACTATCCAATTAAGAAAAGATTGGATTAAGAAGCCTTTCAAGTTGGACCTAGTTCCTAAAACAATTTTCTTATAGGCCATAACCCACTTAGTAAAGGGAAGAGGGGCAAAAGTTATAGTACCAACATTCACAACCAATCTCAAATTAGGCTGGAAAAAGTGTATCAACATGATAGGGAAGTTGGATACCTCAAGGCACAAAAATGAAAGAATACGAGGAAGAGAGTTTCTCCTCAATGATTTGAGCCTAAAACTAAAGGAACCCAAGCCTAGGAGGCAACTCAAGCCCCTGAGAATCAAGAGATGGGAAATGTAGAAGCTACTCAAGTTTAGGATAATCCACAAGGACCACTAGTAGAACAAGGGCAAAGATTGAAATAAAGAGCACAAGAAGTGTCTCCATTTGACCAAGAAGAAGCACAAGAATTGTCTCTACCTAGTTAAGAGGCTTCCTCATCAATAGCTAAGAAAGCTAAGAAGAAAAAGACTCCAGTAAGAAGAAGTAGGAGAAAAAAGGTGATAAGAAGGGTTATTCCTATTCCCTCAATTCCAAGATGAAGAGGATGACCTTCCCTTTAGTCAAAGGAATCATCTTTCTATAGCTATAGAGGAAGAGCAGAGAAGGAGCTCCACTATGACATCACCATCCATTCCTACACAACCTATTCAGTTTACTACTTTAGAGGATAAGCTACAACAATGGATTGAAGAGCAAGAGAATCAAGGAAATGACAAGTTTGATATGTTAGATTTTGACTTTATGCCTATGGGCACTAAAATTGTTGGTGATAAGATAAGGGATACACCAAAAAATCAACCTTTGGAAGGGGATTGGAGTCAATCACCACGTCAACCACAAAGACTTCTAGGTGCCCTACCATCACCAAGTCAAGATTTATCTTTCTTGGATAAAGGTTTAGCCACTCCTCTCCCCCTGGTCAATGAAGAATAGGTGCAACTAGTGCAAGAAGAAAAACAAAAATAAGGACCCACCAATGAATTACCAAAATAGGGGAAGATATATGAAGAATCTTAACAAAATTCCTAAGGTACAGAGGCAAGGATTTTGGACTCAACTGATACGATGATGCCTAATGCAGATCTCTCATAGAAAGAGAAGACTTTAGAGAGGAGAGATAAGGGAAAGGGGCTAGCCATACAGACCACCTCTTCAACTCAGTATATGTCTCCGATGGGAACTTCTCCAAGCTAGTTGTAAAGGGAGGTGATGATTAGAAAGAAGAGTAAATTGAATTGTAATGAGGATGAGGCAACAAAATAATTGGTTGAAGCCCTCAAGAGACTTGAGCCACCTATAGGTGATGCACTGACATTGGCCTTCATTATGAAGAACCAAAATTAGGACTTGTTGGCTCATATTTCCATCCGTCCTCTACATGTAGATTTTGAAGATTTGGCACCAAAAGACTATCAGATTAAGGTTGGGAAAGCCAACAGTGGACATTGCCAAAGTTTTGGTTACTATTGGAATCAAAGAACTGTTTAAGCACTTAGACAAGGATGAAGTTGAATTGGTCAAATTGAGAAAGTAGAATGAAATCATGAGGGGATTTCTACATGAGTTATTTAGTCCTATTGACCCAGACAATCCAGAGGCCACTCTTGAAGAAGCTTTAGAGAAGAAAGATAAAGATAGGGTAGTTATACAAGTGGATCCATTTTTGAAGGCTTGTTAGATATGACAAGAAAGTTTTAAGGAAAAGGGTGTATAGATAATACAAGGAACCTTAAGTTATTACACCATATGCAGAATAATGTGGAGAAACTAGTTGCCATTTTGAACTAGGATTTTGGATTGATGGATGAGGTACATACCTAGGGAGAAGACCTTTGAGTTTTGCAGTCAATAAAAGGTCAGAGGTATCATATGTTAATGGATGTATATACAAGGGATGAGTTAGATAAGATAGGTAATTGATTGAGAAGATTGAAATTGGTGATAAAGTAATGGAGACATTACACGCTGATATTCATAAGCTCAAGGATCAAACCCAAGAGTAAAATTTGGAAGTAGAGAAGTATTACAGTGATGCGTGTCTTGACATTTTTGAAGATGAGTTGAAAGATAAACTCCTACCAGTGAAAATAGTTGTTGAACAATTTCAAAAGATATTTGATGAAGCTTTGAATGATGAAGGCATCAGACAAGCATTTAAGATGGAGGAGGCATTATTAGAATTAAACGTAAAACTAGAAGATTTTGTGGAGACTTGCATAGAAGTGGGCAACTACTGACAGATAGTGAAGGATAAGTATGATGCTTTGGATTTTCCAGATGCAATTCAAGTGATGGAGATAATAGAAAAATTCAAAGGCAAACATCCAAACATAGCTCTGGTATAAGGGGGAAAAAAACCTAGAAGCTAAAATTTTAGTTTTGACAATTGGTAAAATTTTGGTTTTTTTGGTCTTGTCACCAAGGTGCACTTCTCCCAAGGTGCATTGATAGTTAACTGCCAGTTCCAAATTTAGAACTTTCCATGCACTAGAAATGCATTTTTATGGTAGTTTAACTCCTAAAGACATTTAGAGAAGGCCGAGCTTCCATTTTTAGAGCTTCTAGTAACTCCTAGACCCTCTTGTAGCTTCTTTCTTCTTATCTACTATTTCTTTCTTTCTTTTAAGATATTTAAAGGCTCATGCACCTATTAATTGATATAAACAAGGGTAGAGTCCTACTTAGCACCATTTAGAGAGTCAGTTTGTACATAATTAGATTTGTTTTTATTAGTTTTAAGCATATATTTGCACAAAGAGATTTCTCACTCTCAACACAAATTGAGAAGATGATTTCTTATAAATTTAGGAATGTAACATGTATTCTAGGTTATTATTTTGATGCAGTAATATATGCTATTGGTGCTTTCATTCCAAGTGTAGTTATTCTTGTCAAAGTGTGTTATATTTTGTGAATGTATGTTCATGGAGCTGATGGTTTTGTTGTGTTATTTTGATTGAGTGATCGTTTAATTTTTCAACATGTTTACAAATTCTGCTGACATACTTATTTGGAGAAGAGATCACCTACTATTTATATATAGATTTTTGTCTCACATGAGTGCGCTTTCCCTGGGCTTGCGATCTGATTAAAAGTGAAATATCTTACAGTTACTAAATTCCCATCGATGATTGCATCAGTGGAATTAAGGAAGCATTGCTCCTATTTTCTTTGGTTACCTATCAATCTTTTCAAAGGCTTAATTTGCAGAAGTGTTATTTCTATGGCTTATGTCTGTTAGGGATTTATTTTTCAAGTCATTTGATTTAACTTCTTGTTACCCTATCTTCATTATTTTCTACTACAAACATTTGGTTAGTTTAGGAATTCATATAGTTGCATAGTTAAAACTACATTAATTATTAATAGAAAAATATATTTCTTTTTGTGTGATTACTCTTTTGAGATAGCAAGAAAATTAAACATCTTATTTGAAATTGGTCAAACCAACAAAGGCCTCCTCATGAACACTCACATTTATCTTCTACTTTGTGGATTCTAGTAGGTCGCATGATCACCCATAATCTTGGAGTTGATCCCAGATTAGCTTTTCAAGAGAGGAGTTCGAAAGGATTCCTATCATTAAGCATCATGCAAAACGATAGCTCAACACTTCCCACTACTAAATCCAATGTTATATCATTCTTGGGATTGCATCTCATCTCTTGAATTGCTGAAACTCTAATTGCATATACAGGAAGAAGTGTTCTGAGAACCTTGCTTACCACTATCTCATCTTCTATCTTTCCTCCTAAGGTTGTGATTGCATAGACACATGCTTTGATTCTATCACTATATTTTGCAATGTTCTCATCTTCTCTCATCCTCATTTGATCAAATTGACCTTTGAGAATTTCTACCTTAGCTCTCCTCACATTATCATCTCCTCTATAGATGGCTTTCGACTTGATCTGTATCTCATGAGTAGTATCACAGTCTTTGACCTCAACAAATTCAACATAACTAATAGTTGAAGCAATATCAATCATCATAATGTTATGATTCTTCTTTTCTATAATTTCTTCAATAGTCATAGTTCTAGTAGGTGCCACATACTTGGTGTCTAGGTACTTTAGGCCTGAGTCTCCAATGGTTTCCAAATGAAATCTCATGAGTTCCTGCTAGGCCTTGATGTTATCTTTATTCAGCTTAGGGATCTCCCTTCTATAAGACATTGTTATCTTTATCTTAGGTCCTTGAAACCTTCTTTGCAAGCACCAAATGCTCTGATACCAATTTTTGGAAATATAAGAGGAGTAACTGAGAGGGGAGGGGTGAATTAGTTACCAAAAATAAATCCCAGATCCCTTATATGTCAATACAAATCAAAACCAAACTCTTCTAAAAATGAGAATACTGTTGTAACTCGGTTAGCACTAAATCACTCGACAAACACTAAAAATCTATGTTACTAAAAAATTGCTGAAATAAATGCTTCTTAAGATGTTTAATGTTATTAACTATAATTAACTTAGTTGTAGAAATAGAAAGCAAATAACATGAACATATATGACATTAGGATTTAATGTGGAAACCCAATTTGGGAAAAAACACCAATTGCAATTAGTTACTATTTTCACTCTTTTGAAGTGAGCCTTGTTAGGAGCCAACCCAATCAAAGGTTAAAACACACACTATTAGGTGTGACCTTATTAAAAGATTTAATCACCCTGTTAGGAGTGGCCTTGTTAGAGGTCTTTAGACACACCAATCTAGAAATGCCACCTTGTTATAGGATTTGGCAAATAGTTTTTAAGCTAACACTATTAAAAAATTTGTTACACTGTTACAATTATTAGAGATTAACAATGATATGACCTAATTTTTGATGCAACTATATTACTAATTTCAGATCTCTAGTTTGGCTTGAATACTTAATCCTCCTTAATTAGATAAAACTTTTTAGCTTAGTCAACTTAGGATACTTTGATATCCTTCCAATTTACTTCCTTGATTTATCTTTTCAATCCCATGCTTCTCTCTTTCAATCCCACAACTTGACCTTATACTTATATCTTTTGCCTAGTCAAGTCAGCTTGAATATACTTAAAAATATTAAATATTCATTCCTTAAGTTGGCTAGACTTAACAAATAAATTCATCAAACTAAGTATGCTAATTTAAGAAAATTCTTCATTAGCTGACCCAACTCAGTCAACACTAACTTAAAAAATACTTTCTTCAAACTTCCTTTGTTAACCATGTGAACTCTGTTAACACTGTACCCTGAACTGAATTCTTTTTGTAACCAAGTGAGCACAGTTAACATTGGTTTTGTGCCAACTTATCTTTGGCGCCCAAGTGAACTCAATAGACATTGTCTTCTTGCAAACTTCCTTTGGTGCCTGAGTGAACTTGATAGATATTGTCTTCGAACATGATTATCTTTGGAACACTTAGCAGGCACTGGAAACTATCTTCATCACCCGAATGAGCTCAGTAGACATTGACTGGTAAAGACTTGACATTTTGTGTAACATCAAAGATAATATACAATTGAATAATTGTTATCAATAGGAATATGGTCTTATCTTAGATTAAGAGTTCATATGCCGAGCCAATGTTGTAATTACTCCTCACCTATGATGCATAATGGTTATAGATCCAACCCGACCTTGTATTGTGTGAACAATATCAATGTATGATTCAAGTAAGTAGCTAAGTGCACTTGGGTTAAAGAAGGTAGCAAGGAAGCAAGTGGGGGAGTTGTTCTTGGTTGTGATCATTGGCTATTGGGATGAAGGTGACACATCTGATCCAACTAATCCCAACACTGTCAAGGATGTCATCGCCGAGTTTTCTAATGTGATTCCTGATTCCCTACTAGTAGTCCTTCCACCTATGAGGCATGTCGACCATGCAATTGATCTTGTAACAGAAGCAAGGCCACCAATTTGGGTTCCTTACCATCTCTCTGACCCAGAAATGGTTGCATTGAAGAGACAATTAAGTGAGCTCATGGAAGTTGGGTACCTTAGACCCTCACATTATCCTTATGCATCACTGATGCTATTTTAGAATAAGAAAGATGATACATTGATAATGTGTGTTGATTACTAAGCTCTTAATAAGTTGACTATTAAGAATAAATATCCTTTGCCACTAGTCACAGACAACTTTTACCATTTGGTTGAGGTTAGGTACTTCATGAAGCTTGATGTCTGCCAAGGCTACTATCAAATCTAAATCACTTCTAGTGATAAAGAGAAGATGGGTGATATCTACCAAGTATAGAAGCTTTGAGTTCTTGGTTATGTTTTTTAGGCTGACCAATGCCCCTGCTCCATTTAGCACTCTTATGAAGTATATATTTAGACACTTGTTAGGTCGATGTATAATAGTATATTTGTGATGGAGACACAATCCAAGACCAGAATGAATACAATAGGAAAAGGAAATATTATTATTAGTGAAAATTTGCTACTATATACAAGGAAAATAGACCCAAAGACATTCCCTATGGGCTTACAATAGACTAAATTCTGAGAGAAATTCTCCTCATAGTGCCTTCTCCCGAACTCTACTAGGAAATTGCCTTCACAATGCCAGAAATGTTTTTAAATAGACCCTAATTGGTTTAGGGTTAGGAATACATTCTAGAATATGCTAGTTGGAATCCAATGCCAAAATAGAAGGTTCCATAAATCTCGTTAGAAGTCAATGCAAAATTAGAAGAATCTAGAAATGGTAGCCCAACTTCTGGGAGGCATAACTTTTAAACCAGGACTCTAATTGACAAATTGTTTACATTTTTGGAAAGCTCTCAAAGTGCTCTATAGCCCTGTGGACCAGCTTTGCTTGTCCCCCATTTTTTGGGCCTTTAAAAGGCTATTTAGTGCCTCAAACCTGACTTGGAAGCACTCTTAAGAGGTCTCTATGAAACTTAAAACTGTAATAACTTTCTAACCGTAAAGCCTTTTGACCTGATTCTTTTTCTAGAGTGCTTTAAATTACAAGTATAATCATCTCTCCAAATTAAAACCTATAAATCATCATAATTTTGGCTCAATTACAAAATAACCCATTTTTTGCATTTACACGTATCCCAAGGTGCTTAACAACTCTAACCCAGAAAACTAATAGTGGAACTGTGAGAGTTGGAACCTTTATTTGACCCAAATGGGTATCTAGAAATGAAAACACATTAAACAAAAACTATCTCTAAGAATTTTTTTTGGGTGATACAGGATTGCCCTTACAGCACTGGATGCTCCTTAATCAGACACCCAGGGTAGATTGAAAAGTGACCCTGTCACTTAATGGCTGGTAGAGGGAAACCCAAATGGAAAGCCTCCACTACTGATATCCAAGTTGAGTCTTCTATTGGTCGTCCTTTCTACTTCACTAGGTACTCTTCATACTGGCTATTTCTGGTACTCCTACCCACGACTACTATCTAGAATCTCTTCTATCTCCTCCTTCTTAGAAGTAGGAATTGGACATGGCTCCATCATCAAACCCTCATCTACACCATCATCAACCCCTCAGTTAAGTCTGAAATGTTGAAGATAGGAGAAATGTGAATCCCATCTGGCAACTCCACCTCATATGCATTTCCTGAGTCATGGTTCTTCAAAATTTTATAGGGGCCAAATTTCTTCATCTTCAGCTTGTTGTAAGTACCCACTAGAAACCATTCCTTTTGTAAGTGTACCATAACTAGATCCCCTACTTGGAACTCCTTATGTATCCTTCTTTGATCTACCCTAGCTTTATGCTGTTGATTCATCTTGGTGATGTGTGTATGGACCTCCTCATGTAGGCTCTTGATATGTTCAACAAATTCTTTTGCCTTGGCACTTGTCCTCTCCCCTTGCTCCATCTTCCTTAATTTTGGTGTAGTCCTTGGGCTACTTCCATACATAATTTGGAATGTGATCTACCAATACTCCTATTTACAAAATTATTGTAAGCAAATTCTGCTTGTGGTAGAATCAAGTCCCATCCCTTGGGCTTATCTCCCACTAAATACCTCAGCAAATTGCACAAACTTCTATTTACCACTTCGGTCAATCTGTCAGTCTGTGGATGATGTGTAGAACTAAACTTCAATTCTATCCTCAACTTCTTCCATAAAGTCCTCCAGAAATACCCCACAAATTTAGTATCTCCGTCAAAAACAATACTCTTTGGGAGACCATGTAGTCTTACCACCTCTTTGAAAAAAAATCTACAATATGTACATCATCCTGAGTCTTGTGGCTTGGGTGAAATGTTCCATCTTAGAGAACCTATCAACCACCATAAATACTGAGTCATTACCCATTTGTTTCCTTGACAATCCAAGAACAAAATCCATACTTATGCCCTCCCATGGCTTCAATGGAACAGGCAATGGCTGATAGAGTCTAGTATTGTGACTAGATCCTTTGGCTAATTGACATACTTGACAACTCTGCACAAATTTCTTCACATCCTGTGACATTTGAGGCTATAAATAATGTTCTCTAAGAATGGCAATGGTCTTATCTTGACCAAAGTTTCCTGCCATCCCCCCACTGTGTTTCTCTATGATCAAGTTTTCCCTCATGGAACTCCTTGGAATGCATAATTGACTTCCCTTGAACAACATAAAATCTTGAATCAAATAATCTATCCACCTAGTTCTATCTACAGTAACAGGTTCTTTACAGGCCTTCCATACTTCAGGAAAATCAGGATCCTCCAGGTACAAATTTTTGAGTTCATCAAACCCAACCACTTCAACCTGCATTACCATAAGCAACAACTGTCTCCTACTCAATGCATCTACAACCCTATTAGACCTTCCACTTCTATGTTTCAACACAAATTTATAGCTCTGCATGAACTCTACCCACTTCATATGTCTCTAGTTCAATTTAAATTGGCTATTTAGGTATTGCAATGCCTGATGATCAGTATACAAGAAAAATTCTTTTGGCAATAAATAATGCCTCAATTTCTTTAAGGCCTGAACAATTGTATAAAACTCTTGATCATAAACAAAATTCTTCTTCTTTGCATCATTCAATTTTTCACTTAAATATGCAATAGGCTTACCTTCTTGGCTCAATATAGCCCCAATAACACTGCCACTAGCATCACAATCTACCTAGAACACTTTACTGAAATTAGGAAGTACTAACATAGGTTGTTCTATCACCTTCTTCTTCAATAATTCAAAACTCCTTGTAGCTGCTATAGTCCATTTGAACTATTTTCTATTCCCCCTTATTGTTTCAGTCAGGGGTGCACATATGCCACTAAAATTCTTAATGAACTTCCTATAAAAACTAACTAGCCCATGAAATGATCTCACCTCAGTAGTAGACCTTGGAGTAGGCCATTCCATGATGGCTTTTACCTTCTCTGGATCCATTTTGAGACCTTTAGATGATATAAGAAAACCCAAGTAGACTAACTCTTTTTTTACAAGGCTACACTTCTTCAGATTAATCAATAATTTCTCTTCTCTCAACCTTTCAAGGAAACTATGAATGTGCAATAAATGTTCATCCAAAGTCTTGCTGAAAATTAAAATATCATCCAAATAGACAATAACAAATTTTCCCAAGTATTTCTTTAGTACCTCATTCATAAGCCACATGGAGGTGCTTGGCATGTTGTTCAGTCCAAAGGGCATGACTAACCACTCATATAGACCCTCCTAGGTCTTGAATGCAGTCTTCCATTCATCTCCCTCTCATATCCATATTTGGTGATAGCTACTCTTGAGATCTATCTTTGTGAAGTACTGAGCTCCACTCAAGCAGTCCATAAGATCATCAATTCTTTACAAAGGGAACTGATAAATGATAGTTATTCTATTTATAGCTCAAGAGTTTGTGCACATTTTCCACTCTCCATCCTTCTTTGGTGATAGTACTATAGGTACTACTATGGACTCAGGCTCTCTCGAATCAAACCCTTCCTCAATAGCTCTTGAACTTGTCTATTTAGCTCCTCAATTTTAGTAGGAGTCATCCTATGAGAAACCTTGTTAGGCAATCTAGCTCCAGGGATTAAATCTATATGATGACTGATTTGCCTTACTGGTGGCAACCCTTTTGGAACATTATCAAAGATGACATCTCCATACTCACTTAATAGGCCTGAAAATTTAGGTGGAATTTCACTACTACCTTCCTTATCTCTTCTAGGAATCAAAGCATAACACATACGCTGATGTTTCATACCATCCAAAAATTTTCTTCCATCAACAAGACATATCCTAGCACTATTGCATACCCTTTTACCTTCCTTTATCAAGGGCTTCAGTTTGTGGTGAACTCCATCCTTTGTTAGAGAGTATGTATTTGCATGACCATCATGTACAACGTGCCTATCAAATTGCCATAGACTTCCCAATAATAAATGGTAGACATCCATTTGAATAATGTCGCAGAGAAACTTCATCATGGTAACTCCCAATCTTGAACTTCACCAAACACTGTTCACTAACCAAGACGTTATGATCATCCTTCACCTAAGCAATCGAATGGGGTTGGGGTTGTTTATCCCTCTTAAGCTTTAGCTTAGAGACCATCTCCTCAAACACCAAGTTGTCAGTGTTTCCATCATCAACAATCACATCACAACACTTATCCTCGCATTTGCACCTAGTACAAAACAAAATCCTCCTTTGTCCAAGTTTAGTCTCACCTCTTAGTAAAACCCTTTCATTTATGAGAACCTCTCCTCTTTTTGAATCCGCCAAATGTGATGACTATGCATCCTAATCCACATGAGAAACCCTTGCTTGACCATCAACTTTCATATCTGTCCTTCCTTTTCATTGAGGGCATTCAAATGCACGATGACCTTCTTCATTGCAATAAAAATAGGTACCATGGAAGCCATCTCTTCCTGAACCTTGTCCACATCCTTTGCCTCTTCCTCTTTGATCTCCAAAGCCTTGATCATGGGAGTGATTGAAACCCTCACTCCTCTGGTTCCTGCTAGTACCCACATCTTCATTTTTCTTTTGGGTCTCATTTCGGCCTCCAAATGACCTACCACCACCCCTTCCTCCTTGACCATGCCCTCTTTGCCTTTCATCAAACCTTTTTTTTAGCTTCTCTTCAACTAGTAGGGAAAACTAGTATGCCTCTTCAATGCTAGTCATTCTAACCAGACTTAACTCCTCCTGAATGCTAGGTTGTAGCCACTGAGGTAATGGGCAACCTTCTCCTTATTAGCTTCTGCATGCCCTACCCTAATAATAAGTCAATAAAATTCCTCTGTATATTCCTAGATAGATTTTCCTTCTTTTTTTAACCCTTGCATTTTCTTGAACAAATCAAGCTCATAATAAACAAGAACGAACTACTTCTTTAGTTTGTCCACCATGGGATCCCACCTTGTGATTTTCTCCTTTCCTCTTCTATTCCTTTCTAGCTGAATCTCTTGCCACTAGATTTTGGCATGGCCTTTCATTTTGGCCTTACAAACTTAACCCTCTTTGGGTCCCTAATATCCTCATACTCAAAATACTCCTCTAGTTCATTGATCCAATCGATCAACTCATCCAGGTTTAGAGTTCCTGAAAACATACCCACATCAATTTTAGGTCTTTTTCCAAGCTTAGAAATGGCCCTAAAAAGCCTCTCCTCTACCTGACTTAGGACTTCCCCTTTTCCTTCCCCTTCGTATCCACTATTTTCTTTTTCTTCATTTTCTTCCTCACTTTTGTTGCCTGCGGCAACATTCAGTCCTCTGTGGATCTCCTCTTGCAATGCTTGAATTTGTCTCTGGAGGGCTCTAGCCTTAGGAGTAACAACTCTGACCCTTCCACCACATTCCCTTCATGGAGGCATCTTCTTCTCTCAAATACACAACCACACAGTCCTAGTGCAAACTGCCTCATAGTCGACGCTTTGTCTACACACTCAGGAAAACCTGCTTTGATATCACTTGATGGAGACACAACCCAAGATTGAAATTAATACAAAAAGAAAAGGGAAATATTATTATTATCAGTGAAAATATGTTACTAGATTTAGTACAAGGAAAACATACCCAAAGACATGCCCTATGGGCTTACAATAGACTGAATCTGGAGAGAAATTCTCCTCACAGTGCCTTTTCCTGAACTCTACTAGGAAACTACCTTCAAAATGCCAAAAATGTTCTTAAATAGACCCTAATTGGTTTAGGTTAGGAATACAGTCTAGAATATGCCAGTTGGCATCCAACACCAAAATAGATTGTTCTAGAAATCTCGTAAGAAGTTTGTGTAAAATTAGAAGAATCCAAAAATGGTAGCCCAACTTTTGGGAGGCATAACTTTTGAACCAAGACTCCAATTGACGAACCATTAACATTTATAGAAAGCTCTTGAAGTTCTCTATAGTGCTATGGATAGCTTTTCTTGTCACCCATTTTTTGGGCCCGTATGAGGCCATTTAGTGCCTCAAACCTGACTTGGAAGTGCTCTTAGGAGGTCTCCAGGAAATTTAAAACTTCAATAACTTTCTAACCTTAAAGCCTTTTTGAATTGATTATTTTTTTGGAGTGCTTTAAATTAAAAGTGTAATCATCCCTACAAATTACACCCTCTAAATGATCATAATTTTAGCTCAATTAAAAAAAACCCATTTTTTACATTTACACATATCCCAAGGTGCTTAAAAACTCTAACCTAGAAAACTAATAGTGGAACTATAAGAGTTGGAACCTTTGTTTGACCCAAATGGGTATCTAGAAATGAAAACACATTAAACATAAACTATCTCTAAGCATTTTTTTTTGGGTGATACAGGATTGCCCTTACACCACTGGATGCTCCTGCATCAATTTGGATGACATTCTGGTGTATACTAGATAATTACAAGAGCATCATGGATACTTATTAGAGTTGTTCTTAATTTTAAGAGACAACCAATTGTTCACCAAGAAAGAGAAGTGTTATTTTGCTTAGTAAGAGGTAAATTTCTTGGGTCATGTTTTGGGACATGGCACGATTTGACCATAATCAAATAAATTTCAAGCTATTTTGGATTGGGAACTGGTAAGGAGTGTGCGTGAGGTGAGACAGTTCCTAGGGTTGGCTAATTACTATAGGAATTTTGTATAAGGGTATTCTAAGCTGGAAACACCTATTACCACTTTTCTTAAGAAAGATAGAGGATAACATTGGGGGAAAAAGAAACAAGAGTCATTCCAACTACTCAAGGAGAGATTAACTTTTGAGCCAGTTCTATCATTGCCTAAGTATGGTGAACCTTTTGAAGTGCAGACATATGCATCAAATTTTGTAGTTGGTAGATTCCTTATGCAGAATGGTCACCCTATAGCTTATGAGTCAAGAAAATTGAATGATAGAGAGAGAAATTACTTTGCACACAAAAAGGAGATGACAACCATCATTCATTTTCTTAGGATACGGTGGTGTCATTACTTGCTTGGTGTGCCTTTTATTGTTAGGACTGACAATGTGAGCTTGACATATTTCAAAACCCAAGAAAATTTCACACTAACATAGGCTCAATGGCATGAGTTCATGATGGATTTTGGTTTTGAAATCATTTACAATCTTGGTTGACACAACATTTTTGCAGATGCACTTAGTTGGGTGTTGTGGTTGAGGTGGAAGAAGAAAAACTTGGAAGTCAAATTGAGTTGAATGAACATATGTTAGGATAGATCAAGGAGGGTCTTGAAGCTGACACTTAGGCGTACTAGATAGTACTTCAAGTTTATGCTGGATGAACAAGGAGGTTCAATCTTGTCAATGACATTCCATACTTTGTAGGAAATAGAGTGTACATTCCTAAACGGAAAGAGTTAAGGAGAGAGTTATTGTAGGAGTGTCATGATTCTACTTGGGCTAGACATCTGGGGTAGTATAGGACACTTACTTTGCTAGAATGAGGATTATTTTGGTCGAAGATGCATAATGATGTAGAGTAGTATGTGAAGACATATCTTGTTTGCCAAAAAGATAAACTAGTGTCACAATTATTTAGAGGTATGTTGTAATCATTACTAGTTTCGTTTGACCTTGGGTAAGCATCTCCCTTGACTTCATTACTCAGTTACCCCCTGTTGAAGGATTTGACAATATTATGGTCATATTTGATCAATTCATAAAGTATGGAACTTTCATTCCATGTAAGTATCCCTATACTATTGAGGTAGTGACTCATCTATTTTTCAACAATGTGGTGAAATTATGGGGAGTGCCTCTTAGTATGATTAGTGACAAAGATCCTAATTTTACTTCTAAGTTTTGAAGATAGTTGTTTAGATTGGTTGGAACTCAATTGTTGATGAGCATGAGTTACCATCCTCAAACAGATGGGTAGACCAAACAAATTAATGCTCTACTAGAGGATTATTTGAGGCATTTTGTGAATAGAGACTAGAAGAACTGACTGAAATTGTTGGAAATTGCTCAATTCAGTTATAATATTTAGAAAAGTGGTTTGAGCTAGTACTCACCTTTTGAGTTAGCCACTAGTTAGTAACCTTTATCTCCACATACTTTTCTTAGTGGGTACCAAGGAAGTGATACTACTATAGTGGATGTGGTAAAAAGGTGGAATGATCAGGTAGATAGCAAGGTATCATCTTACATTGGCTAATGATTGAATGAAGAAGTTTATAGATTGAAGGAGGCAAGAATTAGAGTTCAATGTTAGTGATAAGGTTTTATTGAGAATGAATCTAGACCAGTTCAAGGCACCTCAAAGTATTAGCTCATCCTTGATGTGTCATTGGGATAAACCATTTGAGGTGATCACCAAGGTTGGCAAAGTGGCGTATAAGTTGAATCTACTCCTGTATTTGAGATTTCATCCTATCTTCCATGTTCCTTAGTTGAGGACTCATGAAGCAGATCTTGATGATCTTGCTCAAAACATCCCTCTCATCAAGTGAAAGAAATCATTGGCACAAGAGTGTGTGGGATTGGAAAGAAGGTGGTGAGAGAATTTTTGGTGATTTGGGATGATACAAAATAAGAAAATTTGATATGGGAGAAATTAGAGATCTTATGGCATAATGAGGAGAAGGTTATGGAATTTCTCAATGGAACGAATTTTGATCGACATGAGTGAAGTGAACATGTAGTCTTCCATGCAACCTATGGAGCAAGGGTGCACTAATGTCGAGAAGTTTCCTAGTTTAAGTGGCGGAGAATGTAGTGTTCTTGAAATTGGCCAAGTCATAATTTTCAATTCAGGTAGTCTGTGATGTAATTTGGAAGCACAATTTTTTTTTATCTTCTACACTCCTCTGTTCAGCTTGATTGGAAAGTATGTTTCTTTGGAGGTAAACTGATCCATTAGAAAGTACACTAAGATCGCATGAATCTAATGATATTTTGAGGTTTGGAATTAGATCATGATGCATAGATTAAGATTGGATGGTTTGACACAACTTGGAAGAAGCACATTCAATTAACCCAAATTATGTGGCACGATTGTCAGCTAGACAAGGCAATCATTGGCCAAGTTGAGTAGCCACGAATTGCCAAAGTTTAGTCACCAATTATTAACTAGAAGATTAGATCTTTTAAAGATCTTCTTGGATGCCTCAAATTCTCCTACTTAATTGTGTATGCTGGGTGATTCAGATAGAGAGTTGTGTTGAGATGGAATGATATATAATATGGCTACTAGGATAGTTTTCTTTCTTGAATGTCTATTTTGTGTTTATGCAAGGCAATTTAGATAGATGAGTTGTAAGGTTCATACTATGAATTCTTGGTAAGGCGTCTATATGGGCTATAATGTAACTATAAGGATTACAAGCATTTTTGATGTCAAATGAATTGTGTAGTCAAATGGCATATTATAAATAATTGAGGTCCTTTATGAATAATGAATCAAAGTTGCCCTATATTGGTTTTTATCTTTATCAATATAAAATGCTTTGTTATTTCAAGTTTTACTTGGATTATTAAGTTTGGGTTGTTTATCTTTCCACATATGTTTTGTGGTAGGTTTAGTCTATATTAAACTAAGGGTGGTTTGAACATCTAGACTAGTTGCAATGATAGTACCACAAAAACCAAGCATATGTCTATCAATACATTACAGAATCAACATTCCATTGATTTATTAAATGTTGATATGAGGGTAAGTGCTATTTCATTGGGAAAGAATGCAAGTTCAAGATCACTCTCATATAATAAGTTGGCAACTGGTCATCAAAGGTTAGCCTAACTCAGGGCTAGAGACACTAAGATTATGAATAAGTTGATCTTAATTCAATTTTAGTTATTACCCCTTTTGCAAATAATTTAGAAAGAAGTGTCTATTGCATAGAATATTTTGAAGTACACACATTTTGAACATATTGAAGGTCTAATTGATCTAGCTATCAAGCTAAAAAACTAGTTTCAAGTTTTGGAGAAACTAAAGGACTTATGGAATAAAGGCTATGCAGACATTTTGACAAGCCATAAACAATTTTTTGATAAGCACAAGATAACCCCAGCAACCCCAAGCCATCAGTGTCAAAAGCAAGGGGGAACTAGAAATGGGAATGACAACAAGGAGTAAATAAAAGTAGAAATCAAAGTCAAAGACATCAGATGTCACAACATCAAAATTCTACAGATTCAGATTATAGTCTTAGGGGGAGTATTTTTTAATGCAATGACTATTCATGAGAAAGTAGTTTTGCCACTAACATCAAAGGGAAAGATTCTTGATCTCTAAGATCATGCTATCTATTAGTTTTCAAGCACTTAGTCATTTACTAGGAAAGGATGAATGGTCATCCCAATGACCAATTCATCTAGTGAAGGTTGAGCATATATAAGGACTTATTTATTTTGCATTACATGCCAAGAAAGTCAATGATTTCTGAGCACCGTAGTTGAGGCTGAGCGCATATATAAGCTAAGTTATTATAGTAGAGACCGAGTAAATTGAATAGACAATTTTTTTGAGAAAATAGAGAAGAGAATATATATAGAAGCCAAGTGTGATGACCGAGTGTCAGCACATTCAAATGTCGAGCAATTCAATTTTGTCATATGAGTTGATAATTACACAAACAACTATGTAAATCATTTTGGCTGACTTTCATACAATATTTAATGTTTGTAGAGGCAGTTAAGATGGAAGTTACACATCATTACATAAGGTAATGATCTCGAGGAATGCAAATCAACCAATCAAAAAAATAAAAAATAAATGGCAAAAGGAGATGAATTATAAACTATTCATTGACATCTATAACTTTCATAGAATATCTATTTAAGGAGGATTCTAATCCTAGAATCATGTTGTGTGTGTGTGTGTGTGTGTATGTGTGTGATGAGAAGATAAGGATGTGAACAAAGAGAGGTGGAATGCATGGATGAATGAAAGTGTGAATGTGAAAGTAAATAAGAGATCAAGGATAGAAAAAAGAAAGAAAGGCTAAGCTTGGAATTAGATTGGATAGAGAAATCAAAGTAGAAAAGGATTGAAAGGAGATATTAGATTGAAATATCAAATCAAACATTGTACATAGGAGATCCAAAATCATCTTGCAGAGAAAACCAAGGGTCGGGTACTAGATCAATTTTGAATAAGGGAAAATCTCTTAACTGAGTGATCCTAATGTGTCTATGTAAATATCCTAATATATTCCTTACTTAAAAGTAAGTGTAAAATCCTTTAACATGGTAGGAATTAACTATCTTGAAGCTTTTAATAGGGCATACCCCTCCTAGGGTAGATCATATATTATGATCAAACATTGTAACCCTAACAGGTTAACTTTATTGTAACCCTAGTTTTACCTTCACATTGAAGAGTTTTTGGGTTACCAAATCACTGTGTTGTGTGTTGAATCTTTCATGGATGTGTTGTATTAATTTACTATTCAAAATTATAGTTTTAATGTTAGATCTATGATATGAGATGAATTAGGTGTGAATTCAATAATTTGGTTTTGTAAGTAAAAGTTTAAGATTCTGATTCATCCCCCCTCTCAGTATCTTGTTTCCCAATAATCCTTCCAACATATATTTTATATATATTGTTATACATATTATTATTTATGATAATATAATATTATTAAGTGATGATTACACCATAAAGACATGTCTCCTCTCATATTCATATTAGATCCAAATCTGCATTTGGAACACATCAATTACAATGGCCATATTAGTACATTTTCATAAAAGATCCATGCTACTTAACATGGTATTAGAGCTAGATTGCAAATGTAATAAAGGAGGAGATATATTTAATGTTGTGTTTATAAAGTAAAAGAAGATACACTCAAGTCATTAGGAAGCAATTAATCTTAGTTAGCAATCACATTTTTGAAGGATTCTACACACCATTAATTATCATCATTGGAAGAAAAGAAGGATATGAAATGATAGAAGCCATTAAGGAAGAATATTAAGGGACATGTCAAAAAACACATAGGGAAAATACAATGATAAAGTCTTCAACTATAATGTATGTAAAATGATAAAGATCAAAAGAGTAGTGTAAATCTCCATATGGAAGGATTTGACATCTCTTTTGACCACCTAGTAAAGGAAAGTTATTATTAAAATAAAGCACTGTACAAGGAAAGTATAGACATAAGAGAGTAAATAGCCAGTCAAGTTTACCAAGTGGTGGAAAAGTAAATTTTTTTAGGAGGTATCAAACACCTGCACTTGAATTCCTATATAGGGGAATACAATTTGATAAAAATAATAATTGCAAATGGCTTATTACATATCAACTATCAGAGAATTTGTTATATCCAAAAACATTACATTAAAATCACTAGATGTTGGTCTCTATAATTAGGTGATACCAAGCAAGCTTGGAAGGACATGAGTGTTGGCCAATCAATATTTATTCAAAACTATTTGAGAATTCAATGACACATTAATATGAAACAAAGGTTGGATAATATAAGGAAGACTTATAAGATAGTTGTTAAATATTTTTTCCCCCATTCAACTCAACATTGATAACCAATCTAAGAGATCTTCAACGGGCTAGATTTCTTGTGGAAGGATAACATGAAATTTATGTGGTTCAGTTTCTTCATTGACTAAGTGAACCCGATTTCCTTTATTGTCAAGTTGCAAGTTAGGCTTGCATGCATCAATGACTCTCATGTTTTCACATACTATCTCAACATCCTCCTAAAAACACAGGATGTTGTTGCATGTCACCATTCTGATGTTTCTTCACACTATACTTCATGAGACCCTAAAGTCTAAAATTGTGCCACATGGTAGAGGGTCCCACTTCCTATGTTATCTTTGTGGTGTCTATGCTTTTTGCGCAAGTATTTGGCTTGACACATCATCTGATGACATCCTGCCACACATCATCATTATGATATTTTCTCATACTACAATGTCTCAGTGAGGCCCTAAGGTCTAGAATTATACCACATGATGGAGGGCCCTATCTCTGATGCTTAGGTTAACCCAACATGTACATACATAGATTGACAATGAAGATTCAACAAAATATTAAAAGATCACTTTTTGTTCTATCAAATAGCAAAGTGCATCAATGACCCACATATTTTCTATGAGATGGTCTTCTCACATCACAAAAGTGTGAGATGCAACCAAGTGTTGCCATTCTAGTGTTTCCTCATATTGCAATTGTCTCTACGAGACTCTAAAGCCTAGAATTGTGGGAGATGCTATGATATGTCACCCTTCTAGAATTTCCTCAATTTGTAATGCTTTCGTGAGGCTCTGAGACCCAAAATTGTGCCACATGGCATGGGTCCCCACCTTTCATGCTATCTACTTCCTTCATTGGGAGGGCATCTCCTTGTGACATCTTAGCCATTCGCTAGAAATAAATCTCATCTACATTGACAGATAAATTTTAATCTCTCATTGAAGAGATTTCCCATGGTCAACCCTACATTTTTGTAGGAGGGTAACATGTCATGTTACCCCTTCCCACAATTTTTTGCTAGTGACATGAATCAACTTCTTGTGACCATTTCACACTATTAGGGCCAGTTCTTCAATGTTGAGAAACTTCTTGGCCATTGTTTGCATGACACCAATGCACTCCATGCCTCTTTAATGCTCGGAATGGTCAAATCCTTGGGGATTACCTCTTACAGATGGATGCATCATTTTTTTCTTCTTGTCACTTCTAACAACAATTGCACTTCATGATCATATTTCATTCTGATTCTCAGTTATTGCTCCCGTCTGTAACTCAAATCCACCTAGTTGGGGTTTGAAATACATATTTAAATAAAAGTTATGCCTGAATTCTTTAAAAGGTAGTTGTAAATATGTTTTATTGGTTCTTCTCTGGTGGTATTTTTGCAGTAGCCTTATGCTCTGTAATTGTATTACTTTTACCTTCCATTAATGAAATCACTCTACTTCTTGCCTCTTCTTTCCATTCATTATTTGTGCATGTGTATTTACTTGTTGTGGATGTTTCCCTTATATTTTCTTATATTACATGTTGTGTTTAATCTGTTGGCAATTATTGGATAGTGAGAATTATCTTTCCTTTCAACAATTCATCAGTTTCAAACCTACATGTCACTTTGGGATATAGGTTGGAGTTAATATTAGTGTATTTTGGGTTTTCATTGATGTTTTGTATAGTCATAGGCATATTTTTAATCCTAGTTCTATCCTAGTGCATCACCTACCTTTCCCTTTTTGCAGTTTCTTTCAGTTTCCTTCTTCCTTTCCCTTCCCAGCTATAGTTTAGGTGCTGCCTAATTCTAAAGAAGTCGGCCATCTCTAGAGATTCAACCTCAGAGCACAAGTCCCACACTTGGAGGTTATTTCCATGTTATACAAGGTATCTAGAGGGTCATGCCTTAAGAAAGGGTACAAAATTTTGTGTCAAGAGTTTTTGGCACACCTGATGGGACAATTATTTAAAGATTCAAATTAGTCTTGAGAACCTCCACTGGTCATACTACAATTTTTGGCACGCCCAATGGGACAAATTTTAGCTTCATAAGTCCATTGGTTAGTCAATTTGTGACCTATTCATTGAGAAATTGAGTATTTTTCTTAGTGCCATTAGCCTTTGGATACACTCATTCAACACCATGGTGACTCTATGCATCTATCAATTTCAATAGGTCAAGTGCTGATATGTTTTAGATTTTCTATTTCCTCAGGATTTCTATGAAGTTGCTTGTTTAAATTCTTTCTCATGGACCCCATTCATAGAGATGCCTCCCATTTCCCACATATCATGAAAAGACTATTCCTCATTCCTCCCATCCTCTATCTTAGCAACAACCTAGTTATCACTAGCCTGATTACCTAGATCACCATAAGGCTAGTTTTACTCAAACCCATCATGTCATCTATGGCCATGAATATGTGAAAATTTCCCAATCCAAGTTCATCATAGTCAAAGATTTCTAGGAGAAACAAGAGAAGAGGATTGAGTTAGACCTTAGTTCAAATATTTTTGACCTTCAAGAGCATTCAGATAGTTTGGGATTTGGGTTTGTTGAGCTTTCCAAGATTTTTAACTATGTTGAAAATCTATACCCAGATATGGACTATGAGGATTTCTCTTTTGTTATGCTCTTTATGAATTATTGGATTAAGGAGTTGCATGATGATAGAGAGATGTAGGAGAATGATCCTTATGTTGGTGGTATGGTGTCTGAAGCATTTGGCATTTTCAATGAAGCTCACCAGGTCGTTCAAAAGGTGCAACAAGATGAAGAACTAAAACAAAAGATAATTGAGGAGGAGGAAAGGCTCAAGCGTTCCCAAATGTAGAGAGCTAAAGTGAAAGAGCCTCCAAGGAGGAAGTTTGCTAGCTTTAGACAAAGAAGTCCTCCCCAGATTTCTACTTCAAGTTGCTTGAATCTCAACCTACACCTTAGACACATCCATGTGTTGATGGTGGTGAGCCTGTGAATGACTATTGTCCTTTATTTTTTGTTAATAAATAACTAGATATATCTTTTCCCACATCAAAGACACCAAAAAAACAACTACCAATTGAAGAGCATGTGTTGCAACAAGGGGTCATGGAGGAAAAGAACAATAAAGCTATTCCTATTCTTGAGGAATAAAATTTGGCTTTTGAGCCTATAGTGGAACCTGAGGGCCTACTGCAAGAAGAGGAAAATATAGACCATGTGTTGCAGCTGGAGGTTTTCCATGATATGGTGGGGAAAGAAACATTGCCTAGCCTACCCCAAGTACATAAGGTACAAATTGTTGCTCATGAGCCAACACATACTCTAGAGGGAGAAATATTGTTGCAACTGCTAGAAGCACAATGAAGGTAGTTTGAGTTAGAGCCTTTAGAGCATTTGGAAGCCCAAAAATAAGAGCATGAGGTAATTCTTGCAAGGGATTTGGTTTCACAAAAAGAAAGATGTGAGAAAGAACTACAAGTGAAGTTGATGACCATGCTTTTTGATACAAAAAAGACATCAAATGAGGCACATAGAGATCTTTCTTCCACATCACAAGAGCTTGCATGAGTGCAAGAGGTGCAAACTCTTGTTTGCAAGGATTCACATGGGCTAGAGGAGGAACATATGTACATTGTTGCAACCACAACATGAAGAAATAAACACACCACTAGCCACACCATTAGAGACAACTCTTATTGGCCATAAGGATTTGGAGGTTGTAGAGAACAACATGGTTAAGGCCGATTGCTTAGACCAAGCATCATCAAGAGGATTCCCCATAAGATATCTAGCTCTGCAACAATGCAAGTTGTCCTTGGTCATGCTCATCCCATAGCATGAGGAAGATTATCACAAGGAAGAGAAAGCATGCCTTGCTAAAGAAGACAATGTCCTAGTACTAGAAATATTCTTTATTTTGAACATTGGGAAGGTGTTACATGCACCAATATGCTTGTCATACTTGCTAATTTTTCTAGCTGCCCATGTGCATGGGATAATGAATTAACTTGTGAGGAAGGGAAACTACTTCAACAACCCATTAAATGGATTTTTTTGATCATTTAAAAAAAAATGATTGCACATATTAGAGTAGATGTTTTCAAATTTCCAAGAAGTGCACATGCACATCTTTCTAGAGCTCCCTAGAACCTCTTTTAATTTTACTAGTTCCAGAGGCAAATTTTTGTGAAGTTATAGGTGGAATGGTGTGTTGTTCTTTTGGTGACTCCATGCCCAATGAATTTCTTAAGGCCACTGATATATGCTTAGTAGGAAAGCATCCCCTCTGAGTTTCCAAGAATGTTGGCTATTTTTGCCCCTATTTAGCCCAACATTGATAATTGATCTAAGAGATCTTCAACGGGTTGCATTCCTTGTTGAGGGATAACATGACATTCATGTTGGCTTGATTTCTTTATTTACTGAGTTGGCTTAGTTTTTTCATTGACTGAGTGAACCCGGTTTCCTCTATTGTTGAGTTGTGAGTTAGGCTTGCATGCATCAATGAATCTCATTTCTTTGTGCACTATCTCAACATCCTCCCAAAAATATGGGATGTTACTACATATCGCCATTCTGGCATTTCTTTACACTGTGTAGTCTCTGTAAGGCTTTGAAGTATGGAATTGCACCATGTGGTGGATGGTCCAACTTCTCATGTTATCTTTTTTGTGTCTATGGTTTTTATGTAGGTAGTTGGCTTGATACATCATTTGATGTTATGCTACCACACATCACCATTACAACATTTCCTCATAATACAATGTCTCCATGAGGCCCCAAGGTATGGAATTTTGTGATGTGATGGAGGGCCTCATCTCTAGTGCTTAGGTTAACCCAATATGCAGATGCATAGATTGATGATGGATATTTAATGGAAGATTAAAAGATCAACATCTATTCTGTCAACTAACAAAGCATATCAATGGCCTATGTGTTTTTTTGAGATGCTACCATGCATCGTCCTTCTAACGTTTCCTCACTCTATATTACTTTCATGAGGATTTGAGACCTAGATTTTGCACCACATGGTGGGGGTCCCCACCTTTCATGCTATCTTCTTCCCTCATTGGGAAGATTCTCCTCTCCACATCTCAATCATCCACTAGAAATAAAGCTCATCTATGTCAATGACTGTGTTTTAATCTCTCATTGGGGAGATTTGCGAGGTCAACCCTACATTTTTTTCAGGAGGTTAACATGTCATGTTATCCCTTCTTTAGTTTTCTGCTAGCAGCATGAATAAACTTCTTATAGCCATTTAACACCATCCAGACCAGTTCTTTAATGCTTGATGACTTCTTGGGCCTTATTTGCACAATGCTAATACACTCCATGCCTCTTTAATGCATGAAATGATCAAATATTGAGGGATTTGACTTCTTACACTTGGATGCATCATTTCTTCTTCCTATCACTTCCAACAACAATTGCACTTCATGATTAGATTTCATTTTTATTCTCAGTTATTTCTCTCCTCTTCAACTCAACTCCACCTAGTTGGAGTTTGAACTAAATAGTTAAATCAAATTTATTTTTGAACTCTTTAAAAGGTAGTTGTATATATATATATATATATATATATATATATATATATATATTTGGTTCTTCTCTAGTGGTATTTTTGTAGTAGCCTTGTGCTCTGGAACTATATTCCTTTTTCCTTCTATTAATGAAATTCTTGTTTCTTACCTCTTCTTTCCCTTCATTATTTGTGCATATTTATTGCCTTGTTTTGAATTTTTCTTCTCTACTTCATAGAGTTATATGTTGTGTTTAATCTATTAATGATTGTTGCACTGTGAAAATATCCTTCCTTTCTGCATTTGATCAATTCCAAACTTGCATGTGAATTCTTAGGAAATATAATAGAGTCAAGATTTGTGTATTTGGGTGTTTCATTCATGTGTTGTGCATCTATAGGTTGAGATTGTAACCATAATTATATCTTGGTGCATCACCCCCCTTTCCCTTTCAAAATTTTAAGTAGTAGTTTAGGTGCACCCTATTAGTAAGGAAGTTGGCCTTCTCTGATGGTTCAGTCTCAGAGCACAAGTCCCACACTTGGAGGTTGTTTCCATGTTACACAAGGCTACTTGAGGGGCATACCTCAAGCAAGGGTGTAGAGCTTTGTGTCAACAATAGCCAAGGTATAAATTAAAGATGGGAAGCAGGAAGCCATAAAAGATAATACACTTAATCATTAGAAAATAAAAGATACAAATATTTTCATATGACAATAAGGAATGAGAAGAGGATACAAAACATGGAGGAGTCAAAGGAGAGAATCCTCCATTGATGATGAACAAAGAAGTACATTTGATCATTCCAAGTGACATGGACATCAAACCCCCTATGAAAGTTGAGAAGCATAGATAAGCTTGGATGAAGGAGGGACCCATGAATGAATATGTGGCATACAAGACACAAACAAAGCCATCAAAATTGGCACAATTTTATTGGAAAGACAACCCCACCCAGTATGTTAGTTAGCAGGATTCAAAATTTAGCCGATGACAAGACCCATTTTCATGCATAGTGGAATAAAATACATGTGTGTTGGGCATCTAGGGTGGTGTGGGTGCATAACTATTTAGTGTTTAGAGGCATCTTAAATTCAAGGTGAGTACATGTATGATTCCTTAGAAATAATATGTTTATCGAGCTTCCACCTATTAGACAATTTGATAAACATGTTGGTCTTTATATTGTTTATTTGATAGAGGGGCATGGGGGATTGATGATGTGGCTAAGTTATATGTGAAAATTAAAAATAGTTAATTTTTTTTAAAGATAATGGTTTCTTTTCTTATGCCTCATTTTGGTTACCATCACTTGTCATATAGTTTGGTTGGCTAGGCAATTGGGAAATATTTGTGACTAAACCTAGTCAAACTCATTTTATAAACTTACTTGAGTTAGATTTGATATTTTATGTGAGTAAAACTATTGTATTTATTTTAAGAAGCAAGATGTGACACGACGTCTTTAAAATATTTACTTCCAACTATACCAAAGGAGATTGCAAAAATTTGGACAAATTGACAACATCGAACATGGAGGACATTTATTGTTTTATGTCAGAGTCATAATGTGAACTTGGAATATGAATGACAAATACAAGTTATCAAGAAGCAAAAATGAATGACATAAGTGTGATAATGTGTCTATGCCAAATATATCCATGGCTAATGGACTATACTAGTCAACTCTTCTTACAAAGTTTTTAAAAAAGATTCTATCTACAAATTTCAATGATATTTGGAACATATAATTGGTGTAAGATATTCATTTTTACTATGGACACAACCTTGGAATATGAAGGGAATTATTTATACTAAAGTCATTATTTCTCCACTACAATAAAATTATTTTATCGAGCATAAATTTATTAAGTCCTTAGCAAGTATGAAGATAAATATTATGGAGGAGGAACTTTGAACAAAGGTTGATATACAAACCACAAGTGATAATCATATTTGAATAGAGACAAAATAATCGATGTACAAACTTCTTGACAAAAGATGATGGATATTCAGATCAAATCTTGAAATGAAGAAAGTAACTTGAAGATTGATGCCTAAAGAATAACTGTGAGTTGAAGACTATTGTGGTCTAACATTTCTTGGGAATTTTAATTGTGAGTTGAAGATTATCATGGTCTAACAATCCATTCAATGATATAAGAAAGAGAATTTTACATTGTGGGGGGAATGATAACCAATGTTTCATTCCCACTCAAACCATCTTTACAAAGGAGATGTCCCATGACCCTTATGGGTAGATATGTATTCTTATCCTTGAGTATTACATTTATCTACTCTTTTTAGTATCTTTGTAGTTTTATACATACTAGAAGAGTTATTTTCCTTAATCTTTTCCTTTATGTTTGAGGATGTTCTTGTAGGAAAAGAAGGTTGGTAAACATTCTACCAAAACTGTGCAAACTCAATCTTATGACACTATCTCTAAAAGAAATTGTGATTAGGCTAGATAAAGTAAGGCTTTTGAAGAAAATATGTTTGATGATTGAGATTATGAGTATCCTTCTACATTAAGAGGGAGTATGACACTTCTTCAAAGGCAACATAGGAGCTTAGAAGATTGATTCTCAGAGGGAGCCTAAAAATATATGTGTGTGACTGCATGATTTTAAATGGGCCTACCCATGTATACATCATGAGGAAGTAACAACTTGTTACCAGAAAGTTAGAAGATTGATATTAGATTCAATGGGAGTTTGACAAGCATCCTTAGGTGAAGAGAGCTCTAAGGGAGTAACTAGAGGACCTGACTTCCCATGATAATTGTTCAGAGGGAGAATTTTGAGGTGCACTCCTTTTAAAATGACATCTTCTCTATGAGGAGAAGTTATAAGTGAAATTATTTTTAATCATTCTTCTCTAAAAGGTGATAATCTTTCATTGACATATATAAACAAAAGGCAATGAGTGTAAGATGAAAATCTTATCAATGATAGAATTTTTATCATGAAAAACTTCATTAAGTTGTTGTCCCAGAGTTTTGAAAGTCAAATAATAAATGTATCATGAAAAAGTTCATTAAGTTGTTATCATGAAAAACATTAAATTTTTCCATTTGTGTGTTATGAAAGGTGATGATCTTTCAGATGTATAATATCACTATTGTAAGGTGACGGCATTATCAATAGTTTGACCTATCTCCTAGATACACTACATTAACTTGTAGCACCTAAATGTGTTGGATGTTTAGGAGAAAGTGTTATCATGGTTCTTTGGGCTAGATTTTGCTAGAAACCATGATAACTAACTTTTTATGGTTCTTTGGATTGGCCGGTCTTGCTGAACACCATGAAATTGTTACTATTATAGACCACACTTAAGGTTGTGTTTAATATTATATTAAATTTATGAAAATTGCTTTAGTTCCTTCCTTTCTAAAGAGGGAGTGTTGAGAAATTTAGCCTTATAGTGAATTGAATATCATTAGTGAATTGAATATCATATTGAGATGATATCTCTTCATAAACTTGAGAGCATAATGTGTTCTACAAATCCTCCCTAGCTAAGAGGGAGTGTTAGTTGTAGCTTTAGTTAGATTGATTTGATCTAATATACATCATTGTTATTGGCAAATCATCATTTCCTATATATACTTATCCATGTTAAATAATATATATGATTGCATATAATGTATCTGTGTAGTTCTATACATACTAGAAGATTTATTTTCCTTTAAGTCTAAGGATGTTCTTGCAGGAGAAGAAGGTTGGTAAACATTCTACCAAAATTGTGTAAACTCAATCTTATGACAATATCTTTAAAAGACGTTGTGATCAGGCAAGACAAAGTAAGGCTTTTGATGCAAATAACTTTGATGATTGAGATTATGAGTATCCTTCTACATTAAGAGGGAGTATGAAACTTCTTCAAAGGAAATACATGATCTTAGAAGATTTATTCTCAGAGGGAGTCTAGAAATACATGTGTATGACTGCATGATTTCAAATGGGCCCATCCATGTATACATCATGAGAAAGTAACAACTTGTCACTAAAAAGTCAAAAGATTGGTATCATATTCAATGGGAGTTTGACATGCATCCTGAGGTGAAGAGAGCTCTAAGGGAGTAACTAGAGGACATGACTTCCCATGATAATTATTCAGAGGGAGAATTTTGAGGTGCACTCCTTTGTAAATGACATCTTCTCTATAAGGAGAAGTTCTAAGTGAAATTCTTTGTAATGCATTCTTCTCTAAAAGGTGACAATCTTTCATTGAAATATATAAACATAAGGCAATAATTGTAAGATAAAAATATTATAAATGGTAGATTTTTTATCATGATAACCTTCATTAAGTTGTTGTCACGAAAAGATTAATTTTTTGCATTTGTGTTCTATGGAAAGTGATGATCTTTCATGTGTGTAATGTCACTATTGTAAGGTGATGACCTTATAAATAGCTTGGCCTATCACCTAGATACACTACATTAACTTTTAAGATAAAAATATTATAAATGGTAGAATTTTTATCATGACAACCTTCATTAAGTTGTTGTCATGAAAATATTAATTTTTTGCATTTGTGTTCAATGGAAAGTGATGATCTTTCATGTGTGTAATGTCACTATTGTAAGGTGATGACCTTATAAATAGCTTGGCCTATCACCTAGATACACTACATTAACTTGTAGCATCTAAATACGTTGGATGTCTAGGAGCAAGTGTTATCATGGTTCTTGTTGGATACAATTGTTCAATTGTGTGTTTTCTTTGATGTTACACAAATGTCATATCAGTTATTAGTTAGAGTCTACTAAGCTCAAAAGGTTAGCAAAGAAGATTTACAATGTCTACCGAGTGTTCTCAGACTTCACCCTGTGCAGACAGTTGTTACCAAGCTTTCAAGGTTAGGAAAGGAAATTCAGTGTCTACTGAGCTTACTCAGTCATCAAAGGAAAATTTGGCAGAGAATAGTTCTTACTGAGCTCTCATGGTCAGTGAAGGAGATTTGGTTCTTATTGAGTTCACTCGGAAGCCAAAGGATTTCGCAGAATTTATAGTATTAACTGAGTTGAGATGGTTAACTCAGGAAATTATTTTTGGAGCAGTGTTTACTGAGCAGGATTGCGCTAATGAAGGATTTCATTGTTTTGGGAAATAAAGTTTATTTGTTTAATGTAATATTTGTAGCCGACTGATGTATGGTTTATTGGTAAATGTAACTTGTAATTGAGCCGACTTGACAATTTTTAATGTATAAAAAAAAGGTCAAGTTGTGGATTCTAAAAGGAAGGAACATGTATGCAATGAGCTGATTGTGTGAAGAAGTAGTATAAGAAAATTTTGAAGAAGAATCAGATATCCTTGAGAAGAAGCAGAGTTGTATTTGATAAGTGAGGATCTATTGAAGCAAAGTAGAGATCTGTATCAAAAAAGTTCAGTTGCATCTCATTCAGGTCACTTATTGTTACTTTCTCACCATTGTAACAATATTTCCTAAATCTCTTAACAGAGTTAGTTTAATAGCCATTTTGTAAATCCTCTAACAAGGTGGATAGTTTAGTTGAATTGTTCTAAAGACCTCTAGCAAGGCCACTCCAAAAAGGGTGAATAAATCCTCTAACAGGGTCACACCTAACAGTGTGTTTTGTAACTTTTAATAGACTTGGCTCCTAATAGGACTCATTTCAGAAGAGTGAAAATTGGTAGCTAGTTACTTGGTGGTTTTTTCCATATTGGGTTTCCATGTTAAATTCGGTGTCTCTTGTGTTCATGTTAATTACTTTTGCATGCATGTTAATAATTATGAATGCTTAAAGATCGGTAACAAGTCAATCTATCGAGTTACAACATTTTTGTGAATGTTTACTGAGTAAAAACAATAAGTAACTTGTTTGAAATCTAAGGGATATGTGGATATATTTTTGTGGTAACTGATTCACCCCCCCTCTTAGTTACTCCATCTATAATTCCAACAATTGGTATCAGAGCATTTGGTGCTTGCAGGAAAATATTTCAAGGATCTAAGCTAAATATCAAGATGTCTTACAAGAGGGAAATTCCAAGACTTAACAGGGACAGCTTCTTAGCATGGCAGGGATTGATGAGACTTCATCTAGCTTCTATCGAAGATATAGGACTGAAGTACCTTGATGAAAAAAATGCAAAACCTGCTGGCACATTATCTGTCAATGATATTGCTAAAAAGAAGACTCACAATGACATGATGATAGATATTGCATCTGCCCTAAGTTATGAAGAATTTGATGATATAAATGATTGCAAAACTACTTTTGAAATGTGGAACAAATTAAAAGAAGTCTATGGAGGTGATGATAATGTGAGAAGAGCCAAAGCATAAATTTTAAGAGGTTAATTTGATTAGATGAGGACGAGCGAGGTGAAAATATAGAAAAATATGTTGAAAGAGTTAAAGCAAGTGTAAGTGCAATCAAAGCATCTAGAGGAGATATCATAAAAGAAAACAGTTATAAGAAAAGTTTTTAGAAAACTACTTCCCATTTATGCAATCAAAGTCTTTGTAATTCAAGAAAGAAGATGTGAAGCAAATCATAAGATAAAATTTTAGGCCATAGTTGGAAGATTGACTGCATTTGAGCTAGATAACTATGATAATTATGTTCCAGTTGCCAAGAACATTGAATCAACATTTGAAGCCAAGATTTCACTCAAGGAGAAAGGCAAGAAGATAAAGGATTTTCAGTCAGATACTGAAGAAGAATCATAACAGAGTTCAGATAGTGATCTTGAGGTGGTTGAAGCTCTGCTAGCAAGGAAATATTCAAGAGGTAAAGGGAAATACAAAGGTAAGGTTCCTCTAATCTATTTTTCTTGTGAAGAAATTGGACATATTTCTGCTAGGTGCCCAAATAAGTAGAATAAGGATGAGAAGAAAGGTCACAAGTACAATGGAAAGAAAGACTTCAAATCATTAAAGGATAAAGGTAAGAAAACATGTTTGATGGCTAAGGATTCTAATGATTCTGATGAAGAAAAAGAAGATAAAATTGTTTACATTGCTATAAAGGATGAATCTAATAATGACAAGGAAATGGAACTCATTTCTCATGTGAGAAAAAATGATACATGGATTATAGACAGTGTTGTTCTCATCACATGATTTGTGATAAAACTAAGTTTGGACATTTTAAAGACTATGATGGTGGCAGTGTGAGGTTCGGTAATAATGAACCTTGTTGCATAAAAGGAAAAGGAAGAATCTCACTAACCAAAGAACTTGTATGTGATAATGCATATTGGGTAGAAGGACTAAAACAAAATTTTTTGAGTGTGGCATAACTACTCAATAATGGATTCAAAGTGGAATTCATGCATGTAAAAGAAAGACTGCTGGATGGTAAAGAAAAGCTAATTGGATCAGACACTCAAACAAAAGGTAACTTGTTTTATCTTGAACTTGGTGAATGTTCATGTTTTATTGCTCAAGTTGAAGAAAGTTGGTTATGGCATAAGAGGTTGTGTCATGTGAATTTCGATAACTTGGTGAAAATAAGTAAATTCAAGAAAGTAAGAGGCATTCCTAACATAAAGAATCCCGAGGTTGGTTTATGCAAGAATTGTCAAATTGGCAAGATGGGAAAGACTAGCTTTAAAAGTAAGAATTATCAGTCTAAAGAAGTTTTAGAAATTGTGCATACTAATTTGTGTGGACCTATTGGAATTGAAAGTTATATTGGTGAAAAGTTCTTCATTTTTTTTGTTGATGATTACTCAAGAATGATGACTGTCATGTACCTAAGAGAGAAATTATAAGCATTTGAAAAGTTCAAATGGTATTTGGCCAGAGTAGAGAAGAAAATAGGCAAAAGACTGAAATGGTTGAGGTCAAACAGAGGTGGTGAATTCATCTCACATGAGTTTAATAACTTTTGCATTGAAAGGGGAATCAAAAGGCAGGTTTCAACACCTAAAACTCTTGAACAAAATGGAATAGTTGAAAGAAGGAATAGATCTATCATAGACTGTGCAAGAACCTTAATTATTGAAAAGAGCATTGACTATCAAATACTAGAAGGAAGCTATCATCACTGCAGTTCATACCTTGAATTGAGTACAACTAAAGAAGGACTCATTCAAAACCCCCTATGAGTTGTGGTATGGCTACAAACCCAATGTAATTTACCTAAAAGTATTTCGAAGCAAATGCTATATTTTGAAAGAATTTAGAAAAGGTAAATTTGATGTGAAGGGCAATGAAGGAATATTTTGGAATATTCTTGCAAGAGTAAAGCATATAGATGTTTGAATTTGTCTACTCACAAAGTCATAGAAAGTGCACATGTGAAAGTTGATGAGTTTGTAGAAAGAACTGAAGAAGAAAGTAAAAGGGAAGTTCAAATTGAGCTAATGCTTACCAATTTGTAAGGACCTAAGTTGCAAATAGAAGCTACCGAATCAACAGCTACCAAGCCCGAACAACCAGAACCAGAAGTTGAACCACAAGAAGATAACAATGCAAGTCATTCAAAAGGCAAGGAGATTGTGCTAGCCAAGTATGTTAGGAGGCATCATGCATCAGATCAGATAATTGGAGATAAATTTGAAGGAACTATGACAAGAAGTAAGTTAAAAGGTACTTGTTTACTTGCTGAATTTGAACCTAGAAGTGTCAAAGATGCACTTGAAAATGAAAGTTGCATCGAGGCTATGAATGAAGAGATAGAGCATATAGAGGGAAAAAAAAACATGGACTCTTGTACCCAGGCCTAAATACAAAAATGTGATTGGAACTAAGTGGGTATTAAAAAATAAGCTAAATAAAGATGGCAAGGTGTTAAGAAATAAAGCCATATTAGTATGCAAAGGATACTCTCAAGAAGAAGGTATAGACTATGGAGAAAATTTTGCTCCTATTGAAAGATTGGAAGGTGTTAGAACCTTACTTGCATATGTTGCATACAAAGGATTCAAAGTTTATCAGATGGATGTCAAGTTAACATTTCTCAATGGTATACTAGATGAAGAGGTTTACGTTGAATAACCTAAAGGTTTTGTTGATCCAGACAAGAAGGACATGGTCTGCAAATTACATAAAGCATTGTATGGTCTAAAACAAGCCCCTAGAGCATGGTATGAGAGATTACATAACTATCTTATTCAGATTGGTTTTCAAAGAACTAATGATAATAGTAGCTTGTATCTCAAGAAATGACCAAATAATAAAATTGTTTTGGTAGAAATATTTGTAGATGATACCTTGTTCACAGGAAATGATGATCTTTGCAAAAAAAATTTAAAACAAATGAACAAGGAATTTGAAATGTCAATATTTGGTGAGATCAAATTCTTTGTTGGTCTTCAAATTCAATAGAATAAGAATGGTATTTACATCACTCAATCAAAATACATCAAGGAGATACTAAAAAAGTTTGGTATGGAAGACTGCAAACCAGTTGGGACTCAAATGTGTACTAGATTGAAACTTACCAAGGATGATGAATCAAAGGAAGTGGATCAGACATTGTATAGATCTATGATTGGAAAGTTGTAGTATGTAGTGCATACAAGGCCAAACATTGCCTTTGTAGTAGGAATTGTAGCAAAATTTTCAACAAAACCAAGAGAAAATCACATGATGGCAATCAAAAGGATCATGAGATATTTGAAAGGCATTGGAGATTATGGATTATGGTATAAACTTGGAGGAAATCTACATTCAAAAGTGTTTACTAATGCAGATTGGGCAGAAAATATTGATGAAAAAAAGAGTACAAGTGGAGGAGCTTTCTTTCTTGGAAAGAGGTTGGTTTCTTGGACAAGTAAAAAGCAAAATTGTACATCCCAGTCCACAACAGAGGCAGAATATGTTGTAGCAGCAGTAAACTGTTCAAACATTGTTTGTTTAAACAATTATTGGAAGGCATGAAGGTAGAGATTAAAGAACCAATTGTCATGTTTTTTGAAAATACAAGTGCAATTAATATATCCAAAAATCTAGTGATGCATTAAAAAACTAAGAATATTGCTATAAAGTATCACTTTGTTAGAGAATTAGTGCAGGATAAGGAGATCAGATTGGAATATGTCTATACAAAGGAATAAATTTTTGACATATTCACAAAGCCTTTACCTAAGGATGTATTCTTGTATCTAAGAGGTAAGTTAGTAGTCATTCCCCTATTTGAAGCACACTAAAATACAGTTTTAGCGATGCATCAATAGGAACCGAATTGAAGATCTATCAATTGATGCAAAAAATTAATGAAGACATTGCATATGAATCAATACTTAAGGTACATTGGAATTTATTTGAGTTGTGTTGTCTTTGACATGTGTTGTCAAAGAAGGAGAGTTTACTATCATATCTTTCTAAAATTTGCAAGAAAAAGAGAGTTTATGCAAGAGGGAGAGATTACTATGAAAGAGGGAGATTTCTATATTTGAAGGAGAAGCATTTTGTTAGAAAAGACTTGTTTTCAAATTTCATTATGCTATGACATGTTGTGTTGCCATCAATGCCAAAGAGGGAGATTGTTGAATACAATTGTTCAATTGTGTGTTGTCTTTGATGTTACACAAATGTCATATCAGTTATCAAATAGAGTCTATCGAGCTCATCAGGTTAGCAAAGAAGATTTACAATGTCTATCGAGTGTTCTCAGACTTTACCTTGTGCAGATAGTTGTTACCGAGATTTCAAGGTTAGCAAAGGAAATTCAGTGTCTATCGAGCTTACTCAATCACCAAAGGAAAATATGGCAGAGAACAAATCTTACCAAGCTCTCATGGTCAGTAAAGGAGATTTAGTTCTTACCGAGTTCACTCAACAACCAAAGGATTTTGTAGAATTTGTAGTATTAACCAAGTTGAGATGGTTAACTTAGGAAATAATTTCTAGAGTAGTGTTTATTGAGCAGGGTCAGCCAATGAAGAATTTCATTATTTCAAGAAATAAAGTTTATTTGTTTAATGTAATATTTGTAGCCGACTGATGTATGGTTTATTGGTAAATGTAACTTGTAATTGAGCTGACTTGATAATTTATAATGTATAAATAAAAGGTCAAGTTGTGGATTCTAAAAGGAAGGAATGAGTATGCAATGAGCTAATTGTGTGAAGAAGTAGTATAAGCAAATTTTGAAGAAGGATCAGATATCCTTGAGAAGAAGCAAAGTTCTATTTGATCAATGAGGATCTATTGAAGCAAAGTAGAGATCTGTATCAAAAAAGTTCAGTTGCATCTCATTCAGGTCACTTATTGTTATTTTCTCACCATTGTAACAATATTTCTTAAATCTCTTAACAGAGTTGGTTTAACAACCATTTTGTAAATCCTCTAACAAGGTGGATAGTTCAGTTGAATTATTCTAAAGACCTCTAGCAAGGCCACTCTTAACAGGGTGAATAAATCCCCTAACAGGGTCACACCTAACAGTGTGTTTTGTAACCTTTAACAGGTTGGCTCCTAACAGGGCTCACTTCAGAAGAGTGAAAATTGGTAGCTAGTTACTTGGTGGTTTTTCCCATATTGGGTTTCCACGTTAAATTTGGTGTCTCTTGTGTTCATGTTATTTACTTTTGCATGCATGTTAATAATTATGAATGCTTAAAGATCAAAAAAAAGTTAATCTATTGAGTTACAACATTTTTGTGAATGTTTACCGAGTGACAGTAGTAAGTAACTTGTTTTTGATAAGGTAAACAGGTTTTAAGGGGTCCTGAAACCCATAAGTTTAACAACAAGAAAGGCTGAAAATAAGCAAAAAAATGCCTAGCCAAAACATAAGCCTTACGGCTGAAAATAAGCCCAAAGGCCCAGCCCGAAACAACTGCCCACTAAAAGGCCAGAGAACCAACCAGAAAAATAGAGACCAGACAAAAAGCCAAAGCCAGGAGAGACAAAAACCAAAGGACAGAGACCCAACCTAGCAGACTACTTCTCCATCTCGAGCATGGTCTGGGTAGCTTCGGCGCACTCTTGTTGCTCTTCTGCCTTATGATCCTGGGCGTTCGTCAAATCCTGCTCCATAGTGCTGTCCTTGGCTTTATCCACATCCAGCCTATCTTTGTCTCTGTTTAGTTTATCATCTTGCTCCATTTGGTTCCTATCTTTGAGATTTTTTAAGAGAGAGAGGATGTTGTCGTTGATCGAAGCGAGGAGGGAGATCATTTGACTTGCCAGGTTGTGATTGTAGTTCTCAATATTTTTTACTCTTCTCTCCATCAGAGTCTCCCAGCTGTTCCGGTCGCCTTGGCTTTCTGCACCTGTCTTGCTCTTGATTTTTTCCATTTGGGAAACCCTATCTCTGACATCCTCGAGCTCTTGGAAAAGCCATTTAATTGATCTGAAGTTGTCAATCATGCTATTGCGAGCATTGTTCAACAGATTCATGCCCATTTCTCTTGCATTATCAGAAATAGCCACCATAGCTGGGTTAATTAGCTCATTGAGTCTAGGCTTCTCGAGGTCGTCCACTAGGAGTTGGGGGTTCATCGCCTCTCTATAGATTCCCATAGTAGCCGTTCTCACATTGAAGTTCTTCCAAGCCTTCCTTCTGTTATTAACTTGCACTTCCCCCTCAATCTGTCCAGAGTTGTCATTTTCCTCCAAAGGAGGTTGAGGATGTATAGGGGAGAGGGGAATGGGCAGAGAATCCTTTCCCTGACTACTGGAGCGCTCCATGCTCTCTCCCTCCCTCTTCTGTCTTTTTCTCAGTTTGTCCTCATCCAGCTCCTCCTTCGAAACCTTGTCAGAATCATCAGTATCTTGTTTGACATCTAAGGGATCTATGGATTTTTTTTTGTGGTAACTAATTTACCTCCCCCAGTTACTCTATCTATATTTCCAACAAGTTCTTTGGGTTGGATTTCGCTGAACACCATCAAATAGTTACTATTATAGACCACACTTAAGGTTGTGTTTAAGTTATATTAAATTTATGGAAATTGCTTCAATTCCTTCCTTGCTAAAGAGGGAGCATTGAGAAATTTAGCCTTATAGTGAATTGAATATCATATTGAGACAACATCTCTTCATATACTTGAGAGCATAATGTGTTCTACAAATCCTCCCTAGCTAAGAGGGAGTGTTAAAGTTGTAGCTTCAGTTGGATTGATTCAATCTGATATACATTATTGTTATTGTTAAATCATCATTTCATATATATAATTATCCATGCTAAATAATATATATTATTGTACATAAAAAAATAAATATATTATTGTATATAATATATATATATTATTGTATATAATATTATATATATTGTTATACATATTATTATTTATGTTTATATAATATTATTAAGTGATGATTACACCATAGAGACATGTCTCCTCTCATATTTATATGAGATCTAAATATGCATTTGGAACACATCAATTACAATGGCCATGTTAGTACATTTTCAAGAAAAGATCTATGTTACTTAACACTAAAATGGTCTAGGATGATGAACCTTTACAAGAATTTGCACACATAAAGAAATAAATTAAAGAGTCTCCTATTCTTAAAGATCCAGACTTTGAAAAACCATTCCAAATATTTTTATTTGCATCGTATCATACAATTGTTGTAGTCATGCTTTAAAAGAATAAGGAAGGATATGAAAAACCTATTACCTTTTTTAGCAGAAGCCTACAAATTTTAGAGTTGAATTATGATATAAATGAGAAGCAAGAATATGCTTTGGTAAAAGATGTTAAACTGTTTAGGCCATACTTGGTTGGTGTTGATGTAATAACATATTCCTAATGTTGTAGTTAAGGATATCTTTAAACAAACTAAGACTATAGGGAGAAGATATAGATGGATCAATCAAATGCAAGAATTTAATATAAATATCCATATAACCAAGTTGTTTAGAGGTCAAGGATTGGAAAAACTTATGGCTGATTCAAATTTGGAAGCAACACAAATAAATCAAGTGGAAGAAGAATATCCCTAGGAAATTATTAAAATGTTTCCAGGGTATTCTAACATTGTCTTCTATTTGAGGTGTATGAAATATCATGAGGGCCTAAGTGAGAATTATAAGAAAACTTAAAAATTACAAGAAACAAAATACATTCTCATTCATAGTGATCTTTATTGAAAAAATAGAGAAGGTATTTTACATTTTTGTCTAGACATGGATCAAGCACTTGTGATCCTTAAAGAAATACATGAATGGGTTTGTGGATGATATTTCTCTATGAAAACTACTACTCATAAAATCTTGTGGGTAGGATATTAGTGGCCCTATCTTTTTTAGAGATTGCATTGCTTATATTAGAAAATGTAAAGCATGCCATAAATTTTTAGGAAAGCTTAAGTATGATGGAGCCTTTCCTCTTAGAACTCTATAAGATGAAGAATCATTTTAGATGTGGGGAATTGACTTCATAGGTGAAATCAGCAATAAATCAAGTAGTGGATATAATTGGATTCATGTTGCTATAGATTACTTCACTAAATGGGTGGAAGTAATTCCAACCAAACATTCCATGACTATGGTTGTTATTGAATTTTTTTATGAATAATGTTATGACCAAATTTGGAGTTCCTAGAAAAATCATTGTAGACAATGGAATGTGTTTAATATATGAGGAATTTTCAAAATCTTGCAATAAATATGGTATTTAGGTTTCTTACTCTTCTCCTTATCATCCTCAAGGAAATGACATAGTTGAATCTGATAACAAAAGTATACTTAAAATTATCAAAAGGATGTTGGGTAACAAAAAAAAAGCTTCAAATTCTAAGCTACATCTTCAATATGGGTAGATAGGATCACAAAGAAGAAACCCATGGGGTTTTCATCATTTGAGCTTGTGTATGGGAAAGAAGCTAGGCTTCCTAAAAGTAATTTGTTACTAGTTTATAGGTTCATCAAGAAAGAACAAATAGAAGATATAGATTTTATGGATGAAAGGCTTAATGCATTAGAAAAATTAGATGAAAACATAAGAGCGACATTAGAGCATAACATTGAAAGACAAAAAGGGTTAAACATCTTTATGACAAAATATTATCAGAGATAACCTTTAATATTGGTGATTGGGTTCTAAAATGGAATGTTAAGGATAAAGACAAAGGAAAGCATGGAAAATTTGATGCTCTTTGATTAAAAAATTTTGTGATATCTGAAAAGGTAGGAGAGTATTCATTCTTTCTACGGGACATTGATGGGAATATACAAGAATTTCCTATTCATGCCCAATATCTTAAACCGTTTTTCTTTTGAAAGGCCATGTCAGTTTTGTTATATTAGTAGAATAAGGTTGATTTCATTTCATCTTGTTATTTTTACTACCTGTTGTTTGTTGTAGAGATAGTTGGATTCTCATCATATTTAGAAGAATACATGTCCCCAAAGAGAGCCACTAATGGAACTTCAATTTTTTTATTCTCCTCAAACAAAACATTCCCAATTTTTATGTTTTGGAATAAGAAAGAATTGTGATTTAGCATTTTTTAGAGTATTAGATATGTAGTAAAATGAGGGTTCTGATTTCATGATTTTGGGAATAAGATAAATAAGCTTCTCCAATTTCACAATTTTGCTAGACAACAAATGTTAATTCTCTGATTTTGTAATTTTGCTAGGCATAAAAAGTTAGTCCTCCAATTTTGCAATTTCACATTAAGATGGATTTTTTGACTCTAATTTTGTTATTTGCATCAAGCATGGTTTCTTATGTTCAATTTTGCCATTTTTTAGCTTGTTATTTTTTGAAATGTCAATTCCATTATTTTGTGTGAGGAAGAGTTCTGTAGAGCTATAATTGCAAAGATTGATATTTTGAAGCAATATTTTTTGGTACCATGATTAGACATGCACACAAAATTTTTAAGTATATTTTCATCTTATCTTAAATCAATATTGAAATACATGTGACAATTTCTTTACGTTTACACATGTGAATAGCTGGCTAAAATTTAATGCATTTAACAACCATTGTTTAGAAGGACAATACAAGGTTGATGCACTTGAAAAATTCTTGTAGTGCAAGATTTTATGTTCTATGTTTGTGACGATTATAAGGATTCTCTGTCATGAGATTAGCAATTCAAGCTTATAATGAGGAAGATGATCCAAAGCCAGTCATGAAATCTAATTTATCATTGGTAGAAGAAGACCAATTAGATGTTCTTAACAACATGTATGCGACTTCCTAAGAATTGTGAACATGTTATGCCAACTATGCCAGTGATACTCATGAATTGGAATTAGAGGAAGATGGAGCTAAGGTCCATGTCATCCTTGCTGAGTTTGATGACCTTTGTGAGAGCCAACATTTTGAAGAAATTATTGATATGATACAAGAATTATAGTTTTGTTTTAAGTATATTAAAGCTTTATTATTTTAAATTTTGGTGATTGGTTGCAATTAGTTGATAGTTAGTTTCTTTTTGTAAAGGTCTTAATATTTTTTTCACTCTTTCATTTTGTATAAAAAAGGGTACCAAGATCTTGTAGATAGAGATAGATATATAGAATAAAAATGATACAGAAGGCATTTTTGATATATATATAAAACCAATCATAGCCCAATTCTACTCATTTTTAGAATGAATAAAAATAATCTTTTTTAGAATCAATAAAAATAATTTATTTCTCTTCCAAATCTTGAGAATTGAACATAAATATTGCTACCTAAAAGTTATCTTCTTGGATTTATATTGTTGTTGATAGATTGAAATTGAGAAAAATTCTTGATAAGAAAAGGTCATATAGGGGTTTTGTGTAATTGGTCTTCTACCTTTTAAGGTTAAATACAATTAATTAGGGTTTTATGATATCAATTTCTCTATCCAAAATTGATTGTAGCATACCTGTCTCCAAGTAATTTGATATTTGCAATTAATATTACAATTAACTCTTTTCTCCCAATAGAAAAGGACTAGTCTTCGTTTCTTCTAAAAAAAGTAGAATTTTGTGGAAGGTGATATTACTTGTATTTATCATATGTATACATATCTTTCTTCACCCTTCATTTTACTTACGTTTAAAAAACACTTTCAATCTTTATTTTTCCTTGAGAAAGTTCTTGACCACTCAAGAGTATCAATTATATGTTTGGATTGGTGATTTTTCTCCTCTATAAGAGTCAAGATAGAAGGTACAACCATGTAGGTTTCATAGAGCCTAACGTGTGCAAGTTTATTGATTGTGTTTCAACCTTCTTTTTTGACCAAAATTGTTTTGATTTCCTAGCATCAAGTAGGCAAGGTTTGTAGGTTTTTAACCAACAATTCTAAGAAACAACATGTTGCTTTACAATCTTGCATATTTAACTTTTGGATTAACTGCTTTGCATACTTACTTTGATTAATCAAAGTACTACCATTTTTTTCCACTCTTCAATTCCTAAGAAATCATAAATTTTTCCAAGATCCTTCATTTCAAATGCATGTGACAAAGTTCCTTGATTGCATCAATCAACTCTATAGAGCTTCCTATTATGATTAAGTCATCCACATACAAAGATATGAAAACAACATTCCCATGTTGATCATTCATAATGTGAAAAGTTGGATCATTTTTACACTTGATATATCCTTCTTGAAAGAAGAACTTATCAATTTCCTCATATCATGATCTTGGTGCTTGTTTGAGACCATATAATGTTTTTTTAACTTGCATACCAAATGTTCTTTTCCCTATTTTACAAAAACTTCAGGTTGAACAAGAAAAAAATCTTCTCTTAAATCACCATTTTAAAATGTTGATTTAACATACATTTGATGAAGAACCCAATAAAATTTAGTAGGAAGTGCAATTATTAGTCTAAAAGTATTAATTTTAGCTACTAGTGAAAAGGTATCTTCACAATCAATTTCGTCCTTTTGCGAGTACCCTTTGACAACTAATCTAGCTTTGAATTTATCAATAGTGCCATCAACATTAAAATTTGTTTTGAGAAACCATTTACAACCAATAGGAATTATACTTGTTGGTAGTTCACTTAGCTCCCAACTGTCATTAATCATAATTGAAACATATTCTTCTTGCATTGTATTCATCCATTCTTTATGATTCTTAGTTTCTTCAAAATTTCCATGTTCACCTAAACTCATTACTTGAGTCATTAAACCATAATCATTATACCTGATTGGTGCCTTGATTTTCCTTGTAGATATTTTTATTGCATCATTATTGGATGGAATGGATTCAACTTGACTTGTTTCATGCTCATGATAATTAATTTGTTGACCTACAACATCTGAACTTTCATTTCTTCTTTGAGTAGTTTCAATAAAATAGTTTTGTCCACCTTTTATTCTTCTTGAACATTATCTATAGATTCATGAAATATAACATCTCTATTAGAAAATACCTTATGAGTAGTAATATTATACATCCTTTAGACCTTGTAATCAATAAAATAACCAACAAATATAAATTTGAATGACTTTGCATCAAGCTTCTAGCTATGTGCAAGATCATGGTGTGCCAAAAAGTGGCAATGTGAAAAAAGTAGAGTTTTAAAACATCTAAAGTGTTTCAAGACCTGCTCTGACTTTTTTCCACCCATCTTGATACCAAAGCAAAAAGGTGATACCAACCCTTTTCAAGACCTGATCCCATATCAGATATAAAATTAGGTACCCGAAACCTACAACCACAAATTTAAACAAAAAACCTGAGCACATTTTCATTATTTTTGGTTTGTTTGTGTTGTTTACTAGCCCCCATTTTGGGTATACAATTTGAAATCAGGTACAAGATTAGGAAATTTCAAGTAAGTTTTTTTTTGTTTATTTAATTATTTTCATTGATATATATTTAAAATTAGATTTTTTTAATAGAAATCACTAATTTTATTATTAAAAAAAAAACTATTAATACAAATAATAATTATTGGATTCTTTGCAATTTAATAGGCATGCATGAACCAAATGATTTTGATAGCACTGAGCCACAAAAAAGAGTTCCTTGAAACCCTCCACTAAACGATCCACTACCCCCTCATAACCCTCCACCAAATGATCCACTACCCCCTCAAAACCTTCATCAAATTGAAGATTTGATACAAGAAAATCTAAATGAACTAAGGGGTTTTCAAGCCACATATAACAATATACTTACATTGGCTCCTATGTTATCCATTTTAAACACCATAGTGGATAATATTGAGACACTTACTAATGAACAAAATGTTTCTCGTCACGAGCATGAGAAAATGCATGCCATGTTTGATGATGGGTTTGAATATGATGAGGTTGCAACCCTAAACATAAGTAAAGATGATATAGTTAACCTTTTTGTGAACCCAAAAATTGATAAAAAAGTGGATCACAAAAAGCCCAAATTACCAATTAAATGGTGCAAAAATGAGGCTGTGTACAAACTTTTGGGATCATTGGTGGATGGTTTTTGACAAACCTTCGCACAATAATTTAGAGGTCCCATTATATTTCGTTAGAAAATTATATGTTGAATTCATGTTGGGCCTCAAGGTGAACTACTAGAGCATGAGGCCAAACATGGGTGTAGGAGGATGAGCTCTTCAGGATAGACCCTTTGCCTAGTAGAAGAAAGCTAGAACTTTTATCCCCCTACTGATGTCTCTCCCCTTATCCAGTGCAACATCCTAATATCATTATAGAGGTTAGCTCTCAAATTATTAAATCCATCTATAGATTGAGTAGCCTATTGATATCCCAGACTAGGTCACTTTTGCCTTCCCATTTTGATGATGTTGGCATGAGTTCATCATCAAAGAGATCATCACATGTTTTTCTGCCCCATACTTGCATAACATGCAAGAATATTTGTATGGGTCTCATTGGTGATCATTCTGAGTATCAATTTCTATTTGAGGAGGATGATACAACATATGCACTTACAAAGACTACACACCCTAATGTGAGAGAGGAGGGGCATGCAAAGCCATTGGATTCTTCTGCGTCGATATGTGTATACATTTTTTTTGTTATAACATAGTTGACTTAAAGTTGATCTTTATAATAGAATAATTTTAACCCATATTGACTTATACATGTATGTGATCTTCATTCATGTTTAGTTGATGACTAAGGAGGAGCTTAGATAGGTTGATGATATCACGCTTTTGGCTATTTCATTTGGCCTTAAGACTTCTATGGTACATTATGTTGTGTTCTCATTGTTTCTCTATTTGATATATGAACATATATGGTTTCTAATCTTTCTTTTCTCTTGCAGGTATCACTTGTCAATGGAGGATAGACTATAGGGGTGAGGCACAACCCATTGACAAGGGAAAGGTAATTAGATGATTCTAAAATGATTAAATATCGATGCATTCTTGTAAAATGATTGTGCTAATGAAATTTAATTACAATCTTTATTGTACAGGGTGTCACTACTGTCGATGAGTCCAGGAAGATTTGGCATAAAAGACCCTCTATTATTTCTTTTCATAGCAAGAGACTACTACATTTGGGTCTGAACTATGATGATGGGCAATCACAATTATTATAGAAACCCATCACCCAACCAACATCATTCAAAATTGGCTCCCGTCAGATAGGAGTCAAAATTTTGTTGTCAAAAGTTGTGATGGAAAGGGTTACCATCGTAATTATGATGCCCACAGGTGTCATAAGTTGGGCTATCATTCTGGCAAAAAATTCACTTTCACTGTAAACATTGCGATGGAAATATGTCTAAGACACCATTGCAATTGTGACATCTATACAACATAAATGCTATGGTTCCCATGTAAAACTGCCAGAAACCTTCATCATAATTGGGACAGGCATGTGGCAAGAATGTTGGGGGATTAATATCCAACCATCACAATTGTGATGTAGTGCTGTATTAATAAAAAAATTGGCAAAAAAATTGAATAGCTATGATGTAATCATAGGTTAATATTGAGCTTTTCTTGGTTTCAAGAATAATTTAATACTCTCTTTTAATTAGGGCCAACAATGTCAAGGTGGAAGCTCATTTGGCCCCACCCCCCAACATCTAAATTCCTCGTTAACATCTAAAATCTTTAAGAAATGATCAATCTTTAAAGTACAAAAAAGGTTCCAAGCCTACAAAAGTGACATCACATTCCCATCTTCTGGTGCGTGTCATTTTTTCGCTGCATCCAGAATAAGATTCTGCCACTCTGAATTGGGACTATACATGCAACTATGTTCTTTATGCATGGACAATAAGTGGAGCTGAAAAATGCAGCTCAATTACATTTATTTAATAGGTCTATTAAGTTTTTAAAATTATAGACCATCATCATGAACAAAGTTCGTGATGGTGTATAACTTGAAATACCTAATTAAAGATGTCTAACAAAAATGCAAACTTGTTGCATTTTTTAGCTCCACCTGATGTCATATGCATATGAATTGACATTTCATATTGAACTATGACATCATTCTACATTTCCTAAAACCAAGAGATTCACATAATTAATTGTCAACAATCATAGGTTATCATTGAGCTTCACTTGGTTTCAAGAATAGTTTAATATTATCTACTAATCAGGGAAAACCACATGAAGGTGGAACCTCATTTTCCTTCCCAACATCTAAATTCCCATTTTAAATCTAATTTTTTAAGAAAGGATCAATCTTTAAAGTACCTAGAATATCCTCATCACCTCCTGCTATGCTCAGGGGAAGTCCATCTTCATTGCTCATGAGAAATTCATCATAGAGGTACATACAAGAATGTCCTCATCACCTTGTGCGTAAAATGAATTGAATATTAGAAAAAGCCCCCTAAGAAATAATAGTTCAAGTGAAATAAACACATGAAAAATGAGAGAGAGAAAGAGGAATTTACTTACCAATAGGTATTGCCATCGAATCTATGGCCATACTTCATGTTGAGTGAGTTTTATTATTTTTTTGTTGTGCCAAGATCTCTCTATTTATATACATATATATACACACATATATACATATACATATGTATATATATGTATTTACATACATATATAGAGATCACAAGGACATGCCAACAAGATGCTAAGATCACAAGGGCACGACAACCTATTGAGTGAGTTTTATTGTTTTTATGTTGTGCCAATATCTCTCTATTTAGAAACATACACATGGGGAATGATTAATGTCATATTTTCTTTTCTTTTTTATTTATAATCCATAATCCACAATCCACAAGATCTCTATAGTGATGCCTAAATTAACTTCAATACCCAACTAATCAGCAAGTAGACCAATTTAATTGGGTTATGGCTCAGGCATGTGCTATTCCCATTTATCATATGGTTGCAATATTGGAGGCAACATTTTTTCAAAAGTGGCTACAGGTTTTGTATCATTGGTTTGATTTTAATGAAGTAACAAAGTGGTTTATAGGGCATAAAGCACTATTTTGCCCCAAGCTTCTTGCTAATGAGAGAATAAGAAGTTAGCTAAATGTAGCCCTTTAAATGATAAATCAAGTTAAAGAGGGTACAACTGTGGAACAACATGGGGCTAGAGAGAATCTAAGCTATCTTAGGGTGACAAAGCAATGCCAATTTGAGTCACTTCAATAACAACAAGCAACAACAACATATGCTCAGCAACAAGTCTCAAATTCCATGGGCAGTGGGATTCACTTGAATAATTCCATGGGTGCACCTTAGTTGAGTTTGAAGGAAGTGATTATAATATATGCACAAGAACATGACATCCAAATTTTCCCTACAGTAGGATGCACACAGATGATCTTCAAGTTTATGGTTTGGAACTCTCAATATCTATCTAGATTTTGTAAATCAACAAGTGCTTGCATAATCTAGAGATAGATGGGTGATTGCATCATTGGAGCAACAAGTTGAGATGCACTATAATCAAATTGGAAGAAATCATTGATAAACCAAACATATAATGAAGATGAAACTTGAAAACTTGAATGTTGAAATGTTGAAATGAAAGCTATCAAGGATTAAACACCTATGCCAAAGTTATAACACAATGCGAAGTTGATTTTATATATGAAAAAGAAAAAAGAAAACACAACATAAATCATTCCCAATTTTATGTTCACAACTCAAATGCTCTCCTATGGCCTAAGATAAAACCCTCATTACTGCATCCAAAATTAAGGAATAAAATATGATTATGTCCCCAACGAAGAATTGAAATGCAATTCTTTCAGATTCCACTTAGCACTGTGTCAATAAATTCAAGAAATTCTACTACCATGCAAATTAGCTTACATTGATTCCAAAGCTTAGTCCCTAACAACAGTCAAAAGGTAAATTTTTGTTAAAGAATGTGCTAAAAACAAGCAAGAGTACATATTCAGAATGAACATCGATATTGGAAAAACTAAAGAAAAATATATTCCTATTATACATAATCATAATTATGTCAGAGATGAACTCAAGAAATTGAGCAATACAAGAGGTGCTCAAGCAGATATTCTAGCCATTTTGGGTGATTTGGTGAGAGGCTTCTACAAAGGAATAAGCCTCATGAGTTAACATATAATGTCTTAAAATAGTTAAGTGCTACCTAAATATATCCAAAGCATCTGTACATTGGACACACACTCTACCTACCAGGCTACCTACATACTTGTATCCATGGGATCAAGACCCTTGAACTACTCACTTTAATGAATATGTAGTTCTAGTTTCTATTTGTTTTGATGTAGCTATATTCCTATAACCACTGGTGAGCTTTACTTATCTAATACAACTCTTCACCATCATATATCCACTTAGGCGATTTAGGCAGTTTTCTATAATTATAATACTTGTAAAACCCTAGTGTAACCTTTGTATTGTAGTTTACAGTTAATGTAAGGTTAACCTATATACTTCCTAACTCACTCCTTATATAGTTCAAGTGAAATAAACCCATAAAATGAGAGAGAAAAAGAGGAATCTACTTACCAATAGGTGTTGCCACTGCATCTGTGATCATGCTACCCGTTGACTGAGTTTTATTATTTTTCTGTTGTGCCAAGATCTCTATGTTTATATACATACATGCACACATGCATATATATAAAAATATATGTATATATGTATATGCATACATACATACATACATACATATACATAGATCACAAGGGCACAACAATGAGATGCAGAGATCACAAGGGCATGACAGTGAAATGTAGTGATCACAAGGACACATGCATCCATATATATACACACACACATATAGACATATATACATACATACATACATACATACATACATACATACATACATACAGACATACATACATACATACATACATATATACACACACATATACATACATACATATATACATACCTACATACATGGATACATACATTGATACATGTATATATATACATAGAAATATTTTTGAGGTGCTAAGTGACTTACCTCAAGATCCTCCACAAAAATAATGCAGACCAAGAAAAATGGGTAGAGTTCACAAGAAATTTTACAAAAACATATCATAGCAGATATTTTTAGAAAGAAACAAGCCATAACCTAGTTAAATGGGTCTAGTTTCTGATTAGCTAGGTTGATACACACACACACACACACACACACACACACACACACACACACACACACACACATATATTAGCTAGGTTGATATATATATGTATGTATGTATATATATATGTATATATGTGTGTATATCTATATATATGTATATATATGTATGTATATTTAACTGGACTAAATGGGTCTAGTTGTTGATTAGCCTCATGATTATGATATTTACACATAAGCAAAACTTTCTTCTTCAACTCCTTACACTCAAATCTTCACTGAAGTTATTCTTCTAGCAGTGAGAATAGCTACTACAAATTCTTGGGTGCCAAGGGACCCTAAACCTATGCTATGTTTTTTGGAGATATGGGAGAAGTTATTACCGGCTTTGGTACTTCATAACATTTTGCATCATATAGTGATGCCCAAATTAACAACAATAATAGATACTTAGGATGCAGAGATCACAAGGGCATGAAAACAAGATACTAGATCTCCACATGATATATACATAGATACATATAGATATATACATGCATATACATATACATACATACATATATATATATATATATATATATATATATATATATATATATATATATATATATATATATATATATATATATATATATGCATATCCATATACATATATACATACATATACATATATATATACATATACATACATACATACATACACATGTATGTATGTAAACAAAGAGATCATTTTTAAGGTGCTTATTACATATTAGCTACACAATCGAAAAATTTATCCAGCTGCATACATATTCCAGAATCTAAATAATTAAACAATAAAACTCACTCAACCCGTGCTAAGTGACTTAGCTCAAGATCTTGCACAAAAATAATGTGGATTGTTCCTTTTATTGTACCTAATCCGATGACAATTCTATAGGAATTTGTAATCAACCCAAGTAATTAGCAACTAAACCCATTTAATAGGGTTATGGCTTGTGTAGATACTTGGGATCCTTGCAGGGAGAGTATGCCAATACAAATCAAAACTCACAAAATTTAAATCAAGTTATTTATCTATAATTCTTCTAAACCTTTAATAAGATAGGCATAAAATACCAAGTTTTCTAGATCCAAACGTTCTAGTTAAATTTATTAGCATTCATAGAATAAATAATAGCATAGTCCACTAAATTTTCCAAGATGTTCCTACATTGTTAATACCCTATCTTAGCTAATTTTCCTGAATCTAATTGAAGCCAAATTTGAATTTCAAAAACTCGTATTTCTTGAGCAGATAGAAAACATAGTTATAATTAAGAGGCGGAGACAAGTAAACATATTTCAAATCCCATTTCAAAAGAAAGTAATCATTAAATAAATATACTCTTCAAAAAGATGAACAAATTTTCCCTTAACAAAATTAGATATATTCTAGGATTTCTATACAATATTTTAGCTAGATTTTCTCTTTAGAAATCATGGCATTTGGAAAAAAAACATAGATTTGAAATAAAATTTTGTATTAGCCAAAACTAAATAAAAATAAACTCAATTAGATATATTCTAGGATTTATATTAAATAAAGAAACATGTCTTATCGAAAGATACAGGTCTTATTGCCTTTTGGAATTTTGTTCTCACCAAAAATCATAAAGTGTAAGAACAATTGTGCCAAAAAGAATGTAAAAATATGATTATTGTGCATAATCATTTTTTTTAGCTCTATTGGTACAATTGTTCTTACAATTTTTTGGCTCAATCTCCAACTGGTCAGTATGCATTTTGAAAAATTATTCTTGGACTATGAGTGAGGAAGAAGAGGAATATCAAACTTGAAAAAGATGTACATAAATACAATTAATTTTTAAACTTCAATTTTATAAACTTACAAAGAGAACCATAGAATTATATGATACTATTGTGTTTTGTACTATTTGAAAATTATAGTTACAAGTGATAAAGTTATATACCTTTGATTCAGAGAGCACAAATAATGGAAATGAAGTATTGCTGAATGTGTAAGCTCAACTGCCCCCCCACATGTGGATGACATTGTTAAGTAGAGAATAATTATGTACATACACACATACATGGTTAAGCACTACCTAACTATGTCCAAGGTGTCTGCACACTAGAGGCATACTCTGCCTACTAGACTACCTACATACTCATATACACATGATTAAGACCCTTGAACTATTCTCTCTAATGAATATGTAGTTCTACTTTCTAATTGTTTTGATGTAGCTATATTCCTATAACCGTTGGTGAGCTTTAGTCACCTAATACTGCTCTTCGCAATCATACACCCACTCGAGCAAATCAAGTGGTTTTCTATAATTAAAATACTGTAATACCTTGGGACATTTTAGTTTATAGTTAATGTGGGGTTAGCCTATATATGTCCTAACTCACTCCTTATATAGCCGTGTTTAAAATCTTCTAACAATACCTGTGGCCATGCTACATGTTGAGTGAGTTTTATTATTTTTCTGTTATGCCAAAATCTCTCTGTTTACATACATACATACATACATACATATACACATATATATACATATTCATATGTATATACATACATACATACATACATATACATAGATCACAAGGGCATGACAATGAGATGTAGAGATCACAAGGGCACAACAACAAAATCCTAGATCTCCACTAATCTCCACAATCCACAAGATCTCTCTTTATATATACATACATATACATACATACATACATACATACATATGTACATACATACATACATACATACATACATACATATACACATACATATATATACACATACATACATACATTTGCATATGCAATTTTATCACCTTGGAAAACTATATTTGATCCTACTACCTGGGAACAATTGATTGATCATTTTATTGTACCTAATTTGATGAAAATTCTATAGAAATTTGTAATCAACCCAACTAATCAACAACTAGACCAATTTAACTAGGTTATGGCTTGTTTCTTTCTTAAAATATTTGATATGATATGTTTCTCTAAAATTTCATGCCAATTTTCCTGGTCTGCATTATTTTTTTGTAGGATCTTGAACTAAGTCAATTATCATGGGTTGAGTGAGTTTTATTGTTTTATTGTTTGGATTCTAGAAAATGGTCTTTGTTTAAATATTGTTGACCTTGTTCAACTCCTAATTTTAATGAAGTATCAAAGTAGTTTTTAGGATGGAAAGGCCTATATAATGAAGAGGAAAATTGAAAACTTGAATGATGAAATGCTGAAATGAAAGCTATCGAGGATCAAACACCTATGGCAGAGTTACAACATAATGTGAAGTTGATTTTAGATATAAAAGAACAAAACAAAAAAAAAAGACATAAATAATTCCCCATTAGTTTTGATTGTGGAGATTTTCATGCGAAATAGGGTGGAGAGCTATGAACAAGGGTGGAGATCTCTGAATGAGGGCAGAAAGCTCTAAACATTGGTTGAGATTTCATTGTCATGCCCTTGGTGGAGATCAATGGAGATCTAGGATTTTATTGTTGCACCCTTGTGATCTCTACATTTCATTGTCACGCCCTTGTGATCTCCATGCCCTTGCTTTGTGATTTTGTTTTTGTGTCGTGCCTTTGTAATCTCTATGCCCTTTGTAGCACTACAACATTTGGGGTCAAATTGTGATGAAAATTTGCAATGGTAGTGTAATTTGTGGTGTTCAGACCCAAATGTAGTACTACTTGCTTTGCGATGTTCTTCAAGGGGAGAAGAGGTAACTATGTAAATGTTCTTTTATTTTCTTTCAAAACATGTATCTCTTTATATTTCCCCTAGTAGGTGATTAGAGAAGTTTCTCTTTATGTATATGTATGTGTATATATATACATACACACATATGCTTGTGTGTATGTATATTAACATATAAATACATACAAGTATACATATATAGAGATCACAAAGGTATGAGAACGAGATACAAATATACATACATACATACATACATACATACATACATCTGCATATATAATTTTATCACCTTGGAAAACTTTATTTGATCTTTACTCAATCACCAAGAGATAATATAATTTGTAAGCACAAATTTTCCATACTTAGTTTAGTATGAATAGTTTTGATCGAATTCATCTAAGGAGAGTGAGTCTACTCATGATGATGATGGCTCCATGTATTGGGTCTTTAGAAGAGAGAGACTTACAAAAGATTAGATTTTGTTTATGGATATGGGATGATTCATTTGTGTGAATGGTTGATTAGGAAAGTTGCAAAAGTTAGGGTTTCAGTTGCAACTAGTTTCATTAATTAGATAAGGGAATCAACTTTGAAAGCAGGATAATCAAAATTGGCATGTCCATCCTTATGATAGATGTCTCTATCTCATAATAGAAAATTACCTCAAATGACGAGTGAAAATTATTAAATATATGGAAAATCAGAAGAAAATTCACCTATAATATTTTTGAAGGACAACAATATAATTTGGTGGAAAAATCCATGAGCTATGTGACTCCACATTGTGGCTATTCCACTGTCTAGTAGTGGAAAATCTTTATGCTAAATATAAAGATATTTAAATTAAAAAAATAACTATCAGAGATCTATATTTGTGTTTTAGTGAAAAAAAATATACAGTCTAATTTTAAGAAAAATAATAGTCTTAAATGTATATGATAAAATAAAATAAACAAGAGTGCTAGTTGTAGTTGAATAATTCTAGTATTACTGATTATGTTAAACAAAATGTTTAATAAAGTAAGTATGAAGTAATATAAATGGATCATCTACTTGATCCTATTATGACTTAATGTGAATGCATCTAATTATTACCTAGACAATATTATGCACAAGTTCTTTACTCAATCACCAAGAGATAATATAATATGTAAGTACGGATTTCTACATACTTATTTTCATATGAATAAATTTGATTGAATTCAAGGATAATTTCTTGTGTGAATCCAATACATGAATGATTAATTTAATTTAGCACAAGTACTATGAAATTGTGTATGTATGCATGTAAAGTAGTTCACATAGTGAATTGATTTACATACATACATGTACATATGCATACAAATGTCATAATCAATTATCCTTGAATTTAACAAAAGCTATTATATATGAACAAGAGATACATGTTTAGAAAGAAAAGAAAAGAACATTTACATAGGTACCTCTTCTACCCTTGAAGAAAATTGTAGAGCAAGTGCACAAAGATCACAAGGGAATGACAACAAAATTCTAGATCTCCACTGATCTCCACCAACGTTCATAGCTCTCCACCCTCGTTCAGATATTTCCACCCTCTTTCACATGTAGCTCTCCACAAATCAATCAAAACAAATGGGGAATGATTAATGTCATGTTTTTTTTTCATTTTTGTTTATAATCCATAATCCAAAATCCATAATGTTTCTCTCTCTCTCTCTCTCTCTCTCTCTCTCTCTCTCTCTATATATATATATATATATATATATATATATATATATATATATATATAAGTACATATATATACATACATACATATATACATACATATATCCCTATATGTATATATATACATACATATATACATACATACATGGAAAGGATAATGCACTTTCTAAGAGTTTACAATTGTTCAAAAAAATTAATATTTTACAAGAAAATGCATCTAAAGAACTATTAGATTAGAAGCAAGAACATGGTGTTGAAATAGTACAAAAAGTGCTTGATGTGAGAGGTCTACAAGTGAGGGTGTTGACCAATCTTGAAAACTTGAATGATGAAATGAAAGCTATCAGTGATCAAACACCTATGCAAAAGTTACAACACACTATGAATTTGATTTTAGATAAGGTAGAGGTAGATATTCAGAAGTTTGATAATCAAAATTTAAGGCACAAGAGCAAAGGAGAAGGAGTGTCTTTAGAAATAAAATGAGAAGGAATGGTTTTAGAAAGAGATTGCATGACATAAACAACAACTAGACAACATAGAGGATATTATGGGAGCCACTGAATAGAATCTAGGAAAGTGCTGTAGTAGGTATTATGACATTGGAATCACTTGCAAGTCTCTTTGAGAATTTATAGTCCAAATATCAAATGCTTATAAGAGTGTTTCAAGTATCGGTACAGTATGATGATCCCAAGTATCAAATGCTTATAAGAGTGTTTCAAGTTTGAGAACCCCTTCAACATCCTTTGCAAGGTTTAGAGGTAATGTTTGTGTGTGCTAAAATTTTGACACACTTCTATGAGTCATTATATCTAGGATTATTCAAGAATGAGATCTCAAATGGTGACTCATAACTCTCTATTCATGGAGTGCAAGGGTTTGTAATGGAGACCCTAAATTTGACCTAGTTTGTGCCCATGAAAGTACACCATAAAATGAGAGATTCAAAGATCAAAATATGAATGCAAATGAAGATGCAAGTTAACCTAAATGATGATAATGCAAAGCAATGCAAGAAAGAAAATCTAATCTATGAAAGGAAACAACAATGCAATATTGATCTATGAAAACAAATATGACTCTAAGATAATATGAAAATGCAAGGATGAAACTTGATGATGGAAGCCATGGATGCAAGAGAGAATAAGACAAGAAGAGAGAAGTTGTAATGAAGCTCCAATGTCCAAAGCCTAAGGCTCAAACTCCTCCAAAATCACTCTCTAAACCTGTAGCATAACAATACTATAGCAACAAACTACTCTCTCTCTCTCTCTCTCTCTCTCTCTCTATATATATATATATATATATATATATATATATATATATATATATATATATATATATATATTTCTCTCTATATGTCTTTCTATATCTCTATATAAAAATGAGAAGGAGAGGGCTCCTTATAAAGGAAAATGTAAAGGAGGGAGGCTTCTCACAATCAATATGGGATAATAGAGTTTGATCCATGTGAGATAAAATTCCACCAATGAGAAAAGAGTAGTGTTTGAGAAGAAAGTGGAAAGAGGAAAAAGATGAATCCCACTTAGAGATATGTGCATTTAGGTGTAGAGAAAAAAATATTTTTTTATTTTTATTTAATTTATTTCAGTTTTTGAAGTGAGATTTTATTTAATTAAAAAGGAGCAAGTTCTTTTAATTAAATAGGAAATATTTAATTAAATTAAAAGAGGGGTTTTTCTCTTAATGAATTAAATGTGAATAAATTATTTAATTAAAAGAGAGGTATCTTTTAGCTAAATAAGACTTAGGATAAAATGATCAAACCTTAAGAAATGTTGAAATAATTTAATTAATTACAATTTAATCAAAGAAATTGATTTGAATTGATTTAAATAAAATATTGCAAACTATTGATTCAAGAAATTTAATAAATTGAATAATAGGGGCCCATACTCTAGGTGACCATTTTAGGGTGATTACAATGTCATTGTGGTAGAGGCTTCTGCAAGGGAATGAGCCTTGTGATTATGGCTAGTTTTTTTCTAAAAATATCTTCTATGATATGTTTTTGTAAAATTTCTTGCAAACTCTACCCATTTTTCCTGGTCTTTATTATTTTTGTGGAGGATCTTTAGGTAAGTCACTTAGCATGGGTTGAGTGAGTTTTATTTTATTATTATTTGGATTCTAGAATATGTATGCAGCTGGATCAATTATTCTATTGTGTAGCTAATATGCAATAAGCACCTTAAAAAATATCTCTAGATATACATGTTCAAAAGGAGATATAAAGAAATACATATTTAAAACGAAAATAAACTAACATTTACATACCCTTGAAGAAAATCGTAGAGATAGGGCATGGAAACAAAATTGCAGATCAAGGGCACAACATGACAATGAAATCACAGAGCAGGGGCACAACATGGCAACAAAATCATAGAGCAAGGGCATGACATTAAAATTGTAGGGCAAGGGCATGACATTGAAATCACAGAGCAAGGTCATGACAATGAAACACAAAGATCACAAGGGCATGGCAACCAAATTGCAGAGCAAGGGAACAACAACAAAATGCAAAGATATATCACAGGAAATAAATGCAACAAACACATATGCATAATCACAAGGCTCATTCCCTTGCAGATGCCATAACCTAGTTAAATATATGTATATATCAACCCAACTAATCAATAACTAGACCCAGTTAATTGGTTATGGCTTATTTCTTTCTAAAAATATCTTCTATGATATGTTTTTGTAAAATGTCTTGCAAACTCAAACCATTTTTCTTGGTTTGCATTATTTTTGTGCAGAACCTTGAGGTAAGTCACTTAGCATAGGATGAGTGAGTTTTATTGATTTATTATTTGGATTTTGGAATATGTATGCAACTGGATCATATATGTAATAAGAAACTTGAAAAAGATATCTCTGAATATATATAGAGATACATGTTTAGAAGGAAATATAAAGACATACATATTTACAAGGAAAAGAAAAAACATTTACATACATACCCCTTCTCGCCCTTGAAGAAAATCATAGAGCCAGGGCACGTAGATCACAAGGGCACAACACACCAATAAAATGATAGAGCAAGGGCACGAAACGACAATGAAATTGCAAAGCAAGGGCACATCATGATAATGAAATCATAGAGCAAGGGCACAACAATGAAATGTAGAGATCATAAGGGCACAACAACCAAATGCATCAATCACAAGGGCATCGTGTTAACGTTCATAGCTCTCCACCTCTTTCGCATGCAACTCTCTCCAAAATCAAAACAAATGGAAAATGATTGTTGTGTTTCTTTTTTTGTTTTTGTTTTATGCTCACGAGGGCATCACAATTATGATTCCAATGTTAGTATTGTGATAGCATCAGGGACAATTGACAAAATAAAACATGTTCAAATGACCACAAATTACACCACCGTCATAAATTGCCATCGTATTTTGAACCCAAATGTTGTATTGAGAGCCCCATTGTATGTATAAGTATCATTTATTTGTTATTTTCCTTATTTTCATAAAAAATTCAAAATTGATTTTCATAATATTAAAAACCAGGATTTTGTATATCATAAGAAACACCTAGTGCATAGGAGGCTGGACGTCATAATTTTGTATCTTTGCTCACACAACCATTATATCCAGAGAAGGAGTTGACAAAGGTAAGTATTAGTTTGAATTCTTGATTATATGTTATAAATTTAGTATGCTATCAATTATAATGTTATAGTTTAAGTTGTAGATCCATATAACAACCATACTTGAATATATAAAGGCCACAATCAATTAGGGTCAAGCATTACCGAGGACATAAGAGAGGACTCCTAACCACCACAAGAGGTCAAAAAGAGAGGTATTTATGATGAAATTTTAAAACTATAAAAATTCCCTAAAAAAAGGATCATTGTGCATTTGAGTAATTCAATGTTAGATACATAGAATCATATGAATTGAGTAGTCTAACTTTGGATTTTCCTTTTTTATTTATGTAGGATGCATCTGATCCACCTAGTTTAATGAAGAGGTTGCATTTTGATGATCCACCAACAACATAGGATAGTATAGTTGTCATAGGATGCATCGTGAGACATTTTGAGATGGCATATGCCACATTGTATGCATAAAAATTGATATTATATACATTTCAATGGCATGATAAGCCACATTTTGTATATGGATCTATGTATTTTAATATATATTTACGTAATTTGTTTGTGGATACATTAACTTTGATATATATATTTGTGTAATTTGTCTATGGAGACATTTATTTTGATATATATTTTTGTCATTTATGTGCACAAGGATACACATATTAAATTAGTATAGTATTGTTCAATTTATCATAGATCATGTGTATTGTTCATGTTTATGAAACATCATTCAATTTGATGTTTGTTATATTCGATTCAAATGCACTAATTTGTGAAGAACATTTTATCAACCTTTATTATCAAATTTTGATGCAAAGTTTAATTTTAAATTATATCATATATATTTAATTTAAAATGATGTCTATAATCCCTTCAAATGTCTACAATTAGCCAAATCCATGACCAGTTTGGTCTTTAAAGCCCTTCTTTGGTCTTATGAGACACTTCAATATGTAGTGGTCACAAATGTTGTAGGGGATTTATGGTCAAAATATGGGCGTAACTAGGGTTCACTTGCCCATCCAAAGCTAATGGTGCTGACAATTTGATGCCAAGATCAGCAGTTTTAAAGTTACACATTGATGCACCAATGAAATAAGGTACACTGCAAGTTTTGGCATTGGGCAAGATCATTGTGCCAAATCCAAGTAGAATGTGATCTCTCCAAAATGAGATATTTTATTATACAACTCAACATGACCATCCTATAGAATTGTACATTTCACCAATATCCACAACAATCTTTGAGTTAAGACCCTTGGAAGATCAATCTCCAAACACACTAAGAGCATCTTAGAGACTCTTCAACACGAGGTAGTTGTGAATGTTGTAGACTCTCTATGGTCAAAAAAAGGGTGTCAATAGGGTTCACCTACCCATCCAAAGCTAATGGCACTAATGATTCAATCCCAAGATCAATGATTTCAAAGTTATGTAGTGATGCAACAATAAATTGAGGCACATTAGAAGTTATTGACTCAGGTGAGATCCATGTGCCAAATCCAAACAAAACATGATCTCTTTGAAATGAGATAGGTTATTAGAAACCTCAACATCACCATCATATAGCATTGGAAATTTCATCACTAGCCCCCATAAGTTTTGATTTATGACCCTCGAAAGATTGATCTCCGAATGCACTTAGAAAATCTTAGAGACTCTTCAGTACATGGTGGCTAAAAATATTGTATGATCTCTATGGCCAGAAAAAGGGTGTCACTAGGGTTAGTATTAAGTTAAAACATTATTTTTTAGCTCCCTCAAATTTTTGGCATTGAGAACAATGTAATTTTGGTGTTAGTATTAAGTAAAAACATCATTTTTTAGCTCCCTTCACATTAATTGCATTGAGTAAAAACATCCTTGTTTCTTACATTAAATAAACAAGTTTATATTTAAAATATCTCAAGTATTTCATCATTATTACATCAATAAACAACTACCAAAATTCGTAGTGTCAAAAATCATAGTATAAAAAAATAGAATAGATTTTTCTTCATTCCATTACTTATTTAGTTTTTATCTTCATGCATGACTACTCTTCATGATGTACCTATAATCTAATATCATAAAAAAATCAGTATTATGGCTACATAATAATAATTTAAATGAATTTAAATAAGATAATTATCTTTTCATCAAATCATTATGAACAAAAGAACATAAGAAATAAATATACCTAGTCGAGTGTTCTTACAGGGTCCTTTCTTTGCTTTAGGGTCTCCAATAGGGCTTCACAATCAAAATTACTAATAGTAAAAATTTATTTTACTTTTGGTCTTCCTTGATGCTTCAAAAAATTTACATTTGTTGCTATAATAAGATGTTAATATATGAGAATTGTTTTGTGCTTCTGCTAGTCTTTGAATGTAGGAATTCCATTCCTTCTAAGCATGTATGTTTGTAACCATGTTCCAGTAACAACAACTAAACCAATAGGATATGTGAATCCATCATCATCTATACTTGGTTGTGCAAGCTTTAGTTTACCTCTTACAAAATGTGCTAACCAATAATCTGATTTCTCATTATTCCCTTGTGGTACAACCAATGCAAAGACATGTCTTGGCTGAAGAAGATCTAATAGATGGTTATTCTCAACTGAACATTCCATGTCATCATTTTTTTATAGAGGGTATGATAGACAATGAAGTAAGATAATGTGGAGCGCATGTGTCCACCCACTCACTTAACTCACAGTGTTCCCAATCACACTAAAAACAAGTAGAACAAAAGAAAGCTAGCTATCATGTCTAAATTGTCCATGTACTAGAATCAAAGCTCTAGAATGAATGTATTTTTTATGAATATCTAATAGTAGCACAATTTGATCTATCACTTATGGACCCTTCCTCAACCAACCAAAAGAACCTGTGTACTGCTGAATCAAGAGTCCCCCTTGTGATAGTGTTGAACTACACCAATAAAAAATGATACAAACATCAAGAAGCTCTACTCATGAATTTTTTAATTGATCCTTAACTAGAGATCTCTTCACACACACCCCGACTCCATCATGTTCCCCTTTCCCATGGTCGGACTAAAAAACTCCAAATATGAGGCACCCCCTCTTTGTTGGATACAATTGATTAATTGTGTGTTGTCTTTGATGTTACATAAATGTCATATTAGTTGATAGACAGTGCTTACCGAGCTCTCTTGGTCAATAAAGATACTTCTCCTTATCTATCAAGCATTTATAGGTTTACTCTAAACATATGACAATGTCTATTGAGCTCACTTGAGTATCGAAGGAATTGGGGCAGAAAAGAGTGTTAACCGAGCTCACTCAATTAATGAAGGGAAAGTTGGATAGAGTTAGTGTTCACCAAGTTCACTCCATTGCCAAAGGATTTTTTCAAGTTCGCAGTGTTAACCGAGCCTCTATGGGTTAACATAAAGAATCATTCTAAAGTTAGTTCCTATCAAGCAGCGTAGGCTTACAAAGGATTTATTTATTTATTTTGGCATATGAACTTGAATTACTTTATATATTGATCCTAGCCAACTATGATGATGAATATTGGTGATTGTAATTTGAATTTGGGCTAATGGGACAATCTAGAAGGTATAAATGAAAGCTCAAGTTGAGATTTCTAGTGTGTGTGCAAGTGTGTTGATTGAATTGAAAAGAAAAGAGAGGGAGCAAACTTGAAGGATAAGTAGGTATCTTTGTGGAGAAGAAAAGTAATATTCAATTAGGAAGGATCAAGTTTAAGTAGAAAAGAGATCTAGATTCAAAAATTTAGTTACATCACAATCAGGTCATTTCACTTTTACTCTCTAACCATTGTAACATTGATCTAAAATCTCTTAACAAAGTTGGTTTAATAGCCAGTTGTAAATCCTCTAACAAGGTGGCAATTCCATTGAATTGTTTGAAGACCTCTTGCGAGGCCACTCCTACCAGGGTGATTAAATATTCTAACAAGGTCACAACTAATAGTGTGTTTTGTAACCTTTAACAGGGTTGGCTCCTATCAGGGCTCACTTCAGAAGAGTGAAAAATAGTAACTAGTTACATTGGTGGGTTTTTCCCAAATTAGGTTTCCACGTTAAATCTTGGTGTCTCATGGGTTCATGTTATTTCTCTTATGATTGCAAATTAATTACTATTAATAATTTAAGATCTGCTAAAATTAATTCACACTTTGCATTTACCGAGTTACAACATTTTCTGTGTGTTTATCGAGTAATAGTAGCAATCAATTTTCTCAGTCTAAATTTTATTGTTGATATCAAAAGGGATCTAGAATTTATTTTAGTGGTAATTGATTCACCTCCCCCTCAGTTGCTCCTATATTTCCAATAATTAGTATTAGAGCTATTGGTGCTTGTAAGAAATTTTTCAAGGACCTAACCTAGAGATCAAGATGTCTTACAAGAGGGAGATTCTGAAGCTAAAAAGAGACAACTTTTAGCATGGCAAGGACTCATGAGACCTCATCAAGCCACCATTAGTGATTCAAGTTGCAAATACCTTGATGAAGAATGCAAAACTCCTACTGGTACATTATTTTTTGGGGATCTTGTTGAGAAAAAGAATCATAACATCATGATGATTAATATTGCATCTGCTCTCAGCTATGATGAATTTGATGAGATCAAAGATTGTAAAAATGCTTTTGATATGTGGAACAAGATAAAAGACATCTATTGTGGTGATGACAATGTAAGGAGAGCCAAAGTAGAAAGCCTTAGAGGATAGTTTCATCATATGAGAATGAGAGAAGATGAAAATGTTGCCAAATATGTAGAAATAATCAAAGCTAGTGTCAGTGCAATCAGAGCTTTTGGAGAAGAAATCAAGGAAGAAACTATTGTAAGTAAATTTCTTAGAACATTGCTTACTATCTATGCAATTAGAGTATCTACTATTCAAGAAAAGAGATGTGACTCAAATCACAAATTAAGTTTGGATGCCTTAGTAGGAAGATTGACAGCTTTTGAGCTAGACAACTTTGACAATTATGTTCCAGCTTCCAAAAATGTTGAGTTTGCATTTGAAGCTAAAATTTCACTCAAAGAAAAAGGAAATTAGATAAAGGACATTCAATCAAAAAGTGAAGAGGAAACAGAGGAAAGTTCTGATAGTGATCTTGAAGTTTTTGAAGCTTTACTTGCAAAGAAATATTCTAGAGGAAGAGGAAAGTACAAAGGTAAGGTTCCTTTAATCTATTTTTCATGTGAAGAGTTTGGTCATATTGTTGCCAAGTGCCCAAAATGAGAAAGAAAGGATGAGAAGAAGAGCCTCAAGTACAAAGGCAAGAAGGAATCCAAAAGTCACAAATCTTTCAAGGAAAAAGGTAAGAAGACTTGTTTTATGGCTAAAGATTCTAATAACAGTGAACATGAGATAGTATACATTGCTGTAAAAGATGAATCTAATAAAGAAGAAAATAAGATTTCACTTATCTCACATATAAGTAAAAATAACACATGGATCATAGATAGTGGATGTTCACATCATATGATTGGAGACAAAAGAAATTTGAACACTTTGAACACTATGATGGAGGTAGTGTAAGATTTGGAAATAATGAATCTTGTTGCATAAAAGGGAAAGGTCGCATATCATTAACCAATGAAATTGTATGTGATAATTCCTATTGGGTTGAAGGACTAAAACATAACCTACTAAGTGTAGCACAACTAATCAACATTGGATTCAAGGTAGAATTCATGAACGACAAGGCAAGGCTACTGGATGACAAAGGGAATCTAATTGGATCAGGTAAACAAAAAAGAGGTAACCTAATTTATCTTGATCTTGGTGATTGCTCATGTTTTATTGCTCAAATGGAAGAAAGTTGGTTATGGCACAGAAGACTATGTCATCCAAACTTTGATAATATGGTCAAGATAAGGAAATTCAAAAAAGTAAGAGGCATCCATAGTTTGAAGAAACTAGATGTTGGATTATGTAAAAATTGTCAAATTGGAAAAATGGGAAAGACTAGTTTTAAGAGCAAAAACTATCAATCTGAAGATGTCTTGGAAATTGTGCATATTGACCTATGTAGACCCATTGGAATAGAATGTTATAGTGGAGAATAATTATTTATTCTTTTTGTTGATGACTACTCTAGAATGATGATTGTTATATATCTTAGAGAAAAGTCAGAAGCATTTGAGAAATTCAAATGGTATTTAGCAAGAGTAGAAAAAGAAATAAGAAAAAGATTGAAATGCTTAAGATCAAATAGAGGTGGTGAATTCATCTCCAATGAATTCAATAATTTTTGCATTGAAAGAGGAATCAAAAGGAAAGTATTAGCCCTTGGTACTCCTGAGTAGAATGGAATAGTTGAAAGAAAAAATAGATCCATCATGGATTGTGCAATGACTCTAATGATTGAAAAGAATGTTGTTATCAAATATTGGAAGGAAGCCATCAACACTGCAGTTCATACTTTGAACCAAGTTTAGTTGAAGAAGGAATCACATATAACTCCCTATGAATTATGGGATGGCTACAAACCCAATGTAAGTTACCTAAAAGTATTTGGTAGTAAATGTTATATCTTGAAAGAGTCTAGAAAAGGAAAGTTTGATGTGAAAGGTGATGCAGGTATATTCTTAGGATATTCTTGCAGAAGTAAAGCATATAAATTCTTGAGTTTGTCTACTCATAAAATCATAGAAAGTGCACATGTGAGAATTGATGAATTTTTAGAAAAGACTGAAAAATAAATAAAAAAGGAACCAAAAGATTACAAAAGATTTGTTTACTTCAAAGTTGATATATTGCCAAGCACATCTAACAATAAGAAGACTTCACCTCCTAAGTCCTCTAAAGCTATTGAGTTGCAAGAAGTTCAAAATGAGTCATAGGGACCCAAGTCACATTCTGAAGCTACTGAGCTGATGCCTACTGAGTCTAAGTGACTTGAGCCCAAAGTTGAAATTCAAAATGAAGATAGTGCAATTCATTCAAAAGGAAAAGAACCCATATTGGTCAAATATGTTAGAAGGCATCATGCACCTGATCAAATTATTGGAGATAAATTAGAAGATACCATGAAAAGAAGAAAATTGAAAGTACGTGTTTACTTGCTAATTTTGAACCTATAAGTGTTAAGAGTGCTATAGAAAATGAAAGTTGGATTGAGGCAATAATGAAGAAATAGAATAGATAGAAAAGAACAAAACTTGGACTCTTGTTCCTAGGCCTAAAGATAAAAATGTGATTGGAACAAAATGGGTATTTAGAAATAAGCTAAACGAAGATGGACAAGTATCAAGAAACAAAGCCAGATTAGAATGTAAAAGCTATTCTCAAGAAGAAGGAATTGATTATGGTGAGACTTTTACTCCTATTTCAAGATTAGAAGTTGTTAGGACCCTACTTGCATATGCAGCTCACAAAGGATTCAAAGCATATCAAATAGATGTTAAATCTACATTTCTAAATGAAATTCTTGATGAAGAAGTTTAAATTGAATAGCTAGAAGGTTTTGTTGATCCTAGAAAAAGGGATATGGTCTGCAAATTACACAAAGCACTATATGGTATCAAAGCCTAGAATGAAAGACTACATAACTATTTGATACATATTGTTTTTAGAGAACAAATGATAACAATAGTCTGTACATCAAGGAAGGACTAGATAATAAAATTGTGTTGGCAAATATATTTGTGGATGATACTCTATTTATAGGAAATGATGATCTATGCAAATCATTTTTATAAAAAATGAATAAAGAGTTTGAGATGTCCATGTTTGGTGAAATAAAATTATTTGTTGGATTGTAGATACATTAGAACAAGAACAGTATCTATATCACCCAATCCAAGTATGTAATAGAGATACTCAAGAAGTTTGGTATGGAAGATTCAAAACCAGTTGGTATCCCTATGTGTACTAGACTCAAGCTTACCAAAGATGATGACTCCAAAGAAGTAGATCAGACCTTGTACAGACCAATGATTGGAAAATTACAATATGTAATTCACACAAGGCTTGATATTGTTTTAGCAGTTGGGATAGTGGCAAGATTCTAAGCTAAACCCAAAGAAAATCATATGATGGAAATCAAAAGAATTTTGAGATATTTGAAAGGTACTGAGGACTATGGCTTATGGTACAAATTTAGAGGAAACCTAGACCTAAACATATTCACTGATGCTGATTGGACATGAAATCTTGATGATAGAAAAAGTACAAGTGGTGGAGATTTCTTTCTTGGTAAAAGGTTGGTATCTTGGACAAGTAAGAAGCAAAATTGCACATCCCAATATATAGTAGAAGCATAGTATGTAGGAGCAACAGTGAATTTTTCTAACATTTTTTGGTTCAAAAAATTGCTGGAAAGAATGAAGGTTGAGATCAAAGAGCCAGTAGTCATGTATTGTGATAACACCAACACAATTAACATATCAAAGAACCTAGTGATGCATTCCAAAACAAAGCACATTGCTATAAAATATCACTTTGTCAGAGAACTGGTGTAGGAAAAAGAAATCATATTAGAATATGTCCATACAAAAGAAAAAATTGTAGACATATTCACCAATCCATTACCTAAGGATGCATTCTTGTATCTAAGAGGCAAGCTAGGGGTCACTCCCTTATCTGAAGCTCACTAAATGAAGATTTAGTGATGCATCAATAGGAACCAAGTTGAAGATCAATCAATTGATGCAACATAGTTAAGAGAATATTGCATATGAATCAGTACTCAAGGTACAATGATACAAATTTGGCATGTATTGTCTTTGGCATGTGTTGTAAAAGAGGGAGAAGTTTACTATCATATCTACATCTTTCTAAAATTTTGAAGATTTTGTAGAGGGAGAAGTTGTAGATTTTGTAGAGGGAGAAGTTTGAAAAGAAGTTATGCAAAGGGAGAATACAATATAAAGAAGGATTTCTTGTGTAAAACCAAAGAGGGAGAAACTTTCTATCAGAGGGAGTCTTGTTCTCAAAATTTTATTATGCTATGACATGTTGTGTTGCCATCAATGCCAAAGAGGGAGATTGTTGGATACAATTGATTAATTGTGTGTTGTCCTTGATGTTACACAAATATCATATTAGTTGACAGACAATGTTTACCAAGCTCATTTGGTCAGTGTAGATAGTTTTCCTTATTTATCGAGCGTTCACAATTTTACTCTGAATAGATGATAGTGTCTACTGAGCTCACTCAGGTGTCGAAGGAATTGAGGTAGAAAAGAGTGTTAACCGAGCTCACTTGGTTAATGAAGGGAAAGTTGGATAGAGTCAGTGTTCACCAAGTTCACTCCATTGCTAAAGGATTTCTACAAGTTTGTAGTGTTAACTGAGCCTTTGTTGGTTAACACAAAGAATCATTCTAAAGTTAGTTTCTACTGAGTAGGGTCAGCTTATGAAGGACTTTTTTTCTTCTAATTTTGGCATATGAAGTTGAATTACTTTAAGTATTGATCTTAGCTGACTATGATGATGGATATTGGTGATTGTAATTTGAATTTGGGCCAACATGACAATCTGGAAGGTATAAATGAAAGGTCAAGTTGAGATTTCTAGTGTGTGTGCAAGTGTGTTGATTGAATTGAAAAGAAATGAGAGGAAGTGAACTTGAAGGATAAGCAAGTATCCATTTGGAGCAGAAAAGTAATATTTGATCAGGAAGGATCAAGTTTAAGAAGAAAAGAGATCTAGATTCAACAATTCAGTTGCATCACAATCAGGTCATTTCATTGTTACTCTCCAACCATTATAGTAGTGATCTAAAATCTCTTAACAGAGTTGGTTTAATAGCCAGTTGTAAATCCTCTAACAAGTTGGGAATTCCAGTGAATTGTTTTAATAACTCTTGCAAGGTCACTCCTAGTAGGGTGATTAAATCCTCTAACAAGGTCACACCTAACAGTGTGTTTTGTAAACTTTAACAGGGTTGACTCCTAATAGGGCTCACTTTAGAAGAGTGAAAAATAGTAACTAGTTGCATTGATGGTTTTTCCCAAATTGGGTTTCCACATTAAATCTGGGTGTCTTATGTGTTCATGTTATTTCTCTTATGCTTGTAAATTAATTACTATTAATGTTTTAAGATTTGCTAAAAGTAATTCACACTACATTTACCAAGTTACAACATTTTCTGTGTGTTTATCGAGTAATAGCAACAATCAGTTTTCTCAGTCTAAATTTTATTATTGACATCAAAAGGGATCTAGGATTTATTTTAGTGGTAACTGATTCACCCTCCCATTTACTCCTATATTTTTGACACTCTCTATGTGCATCCTATAGAACCAATAAAATATGGGAGCATTGTTCAATTGACCTATGCAATTATTTGATCAAATGATATGTCTATCTATAGCAATGTTATGTTCTTGTAAGAAATCAAAATAATTCTCAAAACAATGTTGTGCAATCTCGTGAGAGTGAGATCTATCATCACTCATGTAAAAATGGTACTCTATAATAATCTTTCAATTACCTTCTGCACTATAAGGGGCATGTCTATATGTTATGTGGACAAAAATAACACTATGAATGGAGTTATAATATTGAGATTGTGTCTCATTTTGGGGTTGCAATGTGTAGTTCTCTAAAAAGTCAACAACTGATATAATAGTGCCAATGGAAAAAACCTCATTACATATTCTAAATTAATGATCCAACCACTAAGACCTATGACTATGCCTTGCATACTCATAGAAAATATTTGTCTTGAAATATGAAATAAAATTAGCTAAACTGATTTCTTTTGCAACCACTTCACATCTAGATCCCTCACCTCTACTCTTCAATGTGTATTTCATTGTTTCATATACCTTTTTTTATTTATTTACTATTTTCCTCCCAAGATCTTGTTCGCACCCCTCATGGAGATATGTGTCAAACTTGGATAAGTCATTGTATTTTGAGTACTTATCATTGAAGAAATAATTTCTATAAAAGAGACAACCATTAATTCTAGGACATAAAAATCAATCTATCAAGTCTCTTGATAATTTTGGAAGCCCACTAGCACCACAATTCTCCAAAATTTGATTACCATGTAAAGTAGAGTGTGTTACAAGCTAGAGTTGTCGTTGCACCAAAAGATCAACCTGTTAATGCCCAATACAACCACTAGACTTTTAGAACATAGGAGGTGGTTAAGCCATGTCACGAATCTTGAAGGGGAAGGTTGGAGGTTAGTCCAACAATCCCCCATCAAGGTTACTCAAGGTGATTCAAACCTGTGACTAGGCTCTGATACCACTTGCTACAAGCTAGATTTGTGGTTGCACCAAAAGATCAACCTATTAATGCCTAATACAACCACTAGACTTATAGAACATAGGAGGTAGTTAAGCCATGTCATGAATCTCGAAGGGGAAGGCTGGTGGTTAGTCCAACAAAGTGGATGGAGCGTAATAATTTGTCCACATGATATTTGTAACATGTATTTTGAATCTTAAGTGGTACATAATAAGATGGCTTCAAGGATTCAAAATCCCTTTTTGATACATACTCTTGGATGACTCTCTCTAAATTCTACAACATAGTTTGACCTACCTCCAAATAATGTTTAGGATGTGGTGTACGGTCTTTAATGCCAATTCTCAACTTCAACACATCTTTAACATTGGGTGGGATTCTTGATCTAGAGTGAAAAAATTGTGAAATTTCTTTCTTCACATCATCAATAAGGTTCTTATCAAAACATGGAAGCCTCCCACAAAAATCTCATGTATCATTTTGAAGAGGATTGCCAATTCTCTCTTGTCTAGTAAGTGCTCTTCTCAAAGTAGTATGATTTAGGTTGAAGTCAATAAAAGTGTGTCCATATATCTACCCTTTCTCAAATGATGACTTACCAAAGAGGTTTTAATAACCCTTTGAGAAACTCTCTTATCCTTCTCCCTATTGTTTTTCCCAATGCTATTGAGAGCACTGAAAAGATTCTTCACAATAATGACATTTCTTTCCATTTTCTTATTGACATGAATCTTCATTTTGGAAAGCATAGGTCTCATCTTTTGCATCTTTAATAAGTGCATAAAAATTTGACATTTCTCCACCACTATCTTGTTGCCGAAAAAAATCTCATATAGTCTTGAAGCCCATAACAGAATGGTTCTTTGTGATTTTTTTCCTTTCAAATTATAAAAAATTGTTTTATCAATTTAAATTAGCCATTTTGGTGTTCTAGGACCTTCATTTAAGTTATAGTTAGGAGATATGTAATGTTCCTATGTATTTTCATTTTTACATGGTCAAATATGGCATTCATATTATGAACTAGTAAATTTTCATTCTCTAAAGTTTCAATCCCAACATTGTCATTATCAATTGGTACATTTTCATTCCCCAACTGAACATATTCATTTTTTGACTTTATAATTTCACCTTCAATTAATACATCATAAACTCAATTAAAATTTAACATACCTTGTCTCTTCCTTCTGTGATTTACCCTATCTCTTTCCCTATATGTAGAAATATCTTCATTTGACACCTTCCTTTTGCATTTATCCTTTGGATGGCTAGTGCTCACCTTTCAGACAACAATACCAGACACCTAATCAAATTTTGTGGCCACCTTTTCAAACAATGTAACCCAAACAAAGTTTTTTCTACGAAACATTGTTGAACCTCATGAAAAAGCCAAAATAAATGTGATTCTTGGGTCTGCAATGAAAAAGTATATCTTTCTAAAATTTTGTCAGTAAATAGATTCAGGTACTAGATCCCATATAGGGTATTTGATCCCAAATAGAATACATGATATAATATCAAGTACTTGAAATCCGTGCCCAAAATTTGGAGGGAAATCAAGTGGGGAATATTATATATAGTTATTATTCTTATTATTATATGATATAATAATATATTATTATTATCATTATTATTATTCAATATAGTAATATATTATCATTATTATATAATATAGTATTTATAATCATTAATATTATTTACTATATATATAGTTAGAACAATTATATAAATATGTAGAATTGACTTATGATATATTATTATATAATATAATTATTATATGAATTTATTATATATTATTTTGTAATCTATTGTATGGGTCTAGCCTATGACCCCCTTCTACCCATTTCATCAAAACATGTGTCCCTTGGGGTCCTAGGATCCTAGGGACATATTATAATCAACCATATGGGTCGAAGGGGGTCAAAGACCAACCTATAACCTCCTTCTACCTATTTCATCATGACATGTGTCCCTAGCAGTCCTAGGACCCATAGGGACATATTGTAATTGATCCAATGGGTCAAAGGGGGTCGTAGGTTAGGGGGTCGTAGGCTAACCTACGACCCCCTTTGACCCATTTCATCATGACATGTGTCCTAGGACCCCTAGGGACATATTGTGATTGATCATATGGGTCAAAGGGGGTTTTAGGTTAACCTATTACCCCTTTTGACTCATTTCATCATGATATATGTCTCTAGGGGTCTTAGGAACCCTAGGAACATATCATAATCGATCATATGGGTTGAAGGGGATTTGTACACTAACCTCTAACCCCCTTCAGTCCTTTTCATCATGATATGTGTCCCTAGGACCCCTAAGGACATATCATAATCGATCGTATGGGTCAAAGGGGGTCGCAGGCTAACCTACGACACCCTTCAACCCATTTTTTCATGATATGTGTCCCTAGGGGTCCTAGGACCCCTAGCAACATATCATAATCAATTTTATAGGTTGAAGGGGGTCATCAAATAACCTACGACCCCCTTTGACCTATTTGATCAAGATTTGTGTCCTTAAAGGTCCTAGGAACCCTAAGAACATATAGTAATTAATTATATGGGTCAAAGGGGATTATAGGCTAATCTACAACTCCCTTTGACCCATTTCATCATGACATGTGTCCCTAGGACCCCTAAGGACATATTTTAATTGATCATATAGATAGAATGGAGTCATAGGATAACCTACAATGCCCTTCAACCTATTTAATCATGACATGTGTCCCTAAGGGTCCTAGGGACATCGTAATTGATCATATGGATCAAAGGGGGTCATAAGATAACCTACAACCCCCTTTAACCCATGTCATCATGACATGTGTCCCTAGGGGTCCTAGGACCCTTGGGAACATATCTTAATCAATTATATGGATTGAAGGGATTCATAGGATAACCTACGACCCCCTTTGACCCATTTCATCATGATAGGTGTCCCTTGGGGTCCTAGGACCCCTAGGGACTTATCATAATCAATCATATGGGTCGAAGGGGGTTGTAGGTTATCCTATGACCCACTTCAACCCATTTCATCATGATATGTGTCCCTTATCCTAATTGGTCGTATGTGTCAAAAGGGGTTGTAGGATAACCTATGACCCCTGTCAACCTATTTCATCATGACATGTGTCCCTAGGGGTTCTAGGATCCCTAGGGACATATCATAATCAATCACATGGGTCAAAGGGGGTCATAGGCTAACCTTTGATCCTCTTTGACCTATTATATCATGACATGTATCCCTAGGGGTCATAATCAATTATCTAGGTCGAAGGTGCTTGTAGGCTAACCTACAACCCCCTTCAACCCATTTCATCGCAACATGTATCCCTAGGGTCCTAGGACCTATAGGGACATGTTGTAATCGATCATATGGGTCGGAGGGGGTCATAGGATAACCTACGACCTCCTTCGATCCATTTGATTATGACATGTGTCCCTAGGGGTCCTAAGACCCCTAAGGACATATTGTAATCAATCATATGAGTCAAACAAGGTTGTAGGCTAACCTATGATCTCCTTCAACCCATTTCATCATGACATGTGTCCCTAGGGATTCTAGGACCCCTGGGGACATATCATAATAGATTGTATGGGTCAAAGCGGATCATAGGATAACCTACAACCCCCTTCAACCCATTTGATCACAACATGTGTCCTAGGGACATTGTAATCAATCTTATGGGTTGAATGGGGTCATAGGATAATCTATGACCTCTTTCAACCCATTTAATCATTACATGTGTCCCTAGGAAACATATCGTAATTGATCCTATGGGTCAAAGGGAGTCGTAGGCTAACCTACAACCCTTTTGAACCATTTCATCATGACATGTGTTCCTAGGGGCCCTAGGAGCCCTAGGGAAATATTGTAATCGATCATATCAGTCAAAGGGATTCATAAGCTAAACTACCAACCCCTTTGATCCATTTCATTAGACATGTGTCGCTCGGGGTCCTAGAAACCCTAAGGACATATCATAATCAATCATATGGGTCCAACGAAGTTGTAGGCTAACCTAAAACTACCTTTAACCCATTTCATCATGACATGTGTCCTTAGGGGTCCTAGGATCCCTAGGGACATATCATAATTGATCATATGGGTAGAAGGGGGTTGTAGGCTAACCTAAAACATCGTAATCAATCATATGGGTCGAAGGGGGTCATAGGCTAACCTATGACTAAATTCAACACATTTCATCATAATATGTGTCCCTTGGGGTCCTAAGACCCCTAGGGACATATTGTAATCAATCATATGGGTCAAAGAGGCTCATAGGATAACCTACAACCCCCTACAATTCATTTCATCATGACATGTGTCCCTAAGGATCCTAGGAACCCTAGAGACATATCATAATCAATCGTATGGTCAAAGGGGGTTGTAGGCTAGCCTACAAACTCCTTCAACTAATTTCATCATAACTTGTGTCCCTAGGGCTCCTAGGACCCCTAGGGACACATGTCATGATAAAATGGGTTGAAGGGGGTCGTAGGTTAGCCTATGAACCCATTCAACCCATACGATTAATTATGATTTATCCCTAGATCATAATCAATCATATGGGATGAATGGGGTTGTAGGCCAACCTACGACCCCTTTTAACCCATTTTATCATGCCATGTGTCCCTAAGGGTCCTAGGACCCCTAGGAACACATTGTAATTGATCATATGGGTTGAAGGGGATTGTAGGTTAATCTTTGACCCATTTCATCACACCATGTGTACCTAGGGATCATAAGATCCTTAGGGACATATCATAATCAGTCATATTGGTCAAAAGGGGTCATAGGCTAACCTACACCCCCCTTCAACCCATTTCATCATGACATGTGTCTTTAGGGGTCCTAAGACCCCTAGGCACATATCATAATCAATCGTATGGGTTGAGAGTGTCCTAGGATAACTTATGACCCCCTTCGAAGCATTTCATCATGTCCCTTGGGGTCCTAGGACACCTAGGAACATATTGTAATCAATCATATGGGTCAAAGGGGTTCGTAGGCTAACCTATGACCCCATTCAACCCATTTCATCATGACATGTGGCCCTTAGGGTTCTAGGACCCCTAAGGACATATCTCAATCGATCATATGGGTCAAAGGGGGTTGTAGGCTAACTTAAGACCCCCATCGATCAATTTCATTGCAACATGTGTTCTTTAAGGTCCTAGGACCCTAGGGACATATTGTAATCGATCATATGGGTCAAAGGGTTTCATAGGCTAACTTATGACCCCTAGGGACATATCATAATTGATCATATGGGTCAAAGATTCAACTCATTTCATCATGATATGTGTCCTTATGGGTCCTAAGACCCTTAGAGAAATATTATAATCGATTGTACAAGTTGAAGAGGCTTGTAGACTAACTTAAAACCCCCTTCAATCTATTTGATCATGACATGAGTCCTTAGGGGTCCTAAGACCCCTAGGGACATTTTGTGATCGATCGTATGGGTCAAAGAGCATTTTAGGTTAGCCTACAACCCCCTTCAACCCATTTCATCACAAGATATGTCCTTGGGGGTCCTAGGACCCCTAAGGACATATTGTAATAGATTAGATGGGTTGAAGGTAACCTATGACCCCCTTCGACCCATATCATCACAATATATGTCCTTAGGGTTCTTAGGAAACCTTGGGACATATTGTAATTTAATAAACTATTCTATTTAATAATTTCTAATACTATGTTAAAATATTTATTGTAGTAGTATATTTAATATATTTTTAAAAATATTATATATAATAATAACAATATATAGACAATATTTACAATACTATAGATCATATAGGATACTATATAATAATATATAATACTATGATCCTTAATTACTATCTAATCATATTTAATATCATATATAATATTATAATAATAAAATAAAAGATAATAATATTCAAATATCATTATATCTTAAATGTAAAAAATATTCAAATATGTTTATAAGCCTTTAGGTTTAAAATGTACAATTGGTTCCCACTATCTCAAATTTAAAATTGTGTATTTTGCCACCACATTTCATGTATTTTATTTTATATCGGGTACCCATTTTTGTATTGGTACCAGATTAGGCTTCATATTTACTAAACTTATTTGGTCAACTCAAAAAACATGTTTGAGCCATGTTGCCTCAACATTCAGACTTAAATTGGCCATCTTGATGAGGCTAATTATTGCCTCTATTTTATGTTAATCTTAATACTTTGTAACTAATGTTGCCAAGACATTTGTGAACTTATGACTAGCTGAGCTTATGATAAAGTCTAGATAGAATCGTTAACCCATGGGTAGATAGTTATGTCATATTTTTCTAATATTATACATGTAATGTAGTATTTCACATAACCATTGGGATGCATGTTCTAATATTTGGATTTAATTTGATTATGCTTATTTGCATAAATATTTATGCATCACAACTAACTTGTTAGGGAAGAAGCTAGAGAATGGTCAACAACATTCAAGAAGGAGCATCAAGGTCCAATTATGGTGGAAGAATCATAATGGCATTAGGAGACATGACTGCTACAAAGGAGGAGCTATTATTCCAAAAATGCAAGGATAAATGTTGCTATATTCCCTTTGTGTTTACTATTGTGCTGAATTGGTTACCCAAACTTTATTACTTATACCACGAGTTGTTATATTTCCTTCTTCTTCTTTGGCATATTTGTAATTAGTTTGTTTTCTTTCCTATTTTAGAATAAGTGTCAATCCTCTATTTATAGGGATGGGATTGATAGTTTTGGAGGTGGAGAAAAGTTTATGGAAAAACATTGTTTACTCTTATAGTGAGTTATTTTACAATTTTATGTATTGTTCTTATATAAGGAATTTTGAAATATAATGAAGTAATTCTTGGTTTACATTATGTGTTAGTAGATTAGTATAAGCTGACCAAGGGGGCCCACTTGGGAGGTGGATTAAGTTAGATTAGTATAGATTTACTTCTAGCATTTTTAGTATTTCAAATAGAAGTTATAAATTTCTTCTTGCAACATCGTACTTTGTGAATGTTCTCACAACATCTGCAAGAGTAGTTATAGTGGATGGTCTGAGTTGAAATATAGGTTAGCATAAAATTTTATTTCCAACATTCATTTTATAAAAGAGATAAGTGTGTTACTTTCCTGTAGCACTAGTGTAGGTTCTTTATATGCATTTATACTTTCCTGCAACATAAGCATAATGACTCCTTAAGAAACCTAGTGCACATACCATGCCAACCATTTCAAGTATAAGTCCATGGGTTGATAGATTAAATGCACCTCATGGTGGGAGAAGTAATCCTTAGATTGAATAAACTATTCCTAAGTAACGCCTTGGGCATGATTATCACATACCTATTGTGAGGCGAACCACATATGACAATATTTTTTTCATCCAAATTCAATGAAACAAAAAAGTTTTTTTTGAGAAATCTCTCAAGATTCCATTGATATAATTAATGTCAAATTATGAGTTCAATGAGTATTTATTAGTTAATTTCTAATGAAGATGTCTGCAAATTGTTGATTGACGTATTGATTGAAAAATAACTATAACTTTCAAACGATATAACATTTGTAAAATCCAAAAGTTGCATCACATTCTATGCTTCACCTAGTATAAGAAAAAAAAGGGAAAAATTAAATTTGTAAAGTTTTCAATTAGTTAAGGTGGTAAGACATAAGAGTTTTTTATTTTGATAAAATTATAGTAGAAAATTCATGGTTAATTATTTATTTGGAATAAAAATACACAAAAATATGTGTCACATCCAGGAATGAGTCTACTTTTTATATCTATAATTGTATTAACAAAATATTATCATTTGATTGATAAAGGTGGTCAGGCATACACCTAATTTTTATTTTTGCCTTGAAATTTTTGTAGTATTGCATTAAAATCCAAAATTTTGACCAATCAAATAATTTTTTCTCTAGATAAGGCCTAGTATTTTAGAAAAAAAAATCACTTTCCTACAAATTCATTTTCCACAATTTTTTGATATAAAGTCCATAATTACTTTAAAATTACGTGTCAAGTTGATATAACCCTGATTTGCTAGTTTTCCACTACCACTTAAGGCCATAGTTTGGTTCAGTATGACCCTACACATACCATTCCTTCTATTCTCTTTTGGAATATGGCAATATGCCTTTCAAAAATTCTAAAATGACTAAAAACTAGCTTAGTTCCAAGGAAAGCTTCATAAGGAGTTTTATTTGCAAGATACTTGGTAGGTCTTCTATTTAATAAATAAATAGTTGTAGTAACTACTTTAGCCCACAAATTCTTTTCTTTCAACATATTTCTATCACATTCAACAATTATTCTATTATTTCTTTTAGCTACACCAATTTGTTTAGAACTATGGGCAGTGTATATTATTTAAGAATACCATTATCTTTGTAATATTTCACAAAGTTTTCTAATTTTCTGAAGTATATTCCCCTCTTGAATTGATCTAAGAATCTTAACATTGTGAGTTTTTTGTTCTTCTTGTTCACCAAATCAGCTAACCTACCCCTAAATTCCTTAACTCTTGATAGAAATTCACTAACACTTTCATTTAGTTCCATTTTGATAGACAATAATTTTCTCTTTAAAAAAAATTTTACATTTGAGTTTGTAATCTCATACAAACCTTTCAATGTTGAACATGCACCACAAAAAGTACTAATGTTTCTTGTGTGAGGGATAACTGAGTCTTTTACTAATGTGCACAAGAGAATCTTGTCTTTTAATTACCTATTCTCCCAATCTTGAAAAACATCTAGTGGTGCTATAGGCTATGTAGGCTTGGCCTCATTGCCATTTACAATGAACCAATTATTATGGCCCTCCATTAGAGTCTACATCTTGAACTTTCAATTAACATAATTGGTACCATCTAACTTATTTTATTCACTTAGATAAAAATCAACAAGATTGGCCATCAAAAAAGAAGAGAAAACTAACAAGAAATATTTACCAAAAAAATAATTCGTACAATTGAGTGTTGTTATAATGAGTGTTCTTCCCAAATAATACCAATGATATCAACACACTAGATGATGTAACTTGCAACAACTCCTTCTTTTGTAAAGATATTGCATCTTCACAACTCTAAAGAATTTTTACACCACCAAATGAATCTCAGACTTGGCTCAATATCATATTATAAAATAGAGATGCAATACACAAGAAGAAAATGGATTAGAGAAGAAAAATAGCAACCTAATATTATTGAATAATGGAAGCTGATTTATATAGCTGAATGAATAACCTACTTTCCTAAAATATTGCTAAAGAGATTGACAACACACTGAGAATATTTGATAACACAACAAGAGAAATAGAAAAATGGAGTACTCTAGATAACTAACTGGATCTAAGAGACATATCTACAGTTGGTTATTTGATCAAATGTGAACCCTAGGATACAACTACTATTAAACTAAAGTCTTGTTGCGAACAACTCAAGTAGCATGAATTATTCATTATTCTAACACTTTATTGCTGAAATCATCAAGATAATATTTATTCGCCATTGGAAAGTATTGTAGTGATAGCAAGTTTCATAAAGGTAATAATCATATTAAGTTGTGAGTATTATTGACATTAATGGATATCATGTTTCACAGATCTTAGTCTAGATTTTAAAATAGTTGTATTATGTGTTTTCTTGTTTTTAAACAAATGATTCCTCTTCTATTTCTGTGTTTGGTGATGAATGTTTCCCAACATAGTATTTAAGACCACTAGTTATAGATAGGAAGCTTTGAGGTTTTAGAGAATTTTTTTCCTCCCTAGAATTTATTATTATTTTCAATATGGTTTTGTGGTTTAGGTTTGTGCATTAATCTTAGGGGATAGGATCCACTACTTGAACAACCTAAATTCCTTATCAAAATTTTACATGGAAATTTCAAATCACTCTGAATTTTTTTACAATAACTTACTTGGCAAGTTACCTACTTATAACTAAGGTGTTAAGTCCACATCATCAATTACGATGTCACACTAGCATGCTTTTTGCCAAGTTGTCCAAAATAACCCAAATAAAAAGTGAGACTAATGGTCATACATAAAGGGTATCCATACTTGCATAGCTAATGTGGAATTACATCATTGGATAATTTTTACAACTAAGGGTACATTTCATTCAATCTTGGGTAGTCATGCTTGTACAAACAACTTCAATGTCATAAGTATTGGTACAATGTTGTCAAAATAATTGGTATTAAGTCAATAAATGTAGGTATCAAGTCAACAACTCCTATCACAACTATTCAAATGCGTTCAAGTATTGAGTCATCTCTCCTACCTCAAGGTATTGTCATGGCTACCTAGGAAAGGCATTAACTAGCATTTAAATATAGAGCCCAACCAAACATTCCATAAATAATCCATAACAATAAAACTAAAAAAACATATTGGTAATAATATTTTTTCTACATATTTGCAGAATTCAGAATATCCCAAAACATTTGCAATAATCATTGAAGATAATTAAATTAATTAAATTGAAAGCATGTACTACCATTTTGATTGATCACTATCAATACAAAAAGACCAAAAGACCAAAAGCTTTCCACAACCTTCACACACACACACACACACACACACACACACACATGTATACATAAATATATATATACATATATATATACATATATACATATATACATACATATATATATACATACATACATATATATATATATATATACATATATACATATATATACATACATCCATACATATATATATATATATATATATATATATATATATATATATATATATATATATACATACATACATACATACATACATATATAGATACATACATATATATGTATACATACATATATATGTATGTATATATATATATGTATGTATGTATGTATGTATGTATGTATGTATACGTAGAAAATTATTCATTCGTGTAGCTCGAAAGAAATATCTAGCATTATTGTAAATATTTAACATTTAATGGAGTGTGCCTATCCAAAAGCCACAAGACCATATGGTCAATTGATCATATCAAAATCACCTCCTAGCTGGAAAGCTGTTTCTAAATATTACAAGAAACCAGAAAAATAGAGAGGTTGATTTTTTAAATTGACACAAACTCCTTGCATTCCTCTTCCTGCTTGATTTAGGAGTAATGGAGTTAGTGCATTTTTTACTAAAAAAAATTGCTTCCACTATAAAATTTAAATAGCAAATAAATTGATCAAAAATAAATAAAAATGAAAAATAAGAGAGACACAATATTTATCGTGGTTCATCGTAACTTGTGGCTATGCCCAAACTCCACAAGGGAATCACTTATTATTAATTTAGTCTCCAATATAATATAGTACATGACTACAAACATCTATTTATACATTCATATACAACCTTCAAGTGAAGAGCCATGAGAAACCAAATAGTCTTATGACCATTGGGCTTCACATTCCCAACAATCTTTCACTTGAAGGCCAACTGATATAGCCATGCTCTGCAACATTCCTTGCATTTCTAGTTCTTTACATCATAGTTAGACCCATTGATGATTTTAATTTCACCAAACTTTGTACACAAACACTTTTAATGAGTCTTCTCCAAGACAAATGAGATTTAACACAACTTATTCAAACAAGAAGACAAGTAGATTCATTGAGAGTTTCTTTATAAAATTGGAGGGCTAGAAGTTTCACCTCTTGCTCTATGTACTCCCCCCATCCATCATTCAGATATTTCACACCCAACTCCTAGCAACCATATTTGAGTTGCACTTCCTTCAAAATTTATACAAAGAGAAAATACCTATCTACATTATAATTGCATGGTTTATTATCATTGCCAATATTATTGGCCTCATCATTGGAAATAACAAACACATTCACAACCTTATTATTGTTATTATTCTTGGAGCTGTGTGTTAAAATGTTGTCACACTTCTATGAATCATTACATGTAAGAAAACTCAAGAATGAGCCCTCACAAATTGATCCATAGCTCTCTACTCATAGAGTGCAAGGGTTTGCAATGGAGGCCCTCAGTTTGACCTATTTTTGTGCCCATGCAAGTACACCATGGGATGAGAGATTCAAAGAGGAAAAGAAAGAATTCTAGTCTCCATGATCTTCAAATATGCATGAAAATAAGATCTAATCTATGAAAGCAAAATCTAATCTATAAATGCAAGATCTAAGCTAGAAGCCCATGATGGATGCAAGAGAGAAAAAGACAAGAAAATAGAAGTTCTCCACAAAAAGCTTTTGTATTCAAACTCCTTCAAAAATTGGTCTTCAAACCTGCAGCATAACGATAGCATAATCATGGGTGTCTAACATGAGGAGAGGGCTCTCCCTTATAAAGAAAATTATGGAGGTGAGAGGCTTCTCACAACCAATATGAGATAATAGAGCTTGATCCATGTGAGACATAATTCCACCAATGAGAAAAGAGGAGTGGTTGAGAAGAAAGTGGTGATCCATGTGAGACAAGATTCCACCAATTAGAAAAGAGGAGTGGTTGAGGAGAAAGTGGAAAGATAAATCCCACTTAGATCACTTTTTTTAAGTGTAGAGAAATTAAATAAAAAGAATTTATTTTATTTCCTTTTTTCATCAAAAGAGATATTTAAGTGGGATTTTTATTTAATTAAAAGGGAGCAAGTTCTTTTTAATTAAATAGAAGATATTTAATTAAATTAAAAGAGAGGTTTTTCTCTTAATTAATTAAATGTGGATGAACTGTTTAATTAAAAGAGAGGTTTTCTTTTAATTAAATGGGGATTTTATTTTATTTAATTAAAAGAGAAGATTTTCTTTTAATTAAATAAGACTTGGAATAAAATGATCAATCTTAGAAATGAAATAAATCAAATTTGATCAAGAAAATTGATTTGAATTGATTTAATAAAATATTACAAACCATTGATTCAAAAAATTTGATAAATTGAATAATGGGGGCCCATAGTCTAGGTGACCATTTTTGGGTGCATACATTTGCCCCTCTTTGACTAATGTGTGATCGATTCGGGAACACATGTAGTCAAAGAAAGAAATTGAAGTGTGAGGTCAATTTGGGATCACAAAACAACCCAGATGTGTGGTTGACTCAGGAACACATCAGGACAAAGAATACAAATAAATTTTAACTTGAAAAAGTCGAGGATAAAATTGATAAAACTGAATCAAGGATTGAAATTGATAATTACTACCCCCTCGTGATCGAAATCGAAATGAGATAGAGGAGAAACAACAAATTGATAAATTTGATCAAATTGAACAAAAGATAAGGTTCTTGATGTAAGATGAAAGATATAAGAATCATAGAACCAAGGTAGATCATCAAGCATGAAATATTATGCCCCAAAGGTGATTTAGAAGAAAAGAAGTGGGGAAAAAGAAAATGGAAGATAGAAGTTTGAAAGATATGGAAAGAAATAGAAATAAGAAAAGAAAATGCTCCAAAAATCAATCAACTGTTTAAGATAGAAATTTTGATTGAGATCACAAAAGAAAATAAGGAAATGAAGATCAAAATGTGACCACAATTGATTAAATGTCCACAATAAATATGAAAGGAGAACCCTCTCAAACTCATAATGCAGCCTAAAAATGCAAACTAACACGAAGCCTAATAATGCAAGCTACATGAAATGCAATGGTGTACTTGCAAAAGAGCAACTATAACATAGGATTTTGTGTTCATAATTCATTAGAGAATGTAAAAGAACTTATTTTCATCATTGGGCCATTATTAACGAACATCGAAAAATCACACAATCATCACTAGTTACAAATGCAACTATGAAGATATGAATGCGATTTATATTGGATTGAATGTGGAAAGATTCTAACATAAGCATCAAAGACATAAAGGTCAAGATGAATTTGATGTTAGCTTACCCAATTTAATATAGAAAAACTATGCTCGCATCAAGGCATAGATGCCAAGATGATATAAGAATGGTTGTGCAAAAACAATCAAGGATGATGTCTCAAATCTCCTAAGTGTTTCAAGGGGACAACAAAAGACACTCTAGAGTTCAAGACCACACCCACAAGCAAAAAAAAATAAAAATAAAAATATGTCTCTTGCCCCAAGTCTTCTATCGATGCATCATGGAGAGACTTATCAGACAAAGACACTTAACAAAAATCAATAACAGTTAGTACACAGAGAAAAAAAATCATGACATAAGTCAAGCATTAAGTGTTGCATTTAAAAATTTAAGTGTGTTAACTGATATTGAGTTTTGAGGACAAGGATCAAATGCTTGCAGGAAGGTAAGATCACATGATGATACTGGGTAAGACCAAACCAATAAGTGTTGAAAAACACTCGATGTCAATGGGTGTTGAAAAACACCATTTGCGAGGTGTCCTAAAGACTCAGACATCTAAGAAACCAAAGCTAACATAGTTATGCCCCCTAGACAAAGACCAATTCCAAACCAAGGTAACAAGGACAAGGCATGGTGGAGAAAGGCTAAGTGTCGAGGACATGTGATAAGAAACAGGGGTGCAAAGGCCTCAATTAGTGCCCGTTTCCAGGTTTTCACCACTTGGATTTTTTTTTTTTTTTTCCAGGACTTTTTATAATTTTTTTTTTTTTTTTTGTATTTTTGCTACCAAGGCGCCTGTTTCCAAGTTTTCACCAAGGCACTTTTTCTATTTTTTTTTGTATTTTTGGAATATATAATTTTTTTGAAAATACATCAAAGTGCCTTTTGCTAGGTTGTCACTAAGATGATCATTTTTTTAGGACATTTTTCAATTTTTAGAATTTTTACAATATATCATTTTTTTGGATTTTTTAAAATATATCAATTTTTTTGGATTTTTTTAAAATATATCAATTTTTAAAGATTTTTTTCAGGATCAATAAATATGTACAAAAATACCCCTAGACAGAATGGGCATTAAACTCTTAAGCAAGATCACATCGTGTAGTCCCAATGTCTAACAAGGTGGAGGACATGATGAAGCAATAAGCTAATGGATATTATGGATAAGAAAAGAGTGTATGAAGCAAGTGAAAGTGATCTTCAAAGGTTGACTCCTCAAGCGTACCCAAGCTAGGGAAAATTTGTCATGTAAAGAACATTTGGACAAGAAATGAAAGGCTAGTATAGGATAATTCAAGAAAGCATAATGTAAAAGTGGGAAAGATGCAATCCAAAGAAGTAGACATTTCAAGAGACTTTATAGCATCATATTTTACTCTATTTTATTAGATTAAGACCAAAGGGGTAAATGGGAAAAGGGTAGCGAAAGACTAGAATGAATGGAGGAAAATAGATATGAAGGCTAAACATGAAAGGAATGAAAACAAGATCATCATAAGATATCTCACAAGATAGCCAAATGATTGTCTATAGGTCAACATTGTCAAGATCAAAGAGAGAAGACAGAATGAATGAAAGATGTAGAAGAACTATGCATGATGCCTAATTGTTAGGTTTTCATCATGGTACTTATCCAAGGCACCACAAGGGAGTGGTTTTCACCATAGGATGAATTTATTTCTCTTTACTTTTGCTACCAAGGTGCCTAATTACTAGGTTTTCACCAAGGCACATTTTCAAAAAAAAAAAATTCTTCTTTTTTTTTCAAATTTTTTTTTTTTTGGAAGAAGTCAAGCTTTTGAGATAATGCTCCTTGAAAGTTTAAACCATGATATACAAAGGAATTGAAATGACATGCTCAAAGATGTTGATAGGGAAAATAGGATGGAAGACAAAAATGGAGGATATGGCTTTATGCAAAGTGAGTGAGATTGGAAGATGGAAATGAAGGCAAGATCAATGTCAACACACACCTTGAAGGATGGTGAGAGGATGGGGAAAAAGTGAATGAAGGAATAAGTGAAGGAATATATTGAGTGAATCGAAGAGGTTTTGGTTTAGGCACATAGAATGGAAGAATTTTTTTTTTGGAAGAAGATGAAGTGGAATTCTTTGGAAGCTTGAATGTCAACTTCAATTGTTGTTCAATATTAGACTCTCTCAAGAGAGACTTTGGAATCCATATAGCCATAGGCCTTTTTTTATTTCTTTTTGATGATGTAGAGATAATATCTTTGATGGATTTTGGAACCCATACTTGTCTTATAATTTTTTTCTTAGATATCTCTTTTGACTTTATGCCCCCATGTCGATTAGAGGAGACATGGTGGTGTTTTTTATATGGATTCTTGAATTGCTTCTTTTTCTTGTATTGAACATTCAAGTCACTTTCAAAAGACTTGGGACTTGTGGAAGAAGAAGGATGATATGAATGGTTTAGGTGAGTGGGTGGATGAAAAGGATTTAAGGATATGCATCTACGTTGATCTTGAGGAAAGATAGGAGAGGGAGGGATGTAAGGACCCAAGATGGATGAAGAACTAGGAGAATTGGGAGGAGAAAGTGAAGGGACATAAGGAACCAAGATGGAAGAAAGATATGAAGCATTTAGTATTGGTGGGCAAGGTCCAAGGATGGATGCGGAAGATGCAAAAGGATAATCAATAAGTTCATTAACATCTATATGACAATCAAGGACATCAACATCTTTAGAGTGAGCATCAAGATTTTCAATAGGAACATAAACATCTTTAATAGGAGCAACTTCATTGATAGGAGAACTTATAGCTTGAGAAGACTTAGGAAGAGTAGAAAGTGGAAGGGAACATGGAGTGGTAGAACAAGAAGATGGAAGACTTTGATCTTGACAAGGATCTTTGGATAACATAAGCATAGAATTTTTCTCTTGATTTTCAATAGGCTCAACATTGGAAGTAATAGCATCATTTTTAATAACCTTAATGGAGTATCATCTTTGGAAGGAGAAAGTGTACTAAGGCCATTTTTATTGTCAATAGGCTCAGTGGTGCAAGCAGTATCTTGATCTTGCTTAGGAGAAGACTTAAGACATGGTGGACTGAATGACAAAGGGCGTAAAGGATCAAAAGAACCATGAAACGTATCAAAGGCATTGTGAAAATAATTGGATGACAAGGAGGGTTCTTGATCTTTATCTTTCTTTATATTTTTTTCTTTATCATTTTTAGAGTCCTCTTGACATGAAACCACTCCTAAGGAGAAGGAAGCATGTTGGAATTGTATGGAAGACTTTGGAATAGATGATGAAGGACTAGCTAAAGTAGGCATTGTAGCACATGAAGGCTTAGGATCTTTAGATTTAGCATTATCAAAAGTATTTGCAGCCAGGTGAAGGTTAGCTTGAGTTTCTTTAAGAGGTAGCCCTTGAGGATAACTATAGGGAATTGCATGAAAAGCATTAGGATCTTTGTTGGATGAAGGATTGGTAGGAGATTTGAAAGACTCTGAATCTTTAAGAGATGTATGGATAGTGGAGGAAGTAGAAGATGGAAGGGGAGCATTAGAAGAAAAAGGTTCAACATTAAGATGATCTTGCTCAAGAGTGTAATCTTTATTTTCAGCATGAGGGTTCTTAGAAGAGGAACTCTTATCCCATTGATGTTGTATTTCAGTACAAAAAAATGCTTTCTCTTCATCAAAAAATGCAGATTTATCATTTAGGTATTGTTCACAAAATTTATCAATATTGTTTTCAAGATTTGATTCATGTGAATTACCATCAATATCTTTTCGTGACTCATCCCCTTTAAGCACAAGCATAGGACTAGGAGGACTTTTAGGAACTGTTGGAATGTAATAATCATCACCATCATAATCATTGTCACTAGAAGAATTATAGATAGGCATATCACAATAATTTTCATGTTGTTCATTATTATATGTCTTAATAAGAGGAATAAGACTCTTGGTAGAAGTAGAAGAAGAATGATATCATGAAAAAGAGGTAGGTGAAGACCTAGATGGATGATATCTAGAAGAGTCATGGTAAGATTTAGAAGATGAAGTATGTGAATGATATTTAGAAGAATTATTGTAAGACTTAAAAGATGAAGAATATGAAGGATATTTAGAAGAATCATGATAAGACTTGGAAGACAAGGAATTTGAATGATATTTAGAAGAATCATGATAAGACTTGGAGGATGAAGAATCTGTATGATATTTAGAAGAATCATGATAAGACTTGGAGGATGAAGTTTGTAAATGATATTTAGAAGAATCATGATAAGACTTATAAGATGGGAAATATTTGGAAGAAGGATATTGTGATTTAATCTTGCACATGATCCTAGCAAAGGTGTCTAATTTATCCATTTTTTTAATCATTTTTGTTGCAACGTTAGCATCCATGCATCTATTGGAGTGACAACACTTTTCAAATTCAAGAAGGAGGTGGATTTCATCTGTGCTCAAATGAGGATCCCTAAAAAGATATCCAAGATCCATGGTTCTAGAAGAAGAAGAATCAAGTATGGAAGAAGAGAAAGAATGAATAGAAGAAGGTAGACTATATGATAATAGGAAGAAAAGAATCAAGAAGACATGAAGAAGAGGAAGAGTGGAAATGACAGATTAGAAAGACATGGAAGATAAAGAAGAAAGAAGACCAAGAGTCATTTTGGAAAATTTGATACCATTTGAGATCATTTGAATGTTGAGCAAGATGTAATAGCACTTGTAATAAACATGAAAAAGCAGTCTTCAAACAATGAGCAAGGGAAAAAGCAACCTTGCGCATGAGCAATCAAGTGACTTAGTTTATGTTAATCCCTAGGAGAGCTAATTGTGTATGTTCTCAAAGAGTTTCACAATCATTGCATACATCCCTAGAAAATAAAAGTTGGCCTCTCTAAGGTTTTTAGTAATGGTTTGACTCTGCAACTTTTATGATTCATAGGGGTGACCTCCAATCTCGGTGCACCGAGGTTTTGACACAGTCTGAGAACTTAATCTTCAAGAGCTGCTAGGAGATCTGACAACCCACAATGAACCATACCCCATGGAGATTTCTTCCATGAGAACATTTATATAGCGATTGTTGCAACCACGGCAGAAGTGGCTATTACCGCTTGAGGTTCCGTCCGCAATTTTCCCTGTATAGGGATTGTCTGCTATGGTTAACCCTCTCTAGAGCTAATCGACTCACAATAGTGGACCACAAGGGGACTTAGCTTTCAAATCCAAGGTTTTGACACCTTTTCACTTTTAGCCCAATCAAAGCAAGCAGATTAATCCGACACGCTAACTAAGATTATCTCAAGATCTATGATATCAACCCATAGTGATCTATCAACCTCTCCGAAGAAAGGATGCCTCAATCACCAAGTTGAAGATCCATCTATCTAAGAGATTCTCAAAGTATCCTCCCCACGTACAAGGAATCCGTCTTTGAGAGGAGTTTCACTAGGAACTCACTCCCTCGAGATCCACGAATACTATTCATGGGGCCTAATTACTATGTGTGTACAGATGTTAATTCCCCAAAAACAAATCTATCCAAGAATAATCAAAAAGCACAAGGTGGTACACTTAACACTTTAACTAATGCAAGGTGAGTCCAAAGATGTGGAACACTTAACCCCTCACACAAGCCAAAATGAGTCCACAACTCAAAGATTAGTGAGTTCTAAAAAGCACAAGAGGGTTGCCAAGTGGAGCACTTAATGCTTCTATCCTATAGACCCCTCCACTTTAATGTGGTGTTGATCTTGCAACCACGAGGTGGAATGAGGGGCCGGCGGATTCAATGAGTCCAATAACCCAATATAGCTATCTAAATCTATCACTACTAATCAAGCTTGCTAAATAAAAATCAATGGAGATTACAACCTAGTATCAATTATGCATGTGTTTGAAAAATAAAAGCATAAGCAAAAAACACAAGCTAGACACATGAGAGGTTCATTTTAAGGTTCCAAATCAAAGTGTTATCAGCCAAAGTAGAATGCCTGAAGTCCTCGCAACGCGCTTAGTAGATCTTACCTATTTTTAAAAAATTTAACACATTTTTCCAATGAAATCACAAATTGTTACTATGCTATTCCAAAAAAATCAGAAAACACAGAAAAACCCAAAACAGTGAGCAGTTAGTAGAAAAAACCAGAAAAACACGAAAATCCTTGCAAAAAAAATACGAATAACCTAGTCAACATGATTAGATCTTTTTTTTTGCTATGATTTTGAACCCAAAAATAGAAATGAAAAGAAGAGACCCCTACTAAAAACTAAAGAGATTTCCAAAAATGTAAGAAATTCAAAAAAATCTCTTCATTTGTGCCCTAGGGACCCAATTTTTCAAAATAGGCCAGATTCATCAAATCGAGTTTTTGATCCTTAATAAGGCATCAAAATTCAAAACACAAAGAAAGAACCCCCATTAGAATTAAAAAATATTTCTGAAAATGTAATTTTTTTTGAAAAATATGCTGATTTGTGATCAAAAATGGCTTTTTATTAAAAATAAAGAGAAATTCATAACTCACGCAAATCATTTCAAAATGCTCTAAAAATTGAACTGGGACATTTTGTGTACATAACCAAGTCACAAAAAATTTTTTAGAACCAAACTCTAAGTTTTTTAAAAGATATGATTGAATCTTTAAACCAACTAGATTTTTTGCCTGCAAACCAATCTATATATGGGTTGGCCTTAAAACCAAAGTGAAAAATTTACAAAAGCACTTGATTAGATCCAATATGCTGCTGTAAAAAATCAGAGATGAAAAATAAAAGAAAATGGAGCTAGACACTTGATTCAAGCCCCACGATGGGCGCCAAAAATGTGTGCTAAAATGTTGTCACACTTCTATGAATTATTACATGTAAGAAAAATCAAGAATGAGCCCTCACAAATAGATCCATAGCTCTCTACTCATAGAGTGCAAGGGTTTGCAATGGAGGCCCTCAGTTTGACCTATTTATGTGCCCATGTAAGTACACCATGAGATGAGAGATTCAAAGAGGAAAAAACAAGAATGCTAGTCTCCATGATCTTCAAATATGCATGAAAACAAGATCTAATCTATCAATGCAAAATCTAAGCTATAAAAATAAGATCTAATCTATGAAAGAAAAATCTAATCTATAAATGCAAGATCTAAGCTAAAAGCCCATGATGGGTGCAAGAGAGAAAAAGACAAGAAAATAGAAGTTCTCCACAAAAAGCTTTTGTATTCAAACTCCTTCAAAAATTGGTCTTCAAACCTGCAGCATAACGATAGCATAATCATGGGTCTCTAACATGAGGAGAGGGCTCTCCTTTATAAAGGAAATTATAGAGGTGAGAGGCTTCTCACAACCAATATGGGATAATAGAGCTTGATCCATGTGAGACAAAATTCCACCAATGAGAAAAGAGGAGTGGTTGAGAAGAAAGTGGTGATCCATGTGAGACAAGATTCCACCAATTAGAAAAGAGGAGTGGTTGAGGAGAAAGTGGAAAGATAAATCCCACTTAGATCACTTTTTTTAAGTGTAGAGAAATTAAATAAAAAGAATTTATTTTATTTCCTTTTTTCATCAAAAGAGATATTTAAGTGGGATTTTTATTTAATTAAAAGGGAGAAAGTTCTTTTTAATTAAATAGAAGATATTTAATTAAATTAAAAGAGAGGTTTTTCTCTTAATTAATTAAATGTGGATGAACTGTTTAATTAAAAGAGAGGTTTTCTTTTAATTAAATGGGGATTTTATTTTATTTAATTAAAAGAGAAGATTTTCTTTTAATTAAATAAGACTTGGAATAAAATGATCAATCTTAGAAATGAAATGAATCGAATTTGATCAAGGAAATTGATTTGAATTGATTTAATAAAATATTACAAACCATTGATTCAAAAAATTTGATAAATTGATAAATTGAATAATGGGGGCCCATAGTCTAGGCGACCATTTTTGGGTGCATACAGGAGCTACTACACTCCTTCACCACTAATTTGGACCATTCATTTTCCAATGAATCTTTGATGGAAACCACCACCTCTCCAACTTCCTTGGTTGTTACAATATTGTCATTTCTATTGACAACACAATATGTTTCACCACCACAATTATTATTATCAACCTCAAACAAAATAGGCCTATCCAATGACCCAATTCTTTCAAAAGTTCTACTTTTGATTCTAGCTTCTCTATCATGTATGGACTCTTCGGTTTCACATATTTCCCCATCAATTACCAACATACTAAGAGTCATATGAAGCTCAACTAACTCCATCTTCAAAAAATCATATCATTTCTTTTTAGAAAACTCACACATTTTCATAACTTTATTTTTTCCCTTTTTCATATAGGAAATCTTCTCTTTTAGCATCAAACCTTTCTCTTTTAGAGTAACAATTTCATTTTTAAGGAAATCCTCTCAACTCTTGCCCTCTTTGTTCTCTTCCATCTCTTTGCCAATTGTAGCGTCAACTACATCAAGAGATGAGAAGCAAACAAATGCAATTTCCTCCTCCAAATCCTTCTCTTTTGTCCATCCATTCCACCAACAGACACAACATCTTGGCACCATCTCTATTGAATACTACCATGGTTTTGATACCAATTTTAAATTTTAAACAATAGAGATACTGATTAAAAACAAAAAATGAACAAATAAGAGAGACATAATATTTATTGTGGTTCACTACAACTTGTGGCTATGTGCACACTCCAACAGGAAATCACTTATTATTAATTTAGTCTACAATATAATACAATACAATACATGACTACAGACATCCATTTATACATTCATATACATCCTTCACGTGTAGAGCCACAAGAAGCCAAGTAGTCATATGACCATTGAGATCCACATTCCCAACATCCACATCAAACATCCTATATTTTACTGAAGATTTAGATGGGTTTACATAGAATTCCTTGAATCCTCTCACAATGCTAACAATATCCTTGGAATTTATGTGATAAAAAATTGGGGTCTCCTAGTTCCATTATCTATCATGTTGTTTTTACTTGCACATTTTTTACTTCATCCCACTAGGATATGCCATTGTTGGTTTTTGATGTTGTCACAACCACGACCATCTTGCTTAGTGATTTTAGATTTTATTGGTTATTGGTTTTGGCACAATTCAAGTGAATTTTGAAGTAAAGAATCACAAGGGATATCTGCTTAGAATTGTAAATCTTACTCTTATAATAATTTTTTGGGAGGATTGTTGGGAAACAAGATACTACCGGGGGGGGGGAGGTGAATTAGGATCTTAAACTTTAACTTATAAACCAAATTACTGAATTCACACCTAATTCATCTCATATCTTCTATCTACCCTTGGAAAAATCAAAGGATGCTTGGAAAGTGGGGAGAGGGGATAACATCCTCTTCTGGTAGGATAACTAGCTAATACAAGGACCTCTTATTAATGATCCCATCTATGAACAGTGGGCTCACACATGCATGAGGAGATTTGGCCCCAAAGTTAGTGACTATAGGACTGATTAGGGTTGGATTGACTTGGCCTTAATTTCACAAGACCTCAAACCCTTAATGAACATGCTCAAATTTGTCATCCTCAAGAACAAAGGTGATGAACTTATCTAGAGTGCTAACTCTACTAGGATTTATTTGGTGGCTTTTGGATACTTGTTGCTCTGGAACAAGATGGAAAAATTAGTCTGGGCTAAGGTATGGACTCCAAGCCTTACTTCCAAAATTAATATTTTTTTTGGTTGATGATGTAGGATAAAATCCTCACCCTAGATAACTTAATTAAAAGGGGCCAATACATCCCAAATTAGTGCATTCTATGCAAGGAAATTTTGGAGATAGTTGATCATATGTTTATTCATTGCCCTTACTCTTTAGAGGTATGGGACCTTATAAAAAAAGATTGGAATGTTTGCTGGTGTAAACCAGCCACCATAGTGGATTTCTACAATCAATGGGACACCCTGCATAGAGGCCTGAAATCTAAGGTCATCAGTTCCTAGTCTCTTCCTCACTTCTGTTGGGGTATCTAGAAGGAAAGGAATAATAGAATTTTTAGAGAAAGGGCCACTCTTGCCTTTGTCTTAGCTAATAAAATCTAGGGTGCTATTAGAGAAAACTACATGGTAACGAAAGGGGGAAACATTGAGAAAGGGGGGAACCAAATGCAATGAAAGAAGGACATGATGATAAAAAGATAGGGTGCAAGGTGGTCTTTCCCCCCAGAAGACTGGCACAAAGACAATTTTGATGGTTCGACCAAAGGGAATCTAGGGCTAGCTAGATGCAAAGGAATCATTAGAAATAGCCATAGGATTGGAATTTTTGCTCTTTCCTACTCGATTGGGAATTAGACTAACCATTTTGCTGAGGCCAGTGTAGCCTATGATACAGTTAAATTGGCTCTCAAGGTTGGAATCAATAACTTATGGCTTGAAGGTGACTCATTAAACATCATTAATTGTTTAAAAGGTATTGTGCTACCATCGTGGACAATTCAAAACATAATAGAGGAAACTTGTGCTAATCTAGGCAAATTCAAAAGGGTACACATTGGACACATGTACAAAGAGGAAAATCTTGTGGCTGATTGGTTTGCCAATGAAGTAATGAGAATTAATATGGTGATGAGTTGGAATTATAACGATATCTTTTTAGAGGCCGTGAATGAGATCTTACACCTGGAACATTAAAAAATTCATTTACGAGCATTGTTTTATGGGATCTCATTGTTCTTTGGTGAGTATTTTGAGTGTGAAATGTTGGCACTTTGCATATTTTTTTTTAAATTCTTAAACTTGTTTGCCTATAAGATCATTATTATTCTCTAAAATGTGTTTATAAAAATGAAGGTGATCCTTAGCACTCATTAAATCTAAGTGAAACTTTAGACCTTAATGATACATCTCTACAAGTATGAAAATAAGAATATTTACTAGATAATTAAAATATTCAATCATGTGATATCCTTCATTAAAATGAGTAGTGAGTCATTTTATTTTATGGAAACCCACTTTTATTAGAATTGCTAAATGAAATCTTAGTAAAAAATTTCTTATCTAATATGAGGAATCCATTGTACATCCATATATCTAAACTAAATAGATCTACCATTAATGAAAGAAGACTCCCTCATGGGATAGAAAAATTGAAGTGCAGGGAATCCCTCTTGAAATACATGTACAAATTAAAAACAATATAATAACATCTTCTTCCACTTGAACCCTCATATTGGATTTGGTAATCTATACGTCTTGGGGGTGGTTTGTAGTTGGTGAATAGCTTGCAAGTTGAAATGGAACTCACAAAAAAACACACTATAAAATCACTGCTTATCACCATGGATGCAATTACTTTATAATAGAATCTGTCAAAAAAAACACACACTCTACTCCATGTTATCTTATGGTGGCCCTCATAGCTCAAGAATATATTTCCAAACTAGCATACATTGGACTTAGGGTTACATATATCAAAACAAGTATCACATTTTCTTTTGTTCGAAAAGTCAAAAAAATCCTCAATTTTGGAATAACTGCATAGCTTTTAAATTTATGAGTTTATATTTTTGTTTGATATGAGAATTTGAAATTATTTTGATAGATTGAATGTCAAGGATTGAAGGTATTCTTTTACCAAAGTTGTTAAAGGTGCAAGCTTAACTAAACATCTTATATTGTACATCTCAAGGATCAAGGGTATTCATTTGACCAGTGTTGTTTTTCAAACATTATCTCAATCTTATTCCTTGTATCATACATCTAAGGGTTTAAAGTTTGATAAACAATGCAATCAAATAACATATCATGAATTTTACAAACTATATTAAATCAATCAAATTATTACATTCCCAATTTAATATTTTTTAAATTTATGAAATAATTTGTAGATTTTATCTTTAGCCTATTTTATTTGATTTAGGGAGGAATTTACTATATTACTACATGCCCCTATAAATTTCCCTTAGTAAAATTAGTTGGTCTAACATAAGATAAGTAGGTCTATTTTGGAATAACTTGGCTTCCACAAGTGAGTCATTGAATGTAAGACATTAAATATTTTGATTAGACAGATTCATAATGATTGGTTTGAACAAGGGAAAGTCTAGAATTATAACTATGATTACAACAACATAAAGCTAATGAAGAAGCATTCATGCTCAAATTGAGATAACGTAACCTTATTGTTTCATATGTAAATGAAGTTTAGTTATTTTCATTTAACAATTATAATAGAGGCTTATATAGGTATTTCACAAAACTATATATTTGAATCCCAAAAAAATCCATCTGTAGCTTAGACTCAAGAAAAAGATAAAACATTTTCACTTATCCTACTTATTTAAACTTAGACACAATTGTAAAGGTTTTTGAATCCATGTTAGAGAATTTTCCTAATCCAAAATAAATATGATCCACACTCTATACAAGCTCTAAAGACCTGTAGTAAGAGCAGTGTCTTGGATGACAACACATTATTTTTATGAATTGAAAGAAGTTATAATAAGATGGGTATTAGAAAAGTTAGAGATTAAGCATGTAAAATGCATTATTTTTTAAGAATACGTGATGTGAAAAATACATTCATGAACAAAAATAATATTTTCATTCCCACAACTAGAGCTAGATGTAATTTATTAAGAAACATTATTATTTTAATCATATTTATAATTTTATTTAGAGTAGGAAAAAATATATAGATTTTTAGAAAAGAAGTTCAAATTTGATATCATTATTTTTCTTGACATTAGGTTGGTTTCTATCTAGGTGTGATTTTACAAAGTGTATGAATGATTTTTTTTAAAATAAGTCCAATTTTTTTTAGTCACCATTCTATATTTGATGATCTAATTATTGTTATGACTAATCTTTTTCTTTATAGATTAGAAAATTGTATATTCTCATGTCATGAATATATGAGGCTTGCAATTTGGATGAATACTATATTCATCTACACACAAAAAGAATGTTTGGCAAGGATAAGATGTATGAATGATTTACTTATGCCCTCCCATTCCATGTTTTATTCGATTTAGGTTTCAATCAAGTGCCACATCAATACATTATAGAATCAAATGAAGGTTTCATTGTGTTAGTATATGTGATTTATCTTTAATTCATATACATAAATATTTTTTGATAGTCTTAATATAAATAGAAATTTGTGTTTTTCCTCTTAATAAACAACTCCAAATCTATGGTAAATCTATAACATTTTATTCACATCAATATATAACTAGGTCTTAGTTCTTAGAAACTCCTTGTTTTGTTGTATGTAGGACTTGGTTGGATTTGTTATCATGGGAGCTTATAGGAACCTTTGGCCAAGTTTTAGAATGTTGGGACCTATATGTTTCACATAATAGAGTGATTTACCTACTTGAAAGATGTGTAATTTTTTTACCATATTTATCATTTCAAAACTTTTAGTTAAATTCTTATGGCTGACTAATCTTATCATTGAAGTGAGAAGTGTAAAATATTTTAGGAAGGAATGAGACTAAATTTTCCCAAAGGTGCATGTTTGAAAGAGAGTATAACTGTAACGCCCCGCTAGGGAACCCAAAAGAAAATAACCTAAAGTTTCACTAAGTTTACCTTACTTTTTTTTTTTGAAAGATAATAACTTAACAACAATAGATATAAAAATAGTGGAAGCAATAACATACACATAACACATACAATCAAATATATTACAATTCTTAAGCGTCCCATGATGTTGAATCACATTTAAGTTTAGTTAATACTAAAACCTATATATATATATAAATAAAACATCCACAATAAAGAATAACTACAAATTCAAATTCATTTAACTAATATACAATTATCCCAAATGCCATTTCGCAATAATCAAAATGCACAATCATCCACTGTACAGGTCACAGGGTATGAAAGGCTGAAAGAATATACATCATCTCTTTAAGATCCATAAAATAAAATATAATACAATAGGTATAACCATCCATCATAGTACAAAAGAATAGAATGAAAAGAAATGTAGATGATAGAACTCTGGCCACAATATCGAATTGACAAATCTCAATGGTAAAAGTAAAAAGCACTACAACCCGACCTTGTGGTAACCCAAAAAGGTACAGTCCCACCATGCTGAGGAGATAGTCTCAAGTCCCAAATAGGACAACAACCCCAAAAGTCAAATCCTATTGGAAATATTATGACAGGCTAAGTTACTGAGAGGGGATAGGTGAATCAGTAACTTATAAAGCTTAATCCTTGATTAGCAGTTAATCTTTTAATTAAATTATGATCTAATTACATGCATGAAAAACTAAAAACATTAAAGCATACATAACACTTTTGACACACAATTTCGTGACCTAGAAACCTTCCAAATAGAAAGTAAAATTAGGGTGGGGATGATACCCACAAGCTTTAGTACTATAGTAAAAAGTTGGCATGTTAAGTCTTACAATGATCACTTCTAATGATCTACCCTGTTAGGAGCAATAAGGACTACTAGGTCCACCTTGCAAAAGGATTTGCAAACATACAATGAAGTATGCACTTGGTAAAGAGATGTACACAAGACTGTTAGGTCGATCTTGTTAAAGGATTTGACCAATCCACCTATTAGAATGAAGCAGTAGTTGATTTTTGATCTACAACTTGGTTTGCTAAATGAGATTTCTCTGAGTGTACAAATCACCTTGCTATGATAGATAAATCTTTTTTGCTCCTTATATTGTTGTAACCTTTGTAATTCACTCTTCTACTCTTCTTTGATTATTACATTTCTTTTTTCATTACTTTGGATGTGATAATACATTACATATATACCAATCTAATTACAAATTACAAAGTTGGCTACAATATAAGTTTACACAAATATTATAAAGTTTGCCAAAATGTTGAAAATTGGGTTCTAAAGACTAACTCGGTGTGGTTTTGATACTTGGCATCCACTGTCAATGCTTGGCATTGTCATGCATTCAGTAGATGTAGAAGCTCGGTCCATACTGATCACTTTCAAGTAGTTTTGAACTTGGTCTGCATTGGTGACTCGACAAATACTGTGAAACTTGACATATAAACTGAATCACTTGATTCACACAACATAGCTTAGTCAATGCTATCACTATGAGCTCGGTATAAACTAAGTCACTTGGTTAATACTAAGTAACTTGGTTAACACTAAACTCACATCACATCAACTATGATCTCGGTAAGCATTGCACAACTTGGTTTGCACTAGTAAACTCAACATATACTGAGATGCTTTGTTTACACTGCTGAACATTACCATAGTTGTGATTGCTTGGCACAAACTAAAATATGTCCAAAGGACTTAGTAGCAATTGTAGAACTCAAATAACAATTGAAATGCCTTGTTAACACTGTTAACTATACAATATGCTCGATAGATACTTACAATTTGAATAAGTGTATGTCACTAATAACAAACATGATTGGAATGCCAATAATCTCCCCTTTTGGCATTAGTGACAAAAGCACTTATCATTCAAAACTAAATTCAAGAATATTCAAGAATGTCTTTATCCATCACCTTATGTCTCCAACTCGGCAGAGTATACTGTTTTTGAGATTTTTCAAAATTAGTTTTGTAGAGATATATTTCTGTACATGGTAATGCTCCCCCATACATTTATATAGTATACTATACATCTGATACATACATTTTTCTCCTCTTTATACAATATACATTTTCTCTACAATCTTTCAATATTCTCTCCTTTCTCCTTACATCTCCAATATTCTCCCCCTTTTTGATATTAATGCCAAAGATTTATGCAATATATTTTATATAGTAATGCCAAAATGTGAAAATAAATTTGAATGTACCTTCAAGATAAGCACCAAAGTCTTGTCCCAATTCTCTTGCAACACCTTGTATGTGTGCAATGCAATTTGCACTTCTGCTAACAATTCTATCATATGGTCTTCAATCGAGAAGTTATTGTCATGGATGAGAATTTTTTATTATACAATGTGCTTCTATAGTGCATCCATGTTAGGGAGAATCGTGTTCTAAAAATCTATCAATGTAGATCTTATTCTTGCCTCTTCTTCCAACAATTCTACCTGCATATCTGTCAGAAATATGATCTTTTTGAAGTGGGCAAAGCTTGAACTTGGGTCAACTTACAATTGTTGTGCACTTGCCTTCAGATTCTCATCAATCTTTGACAATTTATCTCTTATTTCCTTTGTGAAAATTGATGTATCACATATTTTACCAAAAATTAAAGATACATTGATGTAGGAGGTCTTTAGAGAGCATAAAATAGTAGATAATTCTACTTGATGAATGGAAATTTGTTGAGCAATAAGTTCTAAAACTTTATTCTCAAACTTTTTCTCAATTTTCTGCAACAATTTTTCTTCTCCATCCAAATCTTCATTATATTTTTGGACTATCTCTGCCAACTAATACAAAATAGGTTGAGAAGTATCAACCTCTATTTCTAGAGCCTCTGCTAGAATATTCTTAGCATCCTGATCTTAAATTCCTTGTTTCTTTCCTCTCTAAGCCTTTGCTGCTTGGCTTTCTTTTGAAGAAGTTCTCCAAAAATTTGCATTTTTGGATTTAGATTTGAGATGTCCCATTTAGGAATGACAATGTCCTCATCAAGATCTATACATTCTTCCTTCTCTTTTCCTTTTCCCACAAATTTTGTGCTTGGTTGAGGCTTGGTCTCAACTATCCTTGCACTTATTACTTGCATGGTAGGAATGGAAACAATTGTAGAAATGGTAGAACTTGCTGAAAAAGTGGATATTGCACTCATTGAAATACTTGATGTAGCCAAAATTGATGTAGAGGGAAGAAATTTCTGCTTGGTGGATGAAGTGCTCACCACTTCTATCAATGAAGTACTGAGCTGGACTAGTGCAAAGATTGATTGAGTTCTTGTTCTTTCAATGCTGGTCACAATTAATCCTACTAAAGCTATCTCCAGGCTTGGTGTTTTCAATGTTTTTCTTGGAGAGTGAGGAAGTGAGGCTATGATTGCTGCAAAAATCTTTACTGGGTCGGTCTCCTCAATATTTTGTGCATCTTCCTCGGTAGCTTCCTACTTGTGTCCCTCTTCATCATCTACATTATCAAAATGAGTCACCTCTTCATCATCTTTCTCTTCATCTTTCTCTTGATCATCATCATCATCCTTATCACTCTCACTAACTAAAAAATCACTCAACTTGTGAAGAAGATAGACGTTCTTCCATGTGTTTGTAGCATTCTTCATAACATGCTCAATGCCTTTCAACAATATAAGACAAGTGTTGAATCTTAAAGTTAGCTTTTCTTCATTTTTCTTCAAAGATTCTTTCACAACCTTGTCATCCAAATTTGGCATGAGTTGTTTCAAGATCTATTCATATATATCTAATGTAGTTTTCATGGCATGCTCCCATCTTGGCTTAATCTTTACCATCAAAGCATTAGGAATCTATTGAGCTAGTTGGTCAGGTGAGTACTTTCACTTACCCATCTTGGATATTAATACATCTTCTATTTGTTTTTTCTCCTCTGTAGTATTTCTAGATCTTGATTCTAACTCTTTCATTCTTTCCTCAAAGGTGGGTGGAGACCTCTTGAAGATTATGTCTTCTCCTTTTTTATTTTCTTTCTTTTTAGACGATCTCCTTGTGAACACATCAGTAGATGTCTTCATAGGTTTGCTAATGATTACCTTACCCTTCTTCTTCATTGTCTCTTCTTCCTCTAACTTTTCTTCATCTTCTACTTCTTCATCCTCTCCTTTTCCTTTAGTTAAGAAAAGAGTGGAACTAGTTTTTAGTCTAGCAATTCTCTTCTTTCCCTTGCTAACTACTTGAGGAAGTTTTATTTCCAATTCTATCCTAGCCTTTGCCTCATCATAGGAGACAAAGTAAATAGCTTTAGGGTCAACAAGCTCATTTATTAATGCCTCAATTATGTCTTTGGTTTCATCAATGTTCACCTCATATCCAAGAGGTTTTACCCATGCTATTCTTGGCCTAACTACCTGGATGTACACCTTGTCACTATCAACCATGAAACAAACATCATCTTTGTAATCTTCAACTAATTTCCTTGGAATGATGAATCTGTTATTCACTTCTTATTTGAATGCATCAAAGTAGTTGTCCATAATGCTTGCATAATTCTCTCTCATTTCAGCAATATACTCATTAATTTGATAAAGAAATGGTACATCTTTTCTCCATACTACTGTATGCTTTGATGGGAAGAATTTCTAAACATAAAAAAATAAACAAGTCAAGAGTGAACTGAACTTACATGGATTATTTTTGGAATTTTTGATGCTCTCCATGTTCTTTTTGAATTGGTTCAATAGTAATTGGCAAGGTCAAGAGAAAGATTATTTTTGACCACCTTTTACACTAAATCAACTACTTCACAAGATACATTTTTTAATCTGCTCAAACTATAGATTTTGTGGGTGATGACACGAGTGTTGAACTTCAATTCCATGTTAGTGACATAGCTTATCTTCATTCCCCTTCCATCCCACTCGGCAAGTGTTTTCTTCTCTAGTTCAACCTGACCTAGGGTTTTGGTTGTTTTTTCTTTTGCTAACATTGGAAGACCAGTGATCCTATGGATCATCTTCTTGGTTATCAAAACTAGTTGATCCAACCACAAATAACCATTATGCACATTACTAAGGATAAATCTTATCCATTTTACTAGGAAATCTCATGACATATGAGGAATGTGAGTTAAATATTTTGTCTCAACATGTTGATGGTCAAGTTTCAACATACCATCAATGCATAATTCCTTCAAAAATTCATCGATATCTAATGTTCTGATATCTTTAATAGCACATTTGAAATGCGAACAAATATCATTAATTAATAGTACCTTAGGAGAAATTTGAGACTATGCTCCACTTAGATCTATGATTTTCGCAACTACAGGAGTCAACTTGAAATCTGGTGCTTTCCATTCCACACCTTGAACCAACATGTCTGAACCTCTTTTCATTGTGCTACTAGTGGATGCCATCTTCACTTGGTAGGGTTTGAGGGAATACAAAAACTTTTAGTAAAAATTTTCTCAAATCAATTGAATGCTCTGAAGATCATTTTGTACAAATAGATCTCAAAAATTCACAGTGAGAAATGACTTTGATTTCACCCTTTTTATCAAATTTTTCCATAAATACATGGTACGATTGTTCACTCAAGTGATAGACTATCATCTACTTCACTTGCATCGATTACTTGGTAGTCTTCCATGACTCGGTAACCATACAAAACTTAGTCAGTCCTGACCTTTCTTGGTAGAGTCTACAACCCGATCTTGCTTGGTAAGGATAGTAACTCAGTAGTGACTATCATCTCTTACTCGATGATCCCTTTGCATCTTGAATGCTGATATGGATCTTTTGTCTTGTCAACTGGAACTGATGCAAGATGTTTTCTTTAGTATCCTAGTTCTAGTTCTCCTTTGAGAAATCAAGTGGAAATACTAGAGTCACCCAATTCTTGAGTGACTTGATCATCATTTCTCGAACTTGCATTCTCAGAAGATTTTGGAACCCATTGTTGTCTCATCTGCTTTATGATGTTATCATCTTTTTCCTTCTTTTCATCTTCAATTATTGTAGTATTCATATAGTTCTCGGCAAGATGACCAAATTCTGTACAAAGGTAGCATCTTCTAGTAGTATCTCTTTTCCTCATGTGATGTTTTTCACAATTCATTCCAATGTGTCCAAATTCTTCGTAGTAATGATATCTACACCAAGTGTTATAGTCCCAACCAAATATATCTTTTACAATTTGTTCTACTAGATTCAATATCTTAGTTTTGCATTATGATGACTTGTTTCCATGCTTCTTACATTTGTGACATTTGCATTCAAATTTTGTTTTTTCTTTGCATTCATTTGCTCTATTACCATGCTGATTAAAATTGTAGCATTTTCCATTAAATTTTTCTTTCCCATTGCTCAAATATTTGTTTGATGTATAACCTATCTTACCACAATGATTACAAGTAAGTTTCTGATTCTTTTGAGCTCCTTGCTTAGATGATTCACCTTCTTCTGTATATCCAATTCTTGTTTTGCCTTTTGTTTGAAATTACTTTGCTCATTCAATTGATTCATGTCTACTTGAGATTTCATCATCCTCTCATTGGTTTTCCTTCAAGTGTTCAGATCATTTTGCAATCTTTCATTCTCTAATCTTAGATTCATGATTTCTTCATTTGCATTTGTGAGCTAATTAGTGAAGTCTGCTTGCTGAAGGGATAGGTGTTGAATTTAATTGTTCTTTCCTTCTATCTCTTCTCTTATCTTGTTTTTCTCTTCCATGACTTCACACAATCTTGTTGACTAAATTTCTTGCTCTCTTCTTATTCTTCTTACTTCTTCTTAGATATTACTATTCTTTTCCAATAGTTCTTTGATTTCTTCATTAGCTTCATCTAAATTTCTTGAATGGATGTCTTCAATTCTTTCTTCAATGTAGAGTGAATCATTCATCTTGATTGCAAAATCTTTTCTTCTTTTCAAGGATTGAGAGAGTTGCTCTTTTTCTTTCTTGAGTTGTCCAATAGCCAATTCCAAATCTAGCTTCTCATTGTTAATAGCCTTGTCAAGTCTGAATACCTCCATTTCCTTTGATCTTTCCTCAAGTTGTTAAACTTCTTTTTGAGAAACATAATGATTTGATACCAATTGTTGGAAATATTATGACAGGATAAGTTATTGAGAGGGGAGGGGTAAATAAGTAACTTATAAAACTTAATCCTTGATTAGCAATTAATCCTTTAATTGAATTTTGATCTAATTACATGCATGAGAAATTGAAAAACATTAAAGCATACATAACACTTTTGACACACAATTTGGTGACCCAGAAGCCTTCCTAGAAAGTAAAACTAGGGTGGGGATGATACACACAAGCTTTCGTACAATAATAAAAAGTTGGCTTGTTAAGGCTTACAATGAATAGTTCTAATGATCTACCCTATTAGGAGAAATAAGGACTGCTAGGTCCACCTTGCAAAAGGATTTACAAACATACAATGAAGTATACACTGGATAAAGAGATTTACACAAGACTATTAGGTCTACCTTGTTAAAGGATTTGACTGATCCACCTATTAGGATGAAGTAATATTAATCTCTAATCTGTAACTTGGTTTGCTGAATGAAATTCCTCTGAGCATACAAATCACATTGCTATAATAGATAAATCTTTGCTATTCCTTATACTATTGTAGCCTTTTTAATTCACTCTTCGGCTCTTCTCTGATTATTACAGTTCTTTTTTTCATTACTTTGGATGTGACACAATACATTACATATATACCAATCCAATTACAAAATTACAAACTCGATCAAATACAAGTTTACATAAATATTACAAAGTTGGCCAAAATGTAGAAACTCAGCTTCTGAAGATTGACTTGGTGAGCTTCTGATACTTGGCATCCATTGTCAATGCTCGACATTGTCATGCACTTGGTAGACATAGAAGCTCAGTCCATACTAATCACTTCCAAGTAGTCTTGAACTCGGTCTGCACTGATGACTCAGTGGATACTATGAAACTCAACATATAAACTGAATCACTTGATTCACACTGCACAACTCAATCAATGCTAGCACTACGAGCTCGGTATAAAATGAGTCACTTGGTTAACACTGAGTAGCTTGGTTAACACTATACTTTCATCACATCAACTGTGAACTCGGTAAGCATTGCACAACTTGGTTTGCACTGGTAAACTTGACATGCACTAAGATGCTTAGTTTACACTGTTGATCATTACCAAAGTAATAACTGCTCAGTGTAAGAATTTGGTATAGCTTTGATACCATGTAAGAATTTTTCTTAGGGCAAGATTCACCCAAGATCATAGAACTCGAACACAAGCACAACTGTAGACCAAAAAGGAGTATGATCAATATATTAGAGTATGTCCTAATACATTGCTCTATATTGTATGTGATGAGTGTACACACTAGGAGAGCCTGCATATAAAGGCCTCCACTAGTACATTTCTCCTTGTTTTTCTACCAAAATTTTTGACCAAAGGCCATATTAGCCTATCATTTCATGTTTTTTTAGTTTTTATCCCCATGTTGGTCAAAATTTTGACCAAACTAGGGTTTTATGCCCAAGGTGGTCAAAATTTTGACCAACTCGGGTTCATGACAAAAAAAAAGGAGAAAATTTCCATGGGAGCTTTTAGAGGTACAATGTTTGAACACTAAATTTTTGTAGTGGCTGATTGGGGAACAAAGATAATGCTTCAAAGATGCTCCAAGTGCTTTTTTACTACATTCACTTGCTGAAACCTACCCTCTGCGCATTCACCTGCTAAAACCTGCCCTCTACACATTCACCCACCCTCTGTGAGTATTTTCTATTGCTAATTAGGCAGGAGGGACAAGCCAAAGGTGTACGGAACTCATGAAAAAAGATGGGGATAGGAGCTTCCACTACCTAGGTTGAGATAGGACAGTTCGACTAGCCAAATGAAGAAATCTCCTACTGGCTGGGGTTTGAGCAAATGGGTTTTTCTAGTAGACTAACAAGGGCATTACAAGCTTTCTTCTCTAGGTGATTTTTTAGTTTCTAAGTTCAAGAATTCATTGTTTAGATGATAATGTTTGAGACCTACCCGAGATTTTGAAGTGTTACCTATTTCATGAAAGCAACCCATGGCTTGAGAAGAAATACCCTCTTACAGGAGTTGAACATTGGACCAACCCTTTAATCATACACATCTAATCATATATGCTTGATTTGACCTTAAAATGAGATTTGATCACTTCACCCACCTACTGGGCCAGTGTAGACAAGAAAAAATACTCTTCGTATGAGACAAAGGGCTTTTTCCAAATCTTCATTAATTATTCTATCTATACCTTCTTCACTTTTTCTTCTATACCTGATAAAGAGCAGTCTGCCTGCCTACTAGCCCCTTAGAAGTTAGGTGTACCAATATAAAATATTATTGTTATTTTTTGGGCCAAATTTAAATATATAGAGACCATCGATATTCATGGTTTCATATTGATACAAACAAGTTCAATATACAAAACCATAATATTCATGTGGTGGCTAGAAATTTCTTATACCCATGCTAAAAGTTAGTAGGTTTAATAAGAAGCGACGGTTACCATATTTTTGGTCTTCTATATAAACAAAGAGAGAATGAAATTACATTGCATTCATAGGATACTTGTCAACCAAAATGCTTACTTATAATCCTAGTTTTTGATAGCATTTTTGGTTTATTTATAGTGATTTAGATTGGGTTATCATACTGACAAACATACATACATGTCATCAATAATGGAATTAGTCTTGTGTGGTTAAGAAAGAATTTTAACTATTCATGGTCAGCAAGACAGTTACAACTTGTACAGTTGGATGAACTTACAGATTTAATATATATGTTTTGGATGAAATCAAAAGGGGGTGAACAACTAGTCTTTTGAAACAAAAGAAATCATGTTTTCTCTCATCTACATACAACCATTAAAATCCTACACAACAATAGAAAGTACTGCCATTACAATCAGATGCCCTTGTTCATTCTATGTTATATATTAATGATCTTGATCAGATTTGAACTTGTGAGTACATTATTTTTGCACTTACCTATTGATTAGGATGATGCTTTCATGGATTTTTTTTCATGAAAGTTTCCTCTTTGATGAATACAATACCTTTTAACTCTCAATTGCCACATATAACAAACAATAGTACCTGAACTTTAACCAAATACTAATGCTATGCATAAGATATAGGATATTCAATTCTCATTACAGCTGGTACTTAATTACTAATGCTATAATATTCCTTGTTGATTGCATTTTTGTATCTCTAAAAACAAACATTATACTAGGATCTTGTTGTTCCATACAAAATTTCATCATATAAAATCATTATTCTAGAGGCGACATCATGAAATCATTCAATTCAAGACACTTATGATAGGTCCCCTAATCCTATTCTTACTCAATCAATAACCTTCATGGTTTATTGCCCTTATTCAATCACCATATTCACAAGATCATCATTCACTATGCTGCAATATTTCTCAAGAGCATTAGTTCAGAGGGTCATTAACTTAATCATGAATAAATCTTACCTTATCAATAAAATCTCATTCTTTCCATTCAAGGTTTCAAACATTTTTATCAATACAAGATCCTTGTCCAATTTCCTTATAACCTACACACACAAAACCTTTACTCTATTCCCAAGTTTCATTATTAACATACCTTGTCCAAATACCCATTCTAACAAACAAGATTCTTACATTGTTGTCAGAAACCAATTAGTGAACTCATTATCATAATGACATTATAATCTTCATTATATAATACCTGCAATGTTGAATTAGATATCTTTGGGCATCAAGCACTATCAAACTCTTACAATATCCTTGAGAAATCAACAGTGAAGTACAATAGCATAAGTCTATTACTTATAACAAGGAATATATATTCACTATTAACATTCGAAGTATGTTAATGAGATTTCATTTAATCTCAACTTTTGGAATCTTCAACATAAGGAAACCTTAGTCCTTCCAATTCATAATCCTTAATGAATTGGTGAATCAAACTTCGCAAAAGAATAATGGCCCAAAATTATTGTCAATATTTAGACAACTAAGTTGAAGTTTTCATGCAAATTATATTGTTTATCTTCATTGGAACATCCACCCAAGAGTATAGAGCACCCACTAAATTTTCCTCTTCCTTATTAATCTATTTTTATTGTTCTCAAACCCTTATATAGTATTCTTTTGATTAATAAGACTTGTTACAACTAGAATACATGGATCTTACTGTTTTAAGCCACTAGGGCATCATGACTTTCTCACATGGAACCACTTCTCAATGCAAATTCAAAACCAAATGAAAGATTACTGAGTTTACTATCAAATTCCATAATATTAGAATTTTTGACTAGTTAACTGGTGGGAGTTTCAAAAATCTTACACAAAACATAGATATCTTCCTCATTATTAATGAAATCTAATCCCAAAAAAGCCACAATGGTGAGGACTCAATTCTCTTTCATGCTATGCAAATGAATCTTCACAAATAAGTCAAATATACTATAAAAAGATTATGTAAACAATGCTTTAAATACATTGAAATAAGTCATATTTATATTTTTTGATAGTTAATTTTGTTGTATCTATTCTATGCACTAGTGATTCTAAGATCCATTATTTTGAATATGTTAAAATAGTAAATCAAAAGCATCTTGGTTTGGTGGTACTAGTTTTCAATTAGTTTTAACAGAGAAATAAGTGATCATTGTTCATTGACAAACCCTTAGGTTGGAGAATAAATGTGATTGTCACCTTAAATATAGTGAACTATGGGTACAAAAACCATCTTTTAGTTGTAAAGCATCCTTATCCAAGGGGATAAATGTCCTTTCTCTTCAATTGAATCGGGTGTAGAGGTTGTGTTGCATCAATTAGGTACACTGCATAATTGAGTGGTATATTGAAACAAAGAAACAAAACTTTTGTACACTTGGTTCTAGTAAAGAGAGAAAGCACATGGATCCCCGATGTTTGATGAAGATGCTTCAAGACTGAAAGATGGTATCCTACCATTCACAACTAAAAAGAAATTTCATGATCTAATATGTCCTTCCAATGCATAATGCTCATCTATAGACATGACTGCCAACATGAGTCATCCTTAGACTCATGTACTCTCATAGTGCATCCACCACATAAGCCATCCCATACATCCATCATAACTTATATTCAACATCTCATGAAGAGTTACAATATTCCTTCATAGATCATAGGGAAGATCTTATATGATATCATGGAAATTCTTTTGAGGCAATGAAGATGGGATACCATCTTTCAATTGTGTAGCATCCTTATCCAAAGGAGATCAATGTCCTTTGTCTTTAATCAGAGTAGGTGAAGAGGTTCCTTCAACAACAATGGATAGTTCTATGAGGGCACCCCTTTTCCCAATTTTTGAATAGCAATAGAAACCTATAGGTCTTTGTACAAAGAATTTCTTTGGTTCTCAAAGATTTGATGAAACTCCCACCAAAAATTCTCATTAGAAATTGCTGATCTGGAAGCATCTGGTAGAATGTATAACTTTAGCACTCTAAAATTAGATGCTAAAAATGTAGAATCAAGAGTAACATAAATAACTTAGCAATCTAAAAATAGATACTAAAAATGTTGAAACAGGAGTACAAACATAGTTCATGTAAATATGGCACGAGATAATAGCAAATAGAAAGAACTACTCCAACTCTATATGAAATTAGAAAAAAATGAAAAGACATATTTGTTAGACAAAAATTCTAGTAGAAAGTATATAATCAATAAAATATATCAAATGTAGTAGACTGCCAAATGTTCAAATATATGTTTTGAAAGGAAATTCAAGTGTCGAGATTGTTTCCAAGAAGAATGACAATTTGGAAACAACTATAAAACAAATCAACAACAATATGCACTAGTAACAACAGAGCTTTCTCTTATGTATCCAAATATTGTAGATATATGTGCTAAGCATGAGCTGTGTGAAGAAAGCTATTTGTGCACACATTCCATTTGAAATTTTGTGTTTGGGTAGCAATCTAATGTTCTATTATTCTACTATAAATTTCAGCTATAAATGCTTAATTCCAAATGTTACCTGGAAGTGCTTGATTCCAAATGTTATTGTTGAAGGTCTACAAGTTACTAGCCATAATTAGGAGAGATTGATCATACATTTTTAGGAGAGATTTGATTATAGATTGGTAAGCATAAGCTATCATGGATAGATATTACATGACCTTCTATATAGAGGCACTAAAAATATATCATTGTTCTTTGTTTTCTCATCCCTAAGCTCAAAAATACAAAAAATAATAATTGCCCTGTTATCCTGGTTGAAAAGGGTTTTGCAATATGATCCATATTCACTAGAAGAAAAGAATAAATAGGTAATGTTTTTTAAATTTGCATCGATTAGAATCACTAGTTCCCTAGTTTTATGTAGGATTTTATCCATCTAGCTTTGCAAGTTCAAGCTCAATCAATGTTTCTCCCTCTGATGGCATTTGTAGAATTGTCAGACACCAAATGAAAACATTATAGTTCTAATCATCTGTTGATGGACTTAGATTAGTTTTCCATAGGAAGAAAAAAAAAACAATAGTGGATATCTCATCTATCAAAGGACTAGAAATAGGAACGGACAAATTTATGGATAGAATTAAGGAAAAGGGAAAATTAACATCTAGAAGACTTGAGACTAAATTTGGAGAATAAAAGAAAAGATTTGGAAGACTAATTGGATCACATCAGTATACTATTCCTCCATAGGAAGTGGCATGGTTAGCTCAAAGAAATCAATTAAAATGCATGCACATATGAGATGACACAACTGAAAAATATGTATTATGATACAAAATATATATCTTAATTATGTGAGCATGAAATAGAGGAAAAAAATTGGCTAGTAACTCCAATAAGGGAATATCTTGTGACATGAAATATCTATAAATATACATGAGATGGTAAAACCAAATACAAATTTTGGTTTCTTTAAACCATAGAGGTAAATGAAGAAAAAACTTTAGTAATTAAATGTTGAACTATAACAATCTAGCTATAAAATGCATGCAAGAGTACAAGCAGTTCAAAAAAATACTGAAGGAGATAATAGAATATGGAAGGAATTAGCACAACTCTTTGTAAAAACCTGGCAATAATCAAAGCATGTTGCAACCATAGGATATGGCTAGCATGTGTCTTATTCCAATGCATCAAAACTTACCTACTTACTTGACCAATTTCATTCCATGGTAATCTTTGTTGTAATATGTGAATTTGGAACTAGTTATCATTTAATTTAGAAGAGAGGGAAATAGTTCAATTAATGTCTACTATTAGGAGCTACAAGCTCTAGATAAGATAGTCAGTCCTAATAAGGGTGTTAAGATGTTTGAATGAAAATACTTTTATGTTCCACTACAATTTTTTGTGTGCTCTGTTTCCCCCCCTTTTTTTAAATTAACAATGCGGGTGATGTGGGGTGTTGTAGGAGAGTACATGGCTTCTTGGAAACTACCATGTTCATAGCTAATTTGGAAATGTATCTCTGATATGGATTTTTCTAGGTATTTGTGTAATATCTTAGAATGCTATAGGACTATATTGGGTACAACATTCTAGGTGGACTTAGAATAGTAGGCATCTTGGAAAAGTGTGATTGAACCTATGGGAAAATGATGTTTATATTGGCAGAATAGCTTATTTACCATAGGGAAATGTTAACAAGAGAGTTATGCAGATGATTCATCCAATTTCCTAGGTCCAGATATATCTAAATTAGCAATCTTGATTGTGAGACTTTCAAATTACCTAAATATGATCTTGATTTTTATGTACCAGTGGAGTTTTGTATAGAAATAGATCACATTGATAATAAGATAGGCACAACAAAGAGTCAGAAGTAATATTCCTTTTTGAATTGGGTTATCTCATTTGTAAGTCTATTTCAGATGCCTTGAATTTGGAATCGGAACTAAAGTTGAACCTGCGTTATTACACAATTGAACCCAAATTTGATGGAAGGGGATATTCTCAAGACCATTTGAATATAGATTTTTGATCCAACCATATCTTTCACTTGGAGGATTATTGGGGAAAACATTGATGAATTTGAAGTAAGGAGGAGAATGTGGTCATGGATCACGTTGAACTAGATAATCACTCTTAATCTAAAGATGAATATCACTGGGGTTAATAATGAAGAGAAGAATATTTTGGATTCTCAATATGATGAAAAGGTGTAACAACAACCATTTCTAGAAATTGATTTGAATAAGGAATAAGAAGACCATATTTAAGCCATCACTTTTCCAATGATCAGAAGAACTTAAAAATGGTTGATGGATCAAAAAATTGGGAAAAATTATGATTCACCGTTTAGAAGCCCTTATAGGCATAGATTGTATCTCTTCCCCATTGGATCACATTATTTTTGCTGACAAACCTATTACTAATTTAATTTTGTCGATACTATGAAGGTAAAATTTAAAATTGCAATTGCTAAAAAAATGAAATGAAATTTGTGTTAAGGTAGTCTCCTATTTGTATTAGTTGTTCTAAAAGTAGAGTAAGAACAATAAAAGCCCTAGACAGTAAATTTTTTTTGGTAGATTCAAATAGTGACATGATTGTTTTGAAATATCAATGACAAAATATTTCCACGATCCATAATATCAAGATATTGCAATTTCTGGATTAAATCATGTGCAAGATTTAAACATCAATATTTCAGATCACACTCCATCATTAGGATGAAGAGAGCCAGAGGAGTCAAAATAGATTTAAAGTATAATGTTGAAAGAAATTGTCAAGGATGTGGACATAGAAAAGGTCATACAAATCATAACTAACAATGCAACAACTCTAGTGGCATTTGGGAGATTGCTACAAGACGAGCATTGGCCATTCTTTTGGACCTCTTGTACAACACATTGCCATGGCCTTATTTTAAAAAACATAGGCAAACATGAAAGGGTGAGATCAGTTCTAGTTGATGCTAAAATATCTCAGCAGGATATATGGTTGAAAATGGAGGATTTGATTCAAATTTGTATCTTCAACCAGTGTGATGTCTATTTTGAATTCTTTTGCATATTTTGAATTTTAAGGTTTTGATGTTTGAAGACTATTTTGTGGTTTTTCAAGGATGTGGAATGCAAGATGTTGAAACTAAATATACTTGAAAACTTGAAATGACTACAACTATTTAACACATTCAATCTATGTTGAACTTAAAGAAATTTTAGATTTCTTTATTCTTGCAAAATCAAATGCCCTATCAAAGATGAGTGTACTAGGAAATTTTGAGTAGTTTAGAATTTCTAAGACAATATCATTCTTATTTTGGAATGCTTTTCTTGAATTTCTAACCATGAATGATGTCAACCTAGAACAAATTGACCAGCACTGGAAATTGTGGAAAAGTCTAAGAATTCCCCTAAATTGTATTGCTAAACAACCTATGGTTTGTTGGCATAAGTCTGGGCTAAAGTGGACTAGTTTTAAGTCTTAACTGTAGCTTTCCAACCCAATTCATGCACATGCATCTTAGCTAGGTGTTTCAAATAACACACCAAACCTGGAGGGTGTCAATGGTTTGATTCTATGACTCTCTGTTTGCTTGGAAGATACCAATCTACATGCACTGTAACTACCATTCAAGGAGCAACAAGAAATAAAACTCAAATTTGAGGGTTGCGATTAATATTTTTTATGCACCTATGTAATTGTTTTTCCTTCGAAACTTAGAGAATGAGTGTAACTTGAACAAAGATGTTCCAAGAAGGCACGTGGGCTATGGCTATTTACTATTGGGCATGATTTAGTGAACAAACTACTATTTTTGACCTCCAAACATCCCATCGATGGCTGGAAGTAGTATGCACTTCTGCTGGAAAGAATGGAGGCTACATTGTTGATGTTATTGTAGCTATGGTTAGATTCTTTCAGGCCAAAATAGACAACATATATAGTTGTGATAATATAATTATATTCACAATACAATTATTGAGATATAATTATTATAATGATATAATTATATTATATGATAATATAATAATTATGCTATTTTATTACTAGCATTTACACCAAAGGTGCAATAATTTAGCTAATAGTATACTATATTATGTAATATTGTCTATGTGGTCTTTATAGTCGTTTGTACAAAAAATAAATCCACAATCTAGGCTGAAATCTTCTAGGTTTGAACTGAACATATTATAATAGATTAATATATTGAAGACTAGAAAAAAAATTGAAAATTACATTTAATAATTTATTCAATTTTTTAATAACTACCAACACATCAAACTAAACCCGCCACTTTAATTGTAGAGTACTGACTAAATCTACTGCAACAACAATATGTTGGCTACTTTCAAAAAAAGGTATTTTACACCTTTTGCAGCAGTATCTACAGATGATTTTTTTCTTACCTAGAACATTGCATAAAGAAGTTAACCATTGATTGCAGCAACAATGTTTCTAGGAATTGTCCATGGGGTTGTAGTCCAGATAGGCAAACCCAAACTAGGTAGAAGTCCTTTGAGCAAATCAGAAGCTATGTCTGCTATGTCAACCACCTTGAAAATAGCATAAACATTTCTTGATATATGTCCCTTTGGATACTCCAACTCAGCCTCAATCAAAGCCATGCCAGATGAGGGACTCCAATGAATCAATTTCTAGCCTCTATAAATGTGGTTCTGAAAAAACATTTTCCCAAATACTTCAATCTGTACAGCTTCATACTTTGGAGCAAGTGTCAAATAGGGATTTTCCCACTCTCCCCTTATTTTGTATCTCCTAAATGATTTCCTTTTAGCATATTTATTGTGCATAGTTGTCGAGTTTGCTTATTGTATCAGGCATATTAATGAAGAAGCATATTAGTTATTGTCGATGTTTAAGATAGTTTGATTAGTCATGACCATGTAGAGTCATGACTCTACGTGGCATTTGGCCATGTAGAGTCATGCCCCTATGGGGCCATGTCTTTTTGAAGAATATAAATATTTTATGCACATTGGTGGACAAAGCAATATCTATCGATAGTGATCTTGACAACAATAATAGTTTTTTATTTTTATTTTAACTTCTCTAATGACAACAATAATAGTTCACATGCCTTGCCTATGATTTGACATTTTGCATGCATCCTGCACTCTCTCATCCTGATGATGGATTATAGAGAATGATATGAAATGATGATGCTAAACAACACACACAATCAATCCAAAATGAACTTGCATTACAAATGGATTGTGGAAATATGATATTGTTAATTTTGCATGCACGTCTACCAGGACAATCACAACTTAAACATATATATAATCTCATCAAATCTATTTCAATGCATTTTTGGCAATCATGGCATGCCATGACCACACTTTGTTCATGAATTCTGTCAAAAAATTCACATGTGTTGTCTATGCTTCCATTTTTCAAACATGTCTACCATGGCAATTGTGACTACAACATCTGACAAAAATTATTTATGCTTTAATGCATGACCATAGCTTATTCCAAAGCTCTTGTTTTGGCACAGGCATCAATAATGCGGGCCAAGGTTGTGTGATTTAACTTTATACCTACCAATTGCATTTGCTTGAATATGAACACACATGTTATATATGTGTTTAAACATATATAAACACACAGTTTTCTTGACAAATTGAGTAGCTTTCTTTTTTAGTTTCAATTGCGTGAGCTCTTTCTTTGCCTCTTGGTCTATGGACTGCAGAACTTTGAGCTCAATGGGTAGCCCATGGAAATCCCAACTAGGCACATAGTGCACCTTATACCCTTCAAGCAACATATATCTATTGATTAAATCTTTTAGTATCTTGTTCAAGGCATTCCCAATATGCAAATCTCCATTGGCATAAGGGGGACCATCGTGAAAAGTAAAAATATCCCCCTGTGTTCTTGTTTGCAACCCTATTTAATATCTATTTCTCATCCCAAAACTTCTATATTTTTGGTTCATGTGCTATTGAATTAGCTCTGAGGGTGAAGCTTGTCTGAGGTAAGTCAACCGTATGCTTGTTCCTTCATACTTTCGTATAGATTCTATGTTGATTTATGCTGATTGGAAATGACTCAACATATGACCGTCCATTAATTTGACAACACTTGATATTGAACTCATTTTTTAATGTCTTTGCAATACTAAGGAGAACAATAAATTGTTGTTCCTCCTTTTCTTATGTTTTTTGTTGTTAACCATTGGTGCAAGTTAATCTCACACACACACACACACACACACACACACACACACACACACACACACACACAATTGTATTTATGTAGATATATATGTTTAAATGTATATTTCCTTATATGTATATATGTATGAATGTCTATATATATACGCACAAACTATCTCCCATAAGTATATATACATGTTTATGTATACATATGCAGATCTAAATCATTCATTGCCCTGCTCTGTATATGTATATTTCTATTTGTTAGAAGTGTGAGGTGCTAAATAGTTTTACGAATTCCCATTTTGAGAACAGGTGACTTGTCAGATATTTGTTTTAGGGGGGTAAGACCTATTGACCCCTTACCCCCCTTCTTTTAATTGCCACAAAATATTGTTTTTTTATTGTAGGTTATTGAAGGATTGTAACATTTACCTCCAGTGTCCACCATTTCTTCAACCAGACTAGAGATCTCAAAATTTTTTCACTCCAATTTCCTCCAACATTAATTATTTTAACCCTCTAAGCCGTTGTTATTTGTAATCCCCAATATGTTGGGAAGGGAATCTAGCCGAGACAGATTTTGATCCAACCTTGTATTTGTTTTTGGAGGTTCTTCTATCAGAAATCCTCCCCTTGTATAAAAGGAGGTATGCTTTCTCAAAGACCCTTATAAAGGGCATCTTTAATATATATAGGGCTCCGGTCCCGAGCTATAACGGGGGTTTTCTTTGCCCTGTTCTTTTTCCCCCAGTGCCTATAGTTGAATAGGAAAAAACTTTTGTAAAATCTTCTGATAATATAATATAAAGTCTTGGTTAGTATTGTGTATTAATGAATTTTATATCATATTAATGAATGTCATATGATTGTATTGATTGAATGTTATAGTTCATAAATGGATGAATGAAATGAATGAAGTATATAATTAGATATTAGTGGTGAATTTAAATTAATGTTAGGGGGAAGGGGTTGAGGCCAAATGAGCTTCTACCTTCACATGGTTGGCCTTGTTAAGTAGAGAATATTAAAGTATTCTTGAAATGAAGTGAAGCTCAAACTAACATACCTTATTTCCTTTATTATTAATGTTTTTTTAAATTGTTCTCTTAATTTTGTTTGAAATAGAAATTACCATCTTCATCTACAATTGGCTCTAAGGGTGAAGCTTGTTTGAGGTAAGTCAACCGTATGCTAAACTTGACACATCTTTTTGTTCCAATAAGTTATTGTTTCCTACTTGGGTTCTATCTAAAATTTGCTAAATCTTTAGGTTCTCATGCATATGTATAGAGGGAATTGTGAACAAGGATGGTTTGAATAAGTACTATTTCTTATTCATAATAGATAATTGAAAGGTTTATGAAAGTGGAATGATGATTTTATCTTTGGTTTGGAGCATGGTAAATAACTAACATCATTCAATTCACATTGCAAGGCATATGGTAGTGGAAAGGAAGATAGTCCTTTGTGTGATGTCCCTAGATTTGAAAATGCATGCATGAAGCTTTTACGATATGTCATTATTTTTAGTTGATTATAGTTTTTCAACTTAGATAATAAATGATGTTTTTTCAATAATGAATTGATTTACATCTTTTGAATTACTTTATTGTAGGGTCATGATATTCTTATGGCTACCATGCTCAATGGTGCTGCTATTATGGATGGTGCATTGCTTTTGATTGCAAGTAATGAGAGCTATTCTCAGCCCCAAACTTTAGAGCACCTTGCTGCTATAGAAATAATGCATCTTTAGCATATTATTATTCTACATAACAAAATTGACATGATCCAAGAGAGTGTAGCAAACAACCAGTACAAGGAAATTCAGAAAGTTATTTAGGTAAGTTGAAATTCATTCTGTGCATTTTAAATATGTTTAATCTCAATGCTAAATGCATTGATGATTGTTACCAATTCTCATATTGGATTTTTTTTTCTTTTTGACTCTAAGGTGTTGTAAATGTTTTGGTTCTATTAGGGTACCATTATTTTTTGTAGCAAATAGATGCATTGCTATAGTTCAAGAGATCGGCTAACTATCATGGATGTTATCTGGTTCTCAACCTATGGAGGAACCCATTTCACATTCTTGATAGCATCCAAAACAACTTGCCTGAATCCCTCAATAGAGGCAAACCATTGTTTTGTTGCTCTAAATATTATAGGCTTTTTTATCCTCCAATCATAAGGATATTTATGTTTGTACGCTTCTTCCATGATATGACATGAGTGTTCATCTAAGCTCTTGACAATTGCCACATTTTCATCACCCAAGACATCCAAACCAACAAACTCCCCACTTTCTTTAGTAAACTTTCCATTATCATCTACAAGAAATGATACTGGAAGCTTATATTTCATGCCAGTCAAAAAATCTTCTTGGCCATCGCTTGGGGTAGTATGAACTAGCCCTATTCTAGATTCTGTCATTATGTAATCTCCACCCACAACAACAGGGCATTTCCTATTCTCTAAGGGATGGATATAACTAAAATTTTCAAGATATGAACCACAAAATGTTCCCAACACATCAAGCTCAAGTACCCCCTACTTCAATTGTAGAGTACTAACTAAATCTGCTACAACGACAATATGTTGGCTACTTTCAAAAATAGGCATTTTAACATCTTTTGTAGTAGTATCTGCATAAGATTTTGTTCTTACCTAGACCATTGCATAAATAAGCTAAACATTGACTACAACAATAGCATTTGCGTAATATCCCCAACCAAATAGAGTTTAATAATCTGTTGATTATTACACCATCCACAATTGATAATGATCCAAGTCTATTGCCAATACAGGAATGGTTTCATCAATATTTTTGGTTAGTGATACCAATATCTCATATTTACAAAGTTAATAATTATCCAAAGAGCTCATCTCTATCGGATAACAACTTAGTGGCAAGAAAATAGCTGTAAACCTTTGACAACAACATTTGATAAGACTATGGAAAGATACAAAGTCTTAGAAATGACAACATCAACATTACAAGAACATTCAAATAGTGATAGGAAGCCAAATGGCTTCTCCCCCCAGAAGGATGGCATAAAGCCAACTTTGATGGAGCATCCAAGGGAAATCCTGGCTCCTCGAGAAGTGGAGGCATTATAAGGAATGAAAATGGCGATTGTATTGTGGCTTTTTCCCTCCCCCTGGGATTTCAAAACAACCCCTTTGTAGAAGAAAATGTTGTGTGTAATGTTGTCAAACTGGCATTTGAATTGGAGTTACTAACCTTTGGCTTGAAGGGGATTCAAACAATATTATAAAATGTATTAACGACAACTCTCAGCCATCATGGTCGATTGCAAATCTTATTGATGAGACTCATGAGACTCTTATCAAATTTGGTAGAGTCCACGTCACTCATATTTTTTGGGAAGCTAACCTGGTTGCTGACAAATTAGCTAATATAGGGGTCGATGCAAACCAAATTATGACTTGGCATCTTAGAAATATTTTGTTGGTGGATGTCGAAAGCATGATCGAACTGGACAAGATTCAAGGAGGTACGGAGAAGATCAATGTGCAATTATGAGCATGAATGGATCAAGGGGAAAGGGTACTTCCCAAAAAGAAAGCATGGGAAATTGTAATTGCTATAATTTATTACAGACTTTTTGACACGCTTTCTAGGTCTTTTTTTGCATTTGCAATAGGAGCTATAGAAAGGTTATTTCATTCTATATTTTGCTCATTCAAAGAGGTTCCTATCAGTCATAATGCAAGGTGCATATGAGAATTGAGGGTGCGCAAAGTGCAGATATGGTAGGTGAGAGGTGCAAAAAGGAGTTGGTTGGTGAAATTGAGAAATGGAGGAGTAGGGAAAAAGTTTGGGAGCAACTGGATCAGGGCAGGATTACCAGATACATTGCAAAACTACATGGTTTTGATCAAGAGGTAACTAATAGTATGGTTGGTTCATGGAAGGACAATAGAGTCAAGGTGAACAAGGTATCATTCATGATCACTGAGGAGGTGATATTGACAGTCTCTGAAATTTTGATTAAGGGTTTTAAGTTTTTCAGGGAAAAGAAGCTCTCGGCTAACGCTGTGCGAGATTTTGTGAAGGATATGGAGGAACTGAAAGCCATAAAGAAGATTGATATGTACTACGTTCCTGATACCATGAAGAAATTGTGGAGGTATGTTCTAAGAGCTGTTATCGAGTATATTACTCTAGACCCTAGGTTTGATCAGGCTTGTACCCACCACTTTGTTCTTTTGAATTATTTTTGGCATAGTAGTAAAATTTCTTTTCCTTTTTACTTGTTAACTTCCATGAGCAAGGTGATGGTTAGCTTCAAAAAGAAGCCCACTGATAACCCTGCTCTGCATGAGGGTCTTTTGCTACTCATTTATTAGCACTTTAAGGCTCAAACTATAAGAAATGCCCCCCCTCAAACTAAGAATGTGACCTCTGGAAGCTCCAACTTCTCTTCAAACTTGGATGATATCCAGAGCTTTAGCTCTAAGGATGGCAGGATTTTTTCTGCAGATAAAATTGTCACCCTTCAGGTCAAGAATTCGCCTTCTTCCATTCCCCCAAGTAGGAAAAACCCTAGGGCTCATGGGCAGAAGCATCATGTGATGGATGTGAGGGTTGACAGTGATGATGAGGAGGATGTGGAGACAAAAGAGGAGGAAAAGGAGATGCAGGAGGTAAACAAGGAAGACCTAAAGTTTTACTAAGTTTGGTAACATTTTTTTTCAAAAAAATGTGGAAGTTAAACCATCTACATCACACACATGATAGCGGAAGTAATAACAACAATTCAACTGAAAATAAACATAAACATACATAATAGGATTACATTCTTTAAGGATCCCTTAACGTTGAATCACATCTGAATTAACTATTAATGATTCCATCTAATACTACATCCACATGAGATAATAATGAAAAGTCCAACGTTCTTAAATTACATTTTCCATTGCTCGATCATCCATAGTACATGCCATGGGGTATGAAAGGCTTAAAAGAATATACATCTATGAAAATAAAGTACATCATCATCCTAATTCTAATCCATGATGCAACAAAGTAAATGGGACCAAATGCCATACATAATACATCATCATAGAAAATATAAACATCCATCATAAAAGATAACCATCATAACACATAATTATCTAAGTGCATGGTTCCTCCCAACTGTAAATAGCATCATTAGACCATCGTGGGCCCTAGCCATCCTTCCGTGCATAACATTCCAAATCATCGAAGAGATCATCGGTATTATCATAGTAGGAATGTCACTCCTAAAACATACTACACCATATGCATAAAGAAATCTAATCATGCAAAGTAAAATATAAGATAAGTAAACAACATCATCTATCATATGCTAATCATCAATATAAGGATACGTGTCCACCATCATAATCAAAGAATGTATTAGCTACGGTGTCTCAAATGGATCTCAAATGGTAAGAGTGAAAAAGCACTACCACCTGACTGCGTGGAACCTAGTTTTAAACAAAAAGGGCTTTCCAATTCGATGAATTGAGAATTTCTCCTAAATAGTAATTGTTCTCTAAATTTACCCATTTATTCTTTTAAATAGGTTTGTCCATAAGCATCTGGAAACCCTAGTCCACTAAATTCCTTAGATCTACGCATGTGAAACTTTCTCATATAGAATTTAACTACCCATGAAAAAATGCAAACAACCAATATATTCAACGTATGAAAAAAAAATCCTCAGAAAGCATTCAGAAGACAGGAAGAAGACAGGAAGTGCAAGAAGTGAAAATAACATATGCCAAAAATCACGAGTGTCTACCTAGACACTGATGCTAAATCACTTCTCCTCAGAAACTACAAAGCAAGCTCCTTTCTTCTCCAACATTCCCAGGTCCTCCAAACACGCTCCCTGAGCTTCTAGGAGTGCCTGAATATAAAGAACTCTTAGGAAGCACCTAGAATGTTTCTAGAAACAACCAGAAGATGAGATAAGCATTGACAACTAAGCACAAGCTTTTTCCAACCTTCTAGATGAGTCACAAGGTTGTAGACACCATGTGCTTAATTTGTGTGCTAACTCCTGTGTTGTTGACATATGTGCAATCAAGAGAGGCGCTTACTCTTAGGAGACTTATAACTTTTATTTTAATTCTTTTATTATTTCTATTATTATTATTATTATTTATTATTATTATTATTAATTTTAATTTGTTTTATTTAATTATTTTTCTCAAGTAATTCCCATTTAATTAATTAAAATCAAAATATCTAAAGATCATGATATTATATTAATTTTCCCCAAAAATAATTAAATTATTAATTAAATCTTTTAATCTTAGACTTAATTAATAGAAAATTCACCATAGACCTCCAAGATAAAATATGAAAACCCATCATAGAACATTCCATACAAAATCAGTCCAAAGGGTTAAAATCACGAATTATGTCATCCAACACATTCGAAAGGTGAAATATCTCGGATACTTGTCCTACCTTTCTAGGACAAAAAGGTTTAAGGGTTTAAGATTTGGACTTGAGAATTTATCTCCCCTCTCTTACCATTGAGATAGTGCGATAGGGTACGCTCATCCTGGCAATTTAGGGAAGTTGATACCCAGTACCTGCAACCTACATAAAATTCATGCATTTACATACAATATATATAATGCTAAGCTAAACAGGTAATGGCAGGAAGTGGTGCATCATGTAGATCTCGTCTAGCAAGTGACTACGACTCCCTTCCTTAACCACATCAGAAATGCCATACAATAAGAAAAAAAACAAACACACCATACACATGCAAGTATGGGGTAAGTATCCACAAGAAAACACATATGATAATAAATCATCTAACTAATCATATTCAATAGTTGAAATCACTGACTAATCATCATCATCATCATATATATATATATATATATATATGAACTATAAAGTACCAAGTAATATCATCATATATCAATTGAATTTGAAACAATATCTGATAATCTCAAAATAATTTTACTAATAATCATCAACATAAAACTAGCCCTAAAAGAGTTCGACAATGATAGCAAAAATGCGAACTAGGGGCAGGCACTACAAGATATGAACAACTAAATCACTAACTCCATGTGTCACTGCTAGGGATATAAATCATGCACACTAAACAACACGTTCAAGTGCAATTGCATATAATAATATAGCAGAAGCAATAAATGCATTAAATCACATTAAATAACCATTTATTCAATCACATTAAAAACATCTATTTAAACAACTAATTTTGCATAATTTACCAAAATGAACAAGGTAAATATCTGTTGCATATAACCAATGAATCCAACATGGACAATTCATTTCTAATTATTCAACCATTTCATAATGATTGTTTAAACAACATAAAAAGACACTTAAAGCACATAAGTGAACATGGTCAAATACATGACTAAACATTGCTATAGAAACCTAGTCCAGTGTAGTGGGATAATAATACACATTGCAATCTTTGCACACATCTCAAGGTAATCATGAAACAACCTCATGATACCACATCAATCCCAGTAACCACCAGCACAAGCCTCAGTGAAACCATCTAACACATCATAATCTCGTAAGGTAGCTGTTGGATGATGCGACGCGCTCCCCTGCCCACAGGCGATTAATTATGTGGTGTTCCATGTTCACTAATAGTCATGGCTTTTTTTGCAATGACAAATGGGCCCAACAATTGGTATCAGAGCCTAGTTTTGGCCTGGTCATGGATTCAAATCTCCCTAGTGCCTTCCCGACCCGCGTAAGCACCTGGTATGCGCATCGAGGGGGAGATTGTTGGGTGATGCAACGCGCTCCCCTACCCACAGGTGGTTAATTATGTGGTGTTCCATGTTCACTAATAGTCATGGTTTTTGGTGTAATGGAAAATGGGCCCAACACTAGCCATAAGCATAATCAAAGCAACTGATACAGTAACATAAATCTAATCACCTCAAGTGTGTAGACCACTCATGGTCCCAATCACGATCAATTCATAAAGAAAGATCAACAAGGTTGCATCCATTAGGATGACTCACAAAAATAAAATGGGAGAGGCACTACAAAGATAGATTTAAAACAAGCTTATATTTTAATTCTCTAGTATCTACTGTGGACCTTGTCAATTTTCATTGTGATATGCAATTTAGGCCTTAAAATCATGTATTCAAGTTGTGTATTTGAATGCAATTTTAAAAAAAGTGCTCTGGCAGTTGGATGTCATGTGCATAAAGACTATTTAGACAAGAATAACATTATTCTTGGCATTAGTTTTGTGAAATCCTATTGTTGAATGTTTGGAAATGAGGTTTGTAAACCAATACTCAAGTGTTGCTTAAAATTGTATTCGAATATGTCAAGTGTTTCTTAAACTTATATTAAAATATTTGGAATATGTTGTCATGACCTAAAATAGACAACAATTTATTCTTCTACAAAAGTCTCTAACTAAATGTAAGGTCACAACATAAACAACTTTTGAATGGTTGGGTGATGTACTTTTCTCTTGATCTTATTAGGACTACACTTTTGACTTTAAGTACTTTTATTATGCATTAGAGAGACCTTAGCATTTATTCTTAAATGTTATCATGATGTTTTTTTGCTTGTTTTTATATGAGAAAGATAGAAAAATGGAAATGTATTGAGTGTGGGCTAATAGGGAAGTGTAGGAAATGAAATGATGTGTTTTTATTTCTACTTTCCACATCTGTAATTAGTTTCTACATTAGCATATGTGCATGTAGATCAGTTACACAACTACACTAGATCCATTCCACTCACTAGTTCTAGGTCACTAGGCTTCTCTAGTAGGGTCGGGGAGTTCTTCATGTTAAGAAGAACCCTAGGAAGGCTAACCACTCTGTAGTTCAGTGGTAAAAGCGTCTAGGCCACACTTCTATCTTGAGATAGTAGATGGATGTTGTTCAATGACTAAGGAGGTAGGGATAAATGCATATGTACAGATGTCCGATGGAAAACTTCTTTTATATGTATATGTTCTTTCATGTTATAGTACTCATGTGATGTATTCATAGTTTTGATGTTGACCTGCAGCTCATTATCTTCATTGCTCATGTATATAATTTAACCATTATGATCTTACACCTATTTGATGTAATATGCATTTATTTTGTATTGATGATTGATGTGTAGGTTGACATCTTATTCATATTCTTGGTGTATTGTTCTTATGAACAACGTATTCTCATATTGAATTAAGATTTGTTGTGTTAATCGATCTTCTTGATAAAGTTTAAATGTAAGTGTGGTCATGCAATGACATTTTGTGTTCGACAAGTGGTCGACACTCGCATTGTAATTGTTGTTCTTTCAAAATTCAACATGTAGGTTGAATTCATGTACAATTTTTCATGTATAAATTAATTATTAATGAAGTAAGTATTTGATTACTTGACAAATGTAGTTATCAACCTTTGACTTCATTTTAATATTTTTCAATTAATAGGATATGATCTATGTGGTTTAGTCTATGAAGATGTAATTATTACAAAAATTCCTAGATTGAGTAGAGGATAATGTCCCAAAGATAACTCCATTATGCATGCATGGCTAAGAGTTGTTTCTAACCATAAACATTCTAGGATCTTTTAAGATGTTAAAAAAAAAGCTTCGTTGTTAAGAAATTTTTATTTTAATATTATAAAATATTCTTTTTAAAATAAAATCTCTCATTAAAAAGTAACCTGTGAATGGGCCCTTGGTCTACTAGTGAAGTTGAATGGCTCACAAAGAGCCCATCAAGGATCAAGTGTTGCTGAGTGCAAGGCCCATAGACATCATAAGGGATGAGGCTGGGATCGTGCCTCGGGCGAATTTGGCAGCGTGGATGCTCCTCAATCCTTGGCTCTTAGCCAAAGAGGTGTTTAGTATTCAGGCATGTGTGGGCCTATATTGGGTACCTAAAACTATTAATGGTGGCCTTCGCTGGTTGGTAGCTCGCAGGCTTCGTGCCTCGCTGGGCTGCCTCATAGGTCTGAACCCTCCATCAAAACAAAACAAAAAAAGGTAACCAAAATAACTTTTCCTCTATTTTGAAAAACACATGGTCATTCATTTAAACTAAAAAAAGTTATAACTAATGATCTCCCTAATCTCCAAACGTCTAAAGTGCAGATTAATGTTATTATGTTTGGAGGGCATTTACGCCATAACCACTCACCTCCATTGTCCTTTTTAACATGTGGTCATGATTTTGACCCGCTTTGCGACATATGGCCCACATAATTCAGTTTACTATGATAATGTGGCATTTGCATCGCACAAAATCTTAAGTAGTTGTTACCTCTCCGATCACTTCAAGATTTCTTAATTTTTCGAAAACAATTTGTGATTATAAGAAATTTGAATCATTTTGTTGTTTTTGAAAACAGCCAACATACATTTTCTAATTTTCATTCTACTCAAATCATTTTTGAAATGTGATTTCTAATTCTATTCCTTTGGAAACTTAAAAATTGTTGAAGTATGAAATAAAGATGAAAAAATTGTTTAATTCTCTTGGAAGCTTAAATATTTTTGAAGTATGAAATTTAAATAAGATTTAAAATAATTATAAAAAAATTATTGACAAATGATGATTGGTTTTTTATAAAATAATATTTTAAATTATTGAAGTAGTAAAATTATAAAGTTGGGAAAGGAGTTAAATTATAAAGTTGGGAAATAAGTTTAACTATGGTTCATGTTCCAACACTTTGAATTTAAAGAAACCAAAAAAAATAAAAAATAGTTCATTAGTAAATTTCACATGTACTAATATTTCTAGATCTTCATTGATATCACATGACTAATATTTGTATACTCGTATGCTAAGAAATGAGTCTCCTAGATAATTTTACCTTAAGGTTTCATATGTTAGGTGAGGTTAAGCATTACGAAATATGTCACTATTGAGGAAGTCTATGATAAAAGATAGAAAAGGAATACATCTACGAAGGCTAAGAAGATAGAAAAAATGGAAGTTTTCTATATGTTTTATTAAAGAGAAAAATATATATAAGAATTAAAATGTTGTTAAAGCATGTTGATGCTTTGGTTCTAAGATGAGAACAAGCTAATATATTTTTTTTGGTATAAAATTTAAAAACTGAAAGGAGCAACCTACAAAGAAAGAAAAGATACTTGAGTTGGAGTAAAACAAGGGGAAAATAATTGATATATAGTTGATGTTAAGGAAGTACATTAAGTTCTTGAAAAGTCTATACTTCTACAGCCTCTATCTTCTCAACCATCTTCATCAAGGATGATAATGCCAGTAATGCCTCAAAAGATGACTCGAGAAAATCTAAATATTATTGAAGATAATACTAATAACATTAAAGCTTTGGACTATGCTCATTTTCTCAATGATGAAAATTAGATAAAAACACAAGAATTCAAAGTCTTTTGAGTTCAATGGAATGCTTGGAGGTTTAGTAAATGGTGACTTATTCTTTAATCATAAAGAAATCTATGCAATCTTAACACGATAGATTGACTAAGTTATTTGTGCTTTTTAATTTATCTCTTAGACTCTAGAAATTATTTTAAATACTAAAATGGGCTAGAGAATGCTAGAAATAAGTCATTTTCCTTAGTGCAGGTAAATATTTTAAAATAAATATTAGGCCAAGTTAATCTAAATGTTTATGGGTTCATTCTTAAGGAAGGAAGAAATTAGTAAACAAATGTGGAATAGTTTTTACTCTTCAAGGGTGGTTGTAAGAAGTTGAATCCTACTTTTGCAAAAAAGTTGAAGTGTTTTCCTATTTTCCAAATTTCTTGTTATTTGATCTCAACATTTGAGCCACTTAGAGGTTCAGCCTCAAAAAACTTATGTAATAAAAAATGTAAAGCTCAAGTCTACTTTTCAAATATTTAATTTATTTCAATATCTACATGGTAGAACTTATGTTTTAGTAGGCATATTTAAAAACCACTTTTTTCAAAATGCTTATTTTAGGACAATACCACACTTGTGTATGACCATCATATTTTGACCTAAATAGTTTTTTTTTAATCCTATTAAAGAAAGATACCCAAGACACCAAATGATGATGAGCGTTTTTTAAAAAAAAATAATTATTGAATATATTTTTAATTGACTATAAAGTATTTTCTTAAACCTTAGTGTATGGCCACCATAAACTAATGAAAATCTCACTTTTTTCAAAGTTCATGTTTTATCTTAAAGAGAATTGTAGGTAGCTTGATGACATATAATTCATTTTTCAAAAAATCTAGAAGCAAAAAAGCTATTAACATTTTAGGGAACCTCACTATTATAGGTTCAGGTACCACTTTTGATTAATAAATAATTAAAAAATAGTAATATTATCACATCACTATGAAATTAAAATTTTTGAAATTAGCATAGTATAAAGAACTCTAATGATTGTTCATTTCAGTGAAAAATTGTTAGATTGTGGTGATTGATCAGGAAAGTACTATACATACTTCATAATTAGTGGGATTCAATTTTTTTTTTTGGGTACTATTCGTAGATTCTCCACTAAAGTTATGGCTAATTTATGGCCGACATGTTATAACGCTAAAGTGGTTTAATACTTGTATAAAAGGGTTTAGGGTTTGGTATTTTCATTATGTGGTGATGCGAAATTGCTTCTTGCGGTGGTATTGAGTTGTAAGGGATTACAGATTGTAATCAGGTTGTAATCACTGGATTGTAATAATATTGGACTTGTTGTTTGGTGGACATAGCCCAGGGATTGGGTGAACCACGTTAAATCTTGGTGCCTTGTGTTCATTTCTGTGTGATCTATTATTTTCTGTTATTGGTTATATTTGCATGTAGTTTTTTATTTCTTTCTGTGGTTTATCCTAACAAGTGGTATCAGAGCAAGGTTTTCTTTCAATTATCCTCTGCAGGAAAGTCTCATGGTTAAGTGGAAGTCTCATGGTTGAGTGGGAGCGATGGAAGATGAGGGTAAGCTGAGGGTTGACATGTTTAATGGGCAAAACTTCCAATTATGGAAGATGCAAATGGAAGACTATCTATATCAGAAGGATGTATGGAAGCTGTTGGAAGGCAAAGCCAAGAATCAGTGAACTATGTTAGATGCTGAATGGGATCTTTTGGATAGAAAGGCACTCGGAAGCATTTAGTTATGCTTGGCACCATCGATGGCATTTAATATTACAAAAACAAAGACGATAGAAGATTTGATGAAAACCCTAGTGACACTGTATGAAAAGCCCTCCACTTCAAACAAGGTATTTCTCATGAAGAGTTTATTTAATATGAAAATGGCAGAAGGTGGATCTGTTGTAGATCATTTAAATGAGTTTAATACTATTACTAGTTAGTTATCTTCTGTGGGTATCAATTTTGATGAAGAAATTAGGGCTCTCTTGATTTTGTGTTCTTTGCCTAAAAGCTAGAATGGCTTGGTAATAGCGGTGAGTAATTATGTTCCTAGATCTAGTACCCTAAAATATGATGATGTGATCGGTGTTGTTTAGATTGAGGAAACTCGTAGGAAATCCTCAGGTGGATCTACATTAGGAAGTGCTTTGAATGCACAAAGCAAGGGCAGAACAACTAAGAGAGGAAGTAACTTTGGAAATCATGGGAAATCAAGAGGAAATTCAAAGGGGAAGAGGTCTCAATCAAGAGGACCAAATGATTGCTGGTACTGTGGGAAACTAGGGCACAAAAAGAAAGATTGTCAGAAACGAAAGAAAAATGAAGGAGATAAATCAAATGGAGAGAAGGAGGAAAATGTGGTAAGTAACAAATCTGAAGAGGATGCTTTGCTTCTATCTTTAGAAAGTGTTGATGATTCATGGGTTTTAGATTCTGGTGCTTCATTTCATGCTACACCTCATAGAGGTTATTTCATTGATTATGTCCAAGGAGATTTTGGGCTTGTTTATTTGGGGGATAATAAACCCTATCAGATTGTTGGAAAGGGAAAAATTAAGATTAAGTTGCAGAATGAGAATCATTGGCTACTACATGAGGTAAGACATGTTCCAAAGTTGAGTAGGAATTTAATTTTAGTCGGGCAACTCGGTGATGAGGGTTGTGTAGTTACTTTTAATGATAAAAATTGGAAGGTTTCAAAAGGTTCCCTTGTAGTAGAAAAAGGTGTGAAAGTAGGCACCTTATATCTTTGTACAGGTCATATTGTTCCTTCTACTTTGATTGTTTCAGAGAAAAATAAATGTTTAGGAACAATTGCTGCAGTTGAGCAGGGAGAACAAGTAGCTATTTTAGATTCTGATATAGAGCTGTGGCACAACAGACTTGGGCACATGAGTGAGAAAGGTATGAAAGTAATTCATTCAAAAAAAGTTTTACCAGGTCTAAAATGTATTAATATGGATTTTTGTGAAAGTTTTGTGTATGGAAAACAAAAGAGAGTGAATTTTGTAAAGACTGGGAAGGAAAACAAAAAGGAGAAATTAGAGCTTGTACATACAGATGTATGGGGACCAGCTCAGATATCTTCCCTTGGTGGCTCTCATTATTATGTTACATTTATTGATGACGCAACTAGAAAAGTATGGGTTTATTTCCTTGGATAGAAATATGATGTATTTCAAACTTTTAAGAAATGGAAATGCTTGGTTGAAAATGAGACTGGTAAGAAATTAAAATGTCTTAGATTTGATAATGGTGGTGAGTATTGCAGTCATCAATTTGAAGATTATTGCTCCACTAATGGTATTTGTAGATAGAAAACTATTCCAAGGACTCCACAAGAAAATGGAGTGGTTGAACGCATGAACAGGACTATAATGGAGCGTGCAAGGAGCATGAGGTTGCATGTTGGGTTGCCCTTGCACATGTGGGTAGAGGCTGTCAATACTACTATATATTTGATTAATAGAGGTCCCTCTACTCCTTTGGGCTATGGTATTCCAGAGGAGGCATGGATTGGTAAGAAGGTGAGTTATTCTTTTATCAAGACCTTTGATTGTGAAGCTTTTGCTCATATAGACTCTGAAAATAGAACCAAGCTAGAAGCTAAATCAAAGAAATGTGTCTTTGTTGGATATGGCATTAATAAATTTTATTATAGGCTTTGAGATTTTGAAAATCATAAAATTGTTAGAAGTCGGGATGTCATATTCAATGAGAAAGCGTTGTACAAAGATCTGTTGCAACAACATGAGAAGAAAAAAGATGATTATGTAGTGCTAGATGATACTCCAAAAGTTGATGTTCTAGCCATTCCTCATGATGTGCAACAATCGCAACAATAAATACCACACACACCAATGAATGTTAGATGGTCAACGAGGCAAATTAGACCTCCACAAAGATTTTCTCCCTCTTTGTATTCTATTTTACTTACTGATGCTGGTGAACCTGAAAGTTATGATGAAGTTGTGTAGGTGGATACTAAGATTCAGTGGGAGTCTGCAATGAAAGATGAAATGGACTCTTTGCTGAAGAATAAGACATGGGATCTATGCAAGTTTCCTACAGGTAAAAAGGCTTTACAAAATAAGCGGGTTTACAGGTTGAAAGAAGAGGAAGGAGGTAAGAAAAGATTTAAGGCCAGGTTAGTTGTAAAAGGATTTGCATAGAAAAAGGGAATTGATTTTGATGAGATATGTTCTCTTGTTGTTAAAATGACTTCTATCCATACTGTTTTAAGTCTTGTGGCTACTGAAGATTTGCATTTAGAGCAGTTGGATGTTAAAATAGGCTTCCTTCATGGTGATTTGGATGAAGAAATATATATGGCTCAGCCATGGGGATTTGAGGTCAAAGGTAAGGAGAACTTAGTGTGCAAATTGAAGAAAAGTTTATATGGCTTGAAGCAAGCACCTTGGCAATGGTATCTGAAATTTGACATGTTTATGCATGAGCGTGGTTATAACAGGTGTCATTCAAATTATTGTTTTTATTTTAAGAGGTTGGATGATGATAGCTACATCATTTTATGTTTATACGTTGATGATATGCTTGTAGCTGGGTCTAACATGGATTATATTAAGGGGATGAAATGCCAGTGAGCACATGCATTTTCTATGAAGGATCTGGGGGCAGCAAAACAAATCCTTGGTATGAAGATTTATAGAGATAGGAGGAACAGAACATTAACACTATCTCAGGTTGATTATGTTGAGAAGGTGTTGCAACGTTTCTCTATGGAGAATGCTAAAGATGTCAGCACACCTTTACCTGGTCATTTGAAGTTGACTAAGGAGATGTGTCCTAAGACACAAAAAGAGGAGGATAAAATGTCTAAGGCACCCTATGCTTTAGATGTAGGAAGCTTGATGTATGCTATGGTATGCACTAGGCCAGATATTGCCCATGTTGTGGGAGTCGTTAGCAGGTATATGAGTCATCCAGGATTTGAGCATTGGAATGTTGTCAAGTGGATTCTCAGATATTTGAGAGGAACATCCAATAAGTGTTTACACTTTGGGGGATCTACTACTGATTTACAGGGCTATGTTGATTTAGATTTGGTAGGGGATATTGATACTAGGTGGAGTACTACAAGTTATGTCTTTACTATTGGTGGGGCAGTCGTGAGCTGGGTTTCTAGGTTACAAAAGATTAATGCTTTATCCACTATAGAGGCAGAGTATGTTGCTACTATAGAGGCAACCAAGGAGATGATATGGCTTTAGTTCTTCTCGATAGAATTGGGACATCCTCAGAAGGATAATTATTTGTTCACAGATAGTCAGAGTGCCATTCATCTTGCAAAGAATTCAGCTCTACATTCTAAGACCAAACCTATATAGTTGCGGTACCATTTCATTCGGTCAATTTTGGAGGATGGATAGTTAAAGCTGGAGAAGATACATACCAATGATAATCTACAGATATGTTGACAAAGGTTGTAACAAGGGAGAAGTTGAACTCCTCTTCAGCTTCGGTTGGTCTTTTAGACTGAACATGAATAAAAGAATAACAGGTTGGTTTGATCCAGTGGGAGCCCCATGTGGTAGTAGTATTGCTATAGGATCAGTCTCCAAGTGCGAGATTGTTGTTTAGTGTGGAGCCTGATCAGTCCCCAAGTGGGAGATTATTATATTGTGGTGATTGATCAAGAAAGTATTGTACATACTTCATAATTAGTGGGGTTCAAAAAAAAAAATTGGTACTATTCATAGATTCGCCACTAAAGTTATGGCTGACATGTTATAACCCTAAAGCGGTTTAATACTTGTATAAAAGGGTTTAGGGTTGGGTATTTTCATTATGTGGTGATGCAAAATTGCTTCTTGTGGTGGTATTGAGCTGTAAGGGATTACATATTGTAATCAGGTTGTAATCACCAGATTGTAATAATATTGGACTTGCTGTTTGGTGGATGTAGCCCAGGGATTGGGTGAACCACGTTCAATCTTGGAGCCTTGTGCTCATTTCTATGTGATCTATTATTTTTTGTTATTGGTTATATTTGCATGTAGTTTTTTATTTCTGTCTATGGTTTATCCTAAAAAAAATATGGATAGGAAGATCCTTCAAAATTACAAGGAGGCACAAATCAGGCATTCTAGTGCCTTAGCCATTATTTTGGAGCTCCAACCATAGGCTCCATCCCACAAAATCTATCCCAAACTGAAAAAATTGAGGTAGAGAAAAATTTACCACTCCATGTTTTATGAAATGGGTGATTGTTATTTAAATTTCAAAAAATGGGTGTCCATTTCTTAAATACAAAAATAGATGTATAAAAATGTATTTCTAATAAAAAATTGTTTAATAATAAATTTAAACAACATCCATTTCTAAAAAATTAGACACCTATTTTGAAAACATGGGAATCCATCTTTTCAATTTTAGGTCAGAAATTCAAACCTAAAGTAGTTGCTTTTTTTAAAAAAAGGGGTGTTCATTTTTGTCTATATTTCCAATTCTACAAGACCTCTACTAAATTGACACCTAAATTCTAATAGTTATCCTTAGCTAGGATGTCTCTATAACACTTTCCTTTGATACTCTGAAGGAGGAAAAACTAAACTTATAATTTAGAAAAGTAAGCAGAATGTTCCTTTTGTGGTTCAAATTTTAATACTATATTTGAGATTTGACAATTTGGGCCTAAAATTTGCATAAAAATAATCCAAACTATTGAGATTATGGGTGTTACACACATTGCATAATATTTTTTATATTATATATATATATTTTATTATGTAATGTTGAACCTAGGATCACCTAGATAGATATGCAAGATGTAGAGGTTCCCATGGAATATTTTTGATGAGTTGTATTGTAATATTGTGATAATATTTGACATAATTATTTAATATTGGAGAAAATAAATAAAATTCCCAATGTTAAATGTTGGTCAATGGGGGTTTGGTAGAACATGAAACTTATATAATAGCACTTGGTGGTTTTGTTGGAGCTTACTACTCTAAAATCAACCATAAGGGTAGTTGTAGAGGCATTGCAAAAAATGAAAGTCAAGCAAGACAAGGCGAGAGAGGTTTTCCAAATGAGCATTTGTGGAGGTTGGAAGTATGGCATGGGATGTGTGAATTAATGTTTGTTCACATGGTTTTCTTGGTTGTGACTATGGTTTTGAAGGCTTCCATGGTTATTTTGTGATGGTTTTTTTTTTTCCGAATAATACATGGTGATGGATGCTTTTGGAGGTTGGCTTTTGTTATCTTATGTCACATTTTTGTTATGCTGTCTATTCTCTTAGGTTTGAATTTTAAGTGTTTATTTGTTTCGAATTTATTATGGGTTATGTGGAAAGAGTGATTTTTTTGGGTGCAAGTTTCCTTACAAGTGGTATCACAACTATAGTTTTGTTGTTGTAACCCTAGATTAAATCCATGGGAATGCATGAAAGAATAAAAGAAAAGACAAAATATATGGATTGTGTAGGTTGTTTATTGCAAATATTAGGGTTTTGGGTTTGTTGTTATGATGAGTTGTTTGTAGATTTTGGGCATGTCAACTTGTTGTTCAAAATAATTTTTTGAATATTTCATTTAAATGAGGGTTTTTAGGGAGGAGCTTGTAGAAATGACCTACTACGTAAAAATAGACCTCACCATTGGATCTGGGTTGACTTTTCCAAGAATTTTGATATATGATATACTCTAATTTGGTCATGTTGAGAGAAAATGTATTTTTTTTTAGCTTAACACTATGATGGCCGTCAAATTTAATCCCTTTAGAATTTTTGTCACAAAAAAATTGCTTTGAAAGTGGTAAAAAGGTTGTCTTGGTAAATCGACCATAACTTTCCCTTAGGATGTTGGATTTCAAACTTCTTATAGTCATTGCAAAGATAGTTCAGAGCATTACAACTTGGTATAGGTTTAATTTTGTGATTTTGATAGGTTGTCATGTTTTATGATCCTGAAAATTAGATGTTATTTATTTTTAGCACAATTTTGGGCATAACTTGGGCATATATGAAGTCAAATTTTGGACTTTGAATAATCAACAGAAAACTTTTGGAGAGCTTTACATAATAGTTTACGTTTGGTGTAGGTTTGGCATGGTTTATCAGGTGATATATTAATGTGAATAGTTTATGATTTATATTGACTATGGTAACATTATGAGTTTATGGCATTGTATGTTTGGAGATTTGGATTCAAGTGTTATTGTATACTTAAGTTGTATTTTATATTGTTCTCATGATGATATGGTTATCGATGTTTGATTTGGATATGTATGATGACTTGTTGGGTCTACAAGTTGTACAGTATTGTAGTGTGGTCTATACTTACAGGTTGTATTTATGTCTTGGATATGGGTTGCCTTTGCCCATTGATCTTTCATTATTGATGCATATTCACATTTGTATCTTGGATTTGGATTATCTATGCCATTTTTCACTTAGTATATTGATTTGTCTTCATGTATAAGAGATGAGATGTTGTTGCTAGGTACAATTATGGTGGAGGATTATGACCTTACTAATTTATGTTAACAAGTTGGACACCTTGAGAGTTAGATGCTCGGTTCATGGATGTGAACATGGTGCCATGGATTTTGGCATGACATGTTTGGATATACAAGTAAATAATTAGTTCTCATTAGTTTAGATTCCTAATTTGGTTATGGTAGTATATCTTCTTGGTTGAGGATCATAGTTATTTGATTTCTTTTGAGGAGCTCGTGATGTGCACTTTGAGTTCTTTTATTGTTTAATGCCTTGGTTTATTATCATGGTTAGAGGATGGTTTTTCATCAACATATCGTGGATAGCTTGGATACACAATTTAGTGGGAGCTTGTGACAATGATGAGGTGGTAGTGCAAGATTAGTTCCTTGTATGGTTTGTATTTTCTTGGTTTAGAGATCTTGGTTTCACTTGGTATTGACACTTTTGTTGTGTGTGTATATACCTAGAGGATCTTCATATAGGAGATGGATTTTATGATGTCATAGGTGACTTGGTACCACAGTTGAGTGGGTGTTGTTGGAATTGATATATTTATTGAGTGTTTGTAGATGTTAAATGATGTCTTAGATCATGTTTTTGTACAAGCGTCTTCAACATTTGCATGGTGCACTTGTTATCTTTATGGTATGTGAAGATGATTTCATCTTGAAGATTCATGGGGTTCTTGGTAAAGGTGTTCTTTATGCTTTCATTTGACATATTTTCCTTGGTATTAGGATGGTTTCATTATTATGTCATTGTATTCTCTTGATACACATTTAGAGTTTTGGCATGTTATGGTATGTTCATATGGAACATTTTCTCTCTTTAGTTGAGATGGTTAGATCATGTTGTCATGTTTATGTTCCTGAGGCCATGGTTGGAAATTTTACATTGATCTTCATTTAGTTTCTTTATATTGAGTACATTGATCATTTTTTGGATGTTTCATGATATTGCAATGTTACATTTGGAGTTGGTATGGATTTATCATGTATAGGTGCTTGTGGATACTTAGAGATAGTGGTGATATTGATTTCTCTTGTGATTGGAGATTATTTATTGGGATAGTTTATAGTTTCAACAGGAAGTAAGATGGGCATTCACCTAATATGGACTTGAGAGGAGATTCTTTGATTATACTTTGTTGAGGAATTGGATATATTGGTGAATATTATTAGTCCCCACTCTTGGTCTACTCAAAAACTTACTAATTGAGAGGTATAGCCCATTGTTTATTTTAGGTGAATTATGTTTATGCTTGTATTTCATTGATATGAATCTTGAGCTATGGTACATGAGTTATTTCTGGAGGGTTCATTTAAGAGATGGTTTAGCATTGGTTATCTCCTTGTTTATATGTTGTTATTATGTTGGTTAAGTTTGGGAGATGGTTTATATTAGGAATATTCCTTGGATTAGGAATGGTTATTCCTTGAGTTAGGAATGGTTTATGAGTTTGATCTTTTGGTGAGAGACTTACATCCATGATTAGCTATATGGTATGCTTGGGATTTTATGGAGTAGATCTCACTTGGCATAATTTACATCTAGAGGTGTGTGTAGAATGACATGATACAAGTTATGATTTGCATGTTTTCACTTTGGTCTTGGTTATCTTTCTAGATGTTTAGTTTCACTTATATTGGTTTCAAGATTGGTTGGAGCTTGTGATCACTGGTTTTTGTTCATGTATGTTATGTGAGATATTATATGGTTTTTATTTATCTCTTTTCTTTGTTGGTTGTGGAGAAATTGGGAGGTTATTGTATACTTTTGATGAGATTTGTTCTTTTAGGTTATTGGTTTATATGTTGTGGATGTCCTTCATATTATATAAATTCCCTTTTATGAGATGTTGTGAGTGGATTGGTTATAATTTTGAAATTATATTTTGCATTGAGAGATTCTTGGTGTATCTGTGACAGGTATTGCTCTTGAGGCTTGTGATTACATGTTATAGGTTGGATATGTTGATGATGCAAGAATCACTTGGTTTACCTTTGCAGGTATGGATAATTGGGTCAATTAGTGCTCATTGTGGGTACCATATCAGCTCTAGATTTTGACAGCTATAAATACATATGATTACCTTTGGATCAGGTGTTTGTGTTTGGCATTTTAGTTGGTACAAGATTTTATGATTCTTATGTGACAAGATGGGCAACTTTCTCTTTAGATGACTTCTATGTATATACAGTGGCACTGGTATAATACGAGATGAGATCATTCAGGTTTAAGATGATTGATACTTTGATTTTGTTGTATGTACTAGGATGGAGCACATGGTATACTTTGATCCATGATGGTGGATGTGCTAGGAGGGATTTTTCCCTTGTTCCTTTATGTGGTTATAGATTGACCCCATGTAATGTATACAATAAGCGATAGATTGTTGAATTATAGGTGTTTTACGCATTGCATAATATTGTTTATATTATATTATTTTACTTTATTATGTAATGTTGAAGACAACCTAGATAGACATGAAACATATAGGGATTCATATGGAATATTCATGATGAGTTTTACTATGATTTTTTTTTTGTGAACTTAGGTTTCATGTCCTTGTAAAACTTGGGGTTCCTTATCATTTATCTTTCTTCTTGTTGTAAGGGGTTTTGGGTCCCCTCAAAACCTACTTTTCCATAATCTAAAATATTATGATATTATATGATGTAATTATTTAATAGTGGGGAAAATAAATTAAATTCCCAATATTAAATGTGGGTATATGGGGGGGTTTAGCAACATATGGTTTATTTAATACCACTTGGTGGTTTTGTGGAAGCTTGCTACAATAAAAGAAACCACAAGGGTAGTTCTACATGCAAGGCTGAAAATAAATGTTGAGCAAGACAAGGTGAGATGGGTTAGCCAAGGTAGCATTTATGGAGGTTGGATGCATGGCATGGGATGTGTGGATTCATGCTTGTTCACATGGACTTTTTGGTTGTGGCAATAGATTTTAGGGCTTCAATTGTTGTATTGCAATGGTTTCTTGTTAAATAATACATGGTGATGGATGCTTTTCGAGGATGGATTTTTTTTTTCCCTTCAATTATGGTTTTCTAGAGTATATCTTGTGTCACATTTTTGTGGGTATGTTGTCTATTCTCTCACATATGGATTTCAAGTGTTTGTTCATTTCAGATCTACTATGGTTTATGTAGAAAGTGTGATATTTTTTGGTTGCTAGTTTCCTTACACAAATATAAAACAAAGACTTGAAGAATTGAATTGTGAATTAATGATAAAAATAATTTTGTATATTCATAATCCAAAAGTTGCAAGTTTCATAGTCAATATTTCCATATCTAGTCAAGGTACTACAAAGAAGCTTCAATCCAATCATAAAGATTTTATGAAAGAATGTATGAATCTTGAATTTGATAATAAGTATATATGACATTAGATAGAAGTAATAAGTTAGTAAGTAGACCAATATGTATATTTTCCATCTACTTTAGCTTGAATATACTTCCATTTCATAGAAATCAAGGAATTGAAAAATGGATGTAATAATCAAGGAATCCCTTTACATTGATTGTTAGCCTCAACAGATAATGTCATTGATGATGCTATAAAAGTATGTAAAAGAGTGATATCATTTTTTATGTTATCATTGATGTCAGTTCTTAGTTGGCTAGGCCTTATGCTAATTTAGTAGAGTTTCATATCATTTGATTGATGATGAAGATTTGAAGAAAGTATGTTGAAGACAAAGTTAATATGTATGGCATTCAATGGGAATTTGGATGAGTTAGACAATGATAATGTAATGTTGATTTGATTATTTTAAAACCATGAAAAATTGTAATGTAATGTGCTACAAAAGCTACACCAAGTGACAAGATTAAAGAAGGAAGAGAATGTTTGTTGAGTGACTATAATGTTCATCAAACAGTTGGCAAAATAAATTTGGAAGTTCAGTGTTAACCAAGCAAGTTCAGTATTGACTAAGTGTTATATTACCCAATTGAAATATTATGTTCATTGGTTAATAGTAGGAAGAACAAGTTTGTAAATATGGAATTTGTGGATTAATTTTGGTGGAATTCAAGAATTTTTGAGATGTTCAAAGGCATGATTCAAAGTTTCTTACAAGATCAATAACCAAAAAAATACAATTAAGATTTGAGGATAGAGATTGAAGAAGGGTAAGGATGGACACAAATTTCTATGAAATATCTATTTTTAAAATTCTAGATTCAATGCATTTTGTATGGATTTGAGATCTATGATCATGATTAAGTTACAATAATTGGAAGAAACTGGAAGCACAAAGACTACTATTTAAGGAGGAGTTAAATCAAGTTCTTGTTTGTTGATGTTGTTGAAGGAGATCAAAGGAGAAGATAAAAGTGTAAAGTTGTTGAAGATAGAAGATCAAGATGAGCCAAGAAGAGAAAAGAGAAGATCAAAGTAGAGTTGAAGGAAGGTGAAAGTGATAAGGAGTGAATCAACCAAGTAAAGAGATTTGAGGATAGAGATCACAGAGAGATTGAGTAAAAAGGAGATCTAAGAAAGATAGATAGTACCATACCTAATATATTATTTTTACTATTACTTCCTAATCGCTATAGCACAAAAATTTCTTAATTGAGTGGACCTAACAAGTTTGTGAATTACTATGTGGTAAGATTGATTAGTGGTATTTATAAGTCCTTTAAAGCATGCCACTCTTTAGACAAGATCAAGGAGTGATAATGTCTAGATGATATTTTGGTGTATATCCTCTAACAAGGTTACATTAACAATGTATATGTAAACATTTAATAAGGTTTCCTAATAGGAGAGCTCACTTCATAAGTGTGAGAATTTTGGTTTTTTGGTTTGAAGTGGGGTTTCCCTTTATAGGGTTTCCATGTTAAAAATATTGGTGTCAAATGTGTGAATGTTGTTAAGTTGCAAGTTGATTTTTATGTTATTTATATTTTACTGCAACTCGGTAACAACTAGGTTATGTTTGATAATTACTAAGTTATATTATTGTTATTTGGTAATAATAGGAACAAAGAGATATAAGTTCGAAATAAATTGATTTAGTGAGAAAATTGTGAAGTTGAATGAGTCCACCGAGTGATTATTTATGATGTTTATGAAGTTTGTTTGGTATTTAAAGTGTTTGAAGGGACTATAGGATAACTTAACATAACTAACTAACCCCCCCCCCCTCTATTTATCTAACATCAGCTTGGTTCTTATTTTCCAATGCAACATAAAATGAGGAGATGGGGGGTCTTGTTCATTAGTTTACACTCCCTTTAATTCCATGTCTACTTCCTATTTCTATGTTATATTTTGGTGGACATGAATCATTATGTTCCACTATTGTAGATAGTTAGATGTGCTTTTCATTATGTTTCATGTGTAATCATGTTTCCTCACCTTAATTACATTCATTGATGGGTCAAATTGCGACGACAATTTGCAATGGTAGTGTGATTTGTTTGTTATTTAGATTTTTTTTCCAAGTGTCCTGACATCATCATTATATTAACATTTTCATCATAATTGTGACATCCATGTGACTATAAACAGAAAAAAAATAAAAAATAAATCATTTCATTCCCCATTAGAATAGAGAAAATTAGATTTCTTATCTCACATTCTAGCGAATAGAGAGAGCAAGAGAGGTAAGGGAGAAATGTGAAGTGGGAACCCAACCATTCAGTCAAGTCAAGTCATCTAGGTTGTATTGGGTGGGTGAACCAAAACTAAAAATGCACAAAAATAAACCAAAGCTATGAATATCACTAAGAAACTTCTTCGGTCACTACAATTTCCAACCGCTAAAGCAAAAGGTTAATGCAATAATTCACAATGGATGTTTTCTCCTTCAACAAATTTATATCAATCAAAGAAGAGGAGAGCTTGTGCAACTAGCACCTAGGGCACCAACACTCAGCAAAAAATAGGGCACAAATAGTGGCTAGGGCACCAACATTGACTCAACAGGTGAATTGGGTCCTTGTTCTCTCCCTTCCTTTTATTTCTATATCATCTATGGAAACTAAAGTCTTATTTACTCTCATAAAAAATCCAAGGACACATTTCAATCAAACTGAACAAAACAAGTGTTTCATTCTAAGAACTTTAAACTACATAAACTCATATAATAGTTTATTAGGGTTTTTGGGCAAGGATTCTCTATCTCAATAGACATATCAAAATTTCTAATAGAGCTTTGTGGAGTAGGCATGGTAAGAACAGGGTCAATCAAAAGCTGGGGTATATTTCATTGCCAAATCATACAAAGTTAAGGGTCTGGGGAAGCAAGAGGTCTAAGACTTTGTGCCCCATTTCTTTTAAGTTATATGATTCATGCTTTCGATCACATCATAGATTTTTAGATTAGCTACTATTAAACATTGCAGATTAGGGAGTTTTTCCTATTATCTACTATCAATTTTAATAGGAATAAATTTTCTTGTAAACATTGAATATACAATGGCCTTTCAATTTTTATTTTATTATCATCATTCAATGTATGATATTTTGTAAGATGAATGTTTTCTAATCCACCCATTTTCCCAATTTTCTTGGCATGTTCATTTATAGTTTTAGCAACTAAAGTACTCACCACTTTATATTGGTTGACATCATCAAATTTTTTATGCTCACTATCTTCATCTTTATCATTTTTATTATATCTTTTTAGTGACCTTGTCATTGAATGCTGAACATTTTTCTCTTCTGATATATATTTTCCTCTAAGAGGAAAGCAATATTTTGCCAGCATTGGTTTGCTGATTATTATAAACTCATGCACTATAACAATATGTTTCTCATCTTTAGTTGGTTGGTTATTAGCTTCAAATATATTCCTTGGGTTGTTTACATATTAATCTTTTATTATTGTTAACATAAATAGGGGGACTTCTATTTTAGGGCATTTTGTATCTATGCCAAAGGTAAAGATTGTTGAAATGTTTAGAAAAGTTGAGAGTGGGGGTGAATTAGTTATCCAAAGTCCTAATGTATAGATAAAAATTTTAAATACTTCAACTTATAGTTATGCATGCATTGATCATTCAATATCTTAAACATATGCAAATTGTTGTCCTAGATCAAAATAACTTTATAGAAATGTAAACATGAAACACCACAATATCAATAACACATTTTGACACAAGGATTTTACATGGAAACCCAATTTGGAAAAAACCACTCGTAACATGCTACCAATTTTCACTCTTCTAAAGTGAGCCATGTGAGGAGCCAACCCTATTAAAGGTTACAATGCACACTATTAAATGTGACCTGGTTAAAGGATTTCAATCACCCTATTAGGAGTGAGCCTTGTTAGAGAACTTTAGAACATTCTATTAGAATGTCACCCTATTAAAGGATTTACTAATGACTATAAGGTCAACATTAGTCCAAAATATTTATCCTAACTAATACAATTGTTAAAGAGTAATAGCATGACTTAATCTGATAATAAAATAACTCACTTGCATATTACATATCTTTGTTGGAAATATTCAAGACTATGCTAGGTTACTGAGAGGGGAGGGGTGAATCAGTAACCTCAAAAACTTTACCAAAATCAAATCTTAATTGCAATAATCCAATTACCATTTAGTTAATTAAATCAGATCTAACTACATGCATGAGAAATTGAAAACATAAAACATTCGTAACACTTGAACACAATAATTTGGTGACCCAAAAACCTTCCAAATAGAAAGTAAAACTGGGGTGGTGATGATACCCGCAAAACTTCAATACTACAGCATAAAGTTGGCCTATTAAAGCTTACAATGATCACTTCTAATGATCTACCCTATTAAGAGCAATTAGGACTACTAGGTCCACCTTGTTAGAGGTTTTACAAACACACAATGAAGTATGCACTCAATTAAGAGATTTGAGAAAAGACTGTTAAGTCTACCTTGCTAAAAGATTTGGATTGATTCACCTGTTAGGATGAAATAGTAGATCTATGACTTATAATTGAATTGTTGATAGAAATTCTTTGAAGTACTGATCACCTTTATGTGATAGATATGACTTTGCTGCTCCTTTTTTGATATGGCCTTACAATACACTTTGTTTGTTGTTGATTCACATTCACATGCTTCTATTCACATTAGTGACACACTTGGATATGATACAATACATTACATATATATCAATCCAATTTACATAATTACAAAGTCATCCAATATACAAGTTAACACCAATATTACAAAGTCAACCCAAATGAAGACACTTGGATTCTGAAGACTGACTCGGTGAATTTCTAATACTTGACATCCACTATCATTACTTAGCATCATCATGCACTTGGTAGAAGTAGAAGCTTGGTCCATACTAATCAATTCAATGTAGCCTTGAACTCGATTTACATTAGTGGCTTGGTAGATACTATGTAACTCGATATAAACTAAATCACTCATTTACCATGATTGCACTTGGTAAACACTAATCTCCATATAACTCGATTAACATTGGCTTCGCTTTACATGAACTGCTAGCTTGATAACCACTAAATTTCTCGAGTTGAACTGCTTGACTTCACATTGCTTGAATCCACTTGGTAACCATCAAAATGCTCAGTAGGAACTGTAATGCTCGGTGGCTACTGAAATACATGGAAAACATTGTAGACTGTTCAATGAGCTCAGTAGCCATATAGAATCTAAATAAGTGTTGTCACTAATAACAAACTTGACTGAATGTCAACAATCTCCCCCTTTTGCATTAGTGACAAAAGCACTTATCAGCCAAAACTTATATACATCTCAATGTGATACTGACTTGGTATGGTCTGCTATTTTTGAGATTTTTAAAAATTTGTCTTTGTAAGTATATATAGTATACTATATCTGCAAATTCTCTACTATATACACTTTCATCCTTTGCATGATTCTCCCCCATACAATATACATAGGATAATAAGTATCTCTCACTATAAATGGCATATTAAGTGTCTCTCCCTCTTTTTGAAAATAATGCAAAAGATTTATTCAAAACTTATTTACATGGAGACACCAATATGAGAAAGAAAATCATAATGTACGTTGAGAATAAGTGCTAATGTCTTATCCCAGTTCTCTTGCAAAACTTTGCATGTATGTAGAGCAATTTGTACTTCTGTAGAGAGTTCGATCATGTGGTTTACAATGGAGAAGTTGTTGTCATGGATCAATGTTTTTGAATAAGCAATATGCTTTTGCATTGTATCCATCATGGGAAGGATCATATTCTAAATATCTATCAGTGTAGACCAGATCCTTACTTGGATATCTTACAAGAATCTAATTTTGATATGATGTACAGAGCTTGAACTAGGGTCAAGTTGCAACTACTGTGCACTAGCCTTTAGATCTTCATCAATCTTTGTCAGTTTGCTCTTTATCTCCTTTGTAAACTCAGTAACATCACACAACTTTCCAAAAAGTGATGTTACATTTGTGCCAGAGGTTTCAAGATTAGTTAGAATTGAGGAAGGCACCACTTCTTGTATATCTATTTGCTGAGCAATTTGCTCAAGCATTTTATTATCAAATTTATTTTCTACTTTCTCAATCAATTTATCTTGACCGCTAGAGTCCTCATTAAACTTTTGGATTGCCTCTTCTAATTGTAACAAAATGTGTTGAGAAGTATCAACTTCAACACCTATCACCTCAGTCAAAATATTCTTGGCATCATCAATAATTTTATATTCTCTATCTCTTTCCTCTTTTAATTTCTTCTATTTTGCCTTCTTTTGGAGGAGTTGACCAGCTATATGCATTTGATCCATAGTGATATTATCAAAGCTCCATTTGGGAATTTCAATCTCCTCGTCTATGTCAATATCCTCCTCTATTTCCTTTCCTCTACTCAAAAATCTTGTACTCGGTTTAACCTTGGGTTCAACTATCCTTATACTTAATGCCTTTGAATCTAGTATGGAAACAATAGTAGAGATAGTAGGACTAGTAGTGAAAATTGATATAGTGCCAACAGATGGAATACTAACTAGTATGCTTACTGAATCCAAAACTGAAGTATTTACAAAAGTATCCAAAACTATAGTAGCCAAAATTGTAGAATCCAAAATTATAGTACTTACTGCAAAAGAGCACAAAATTTTAGAAGCCACTGAACTCATGTTTGATGACTCAGTAGTTGAAGAAGAGGGAGGCTGTAGCTTGGTAGATGAAGTGGTAGACACTTCTATCAATGACACACTGAGTTGTGAGGGAATGAAGAATGATTGGATATTTGATGTATTTGCTATGGTCACAATCAAACTTGTTGAAGCTATCTTTGAGCTTGATGTAGTTGTTGGTTTTCTTGGAGAGTGAGGAAGTGAGGCAATGATTGTGGCTACTATCTTCATAGGATCAGTCTCCTCATTATCTTCTTTGTCTTCCTCGGTAGCTTCTTCCTCTTTGTCTTCTTCAACTTCTTCATTGTCAAAATGTGTTGGCTTAGTGTAAGTTTCTTCTTCCTCATCATCACTGTCATCATCCTTAACTTCTATAGGGAAGTCACTTTGTTTATGCAAGTGATAAACATTCTTCCACATACTTGTGGCATTCTTAACCACATGCTTTATGTCCTTAATCAAAATTAAACAATTATTAAATCTAAGTCATCTTATCTTCATTCTTCTTTAAGGACTCTTTTACCTCAGCATCTGTCATGCTAGGTAGCAATTGCCTTAGGTTTTATGCATAGATATCTTTTGTTGTTTGCATTGTAAATTCCCATCTTGGCTTAATTTTCTCTAATAATTCATTAGAGATTTGGGAGGCTATCTGATCTGGCGAGTATTTCCATTTTCCCATTTTGGTTAACACCAGTTCTTCAACCTGTTTCTTCTCAGCCTCTATCCTAGTTTCATACTTCAAGGATTTGAAGTTTGTTATACTAGCACCTTCTTCCAATTGTTTCATTTTTTCTTGGAAGGTGGGAGGAGGTTTGCTAAAGATAACTTCATTGCCTTTCTTCTTGGACCTCCTTGTGAACACTGTAGTGGATGGCTTAGGTGGCTTGGTGATGATCACCTTGCCTTTCTTCTTCATTGGTTCTTCTTCCTTTTATGACTTCTCTTCATCCTCTACCTCTTCAACATCTTCTCCTTTACCCTTGATTAACATAAGAGATATGCTTGTTTTTAGTTTGGCTATCCTCCTTTTACCTTTGTTAACCGCCTGTGGAAGCTTGATTTAAAGCTCTATCCTTGCCTTAGCCTCATCATATGTTCCAAAGTGTGGTGCCTTTGGATCAACAGGTTCATTAATCAAGGCTTCAATTATGTCTTTGGCTCATGATTTCCTCATTTGCATTGGAGATTCAATCCATAAGATCTGCATGCTAAAGAGATTATTTCTGGAATTCATTATTTCTTCCATCCATTTCTTCTTTCATATTGTTCCTCTATTCCAAGATTTCACATAACCTTACTGACTAAATTTCTTGTTCTCTTTTAAGATTTCTTGCTTCTTCTTGCAAGGAACCATTATTCTCTAAGAGTTCTTTGATTGCATCATTTGCTTCATCTGAAATTCCTGAAGGGAAAAAGTCTTCAATTCTTTCTTCAATGTATTGATGATCATTCATTTGATTTGCAAGCTCCTTTTTTGTTTTCAGAGATTGGGAAAGTTGCTCCTTAGCTTTCTTGAGTTATGCAATGGCCATTTCTAGATCCAACTTTTCATTGTCAATTGCCTTATCAAGTCTAAATATCTCCATTGTCCTTTGATCTTTTCTCAGGCATTCAAACTTTATCCTGAGAACCACAAAGCTCTAATACCAATTGTTAGAAATATTCAAGACTATGCTAGGTTACTAAGAGGGGAGGGGTGAATCAATAACCTCAAAAACTTTACCAGAATCAAATCTTAGTTGCAATAATCCAATTACCATTTAGTTCATTAAATTATATCTAACTACATGCATGAGAAACTAAAAACATAAAACATTCATAACACTTGAACATAATAATTTGGTGACCCAAAAACCTTCAAAATAGAAAGTAAAATTGGGGTGGGGATGATACCCACAAAACTTCAATACTATAGCATAAAGTTGGCTTGCTAAGGTTTACAATGATCACTTCTGATGATCTACCCTATTAGGAGCAATTAGGACTACTAGGTTAGAGGTTTTACAAACACACAATGAAGTATGCACTCAATTAAAGAGATTTGAGAAAAGATTGTTAAGTCTACCTAGTTAAAGGATTTGGACTAATTCACCTGTTAGGATGAAACAATAGATCTCTGACTTACAATTAAATTGTTAATAGAGATTCTTTGAAGTACTGATCACCTTTATGTTATAGATATGACTCTGCTGCTCCTTTTTTGATATAACCTTACAATACACTTTGTCTCCTACTGATTCACATTTGCATGCTTCTATTTCACATTACTGACACACTTGGATATGATACAATACATTAAATATATATCAATCTAATTTACATAATTACAAAGTTGGCCAATATAAAGGTTAACACCAATATTACAAAGTCAACCCAAATGAAGACACTCAAGTTTTGAAGACTATCTCAATGAAGTTCTGATACTTGGCATCCACTATCATTACTTGGCATCATCATGCACTTGATAGAAGTAGAAGCTCAGTCCATACTAATCACTTCAATGTAGTCTTGAACTCGATTTGAACTGGTGACTCAATAGATACTATATAACTCGGTATAAACTAAATCACTCGTTTACCATGACTACACTCGGTAAACACTAATCTCCATACAACTCGGTTAACACTGGCTTCACTTTACATGAATTGCTAGCTTGATAACCACTAAACTGCTTGACTTTACACTGCCTGAATTCACTTGGTAACCACTGAAATGCTCGGTAGCTACTAAAATACATGACAAACACTGTAGACTATTTAATGAGCTTAGTAGCCATACAAAATTTGAATAAGTGTTGTCACTAATAACAAACTTAACTAAATGTCAGCAATGTCATATGCAGTCCTTCATTCTTCTTCCCATTCATCCTCTTCATTTCTAATAGCTTGTTTACCCTTCAAGCCTTCATCTCCTTAAGCCTTCTTTCTTAGCATGCCAACCACAAACTCTTTCATTTGGCGACCATATGAAGCAAAACCTAGACCTCTTACATTTCTTAGGCTCTCACACATGACAAGTTATTTCTTGCATGCTATCTCTTTATATAGAGAGTTTAGGTCTTTTGTTGCTTAACCACAATCGTTCATTCTAGGGTTAGGTCAAATTCATTAAATCTACCCATCTTTCCTTTTTTTTTCCTCTAGAAAATTCCCTTACAATACTCTTTGAATTTGTCTCAAAACTATTTATCTTGAATTTTGTGCCACCAGCTCATCAAATTTATCTTCTACACACTACACACAATTAAAGAAATCAACTTTTTCAGTTTAGATTCATCAAATCTTTGATTAAACTCATTTTACTATCACTTGGCAATAATAAGTTGTTTTCTTGGAAAACACTATCTTCTGATGCTCAGCCAACACTAGGTTTCTTGGCATACACTAAGTCTTTACTAGTGCTCTATACATACTAAACTTTCTTTACTCGACACCAACTAGATTTCTCTTTGCTTGGTATATACTAAACTTATTGCTTGGCTTCAACTAACTTTCTATTTGGCCTGCACTGACTTGCTTGGCTTCCACTATTTGTTTGGTTAGGATTGGTAGACACATTTCTTTACTTAGCCTTCTTCTAGTATTTTCTCAGGTATCCTTTCATTATAGCCTTAAGTAGATAAACAATACACTATATCATCAATGTATTTCTTGGTCTTAGTGTTTCTTTTATACACCATATAACTCAACCTTTCTCTAGGTACTCTTGTTATCCTTTCTTTTCAAATCCTCTTCATCAATCAATCAATTGATAGCATTTAGACCAAAGTGAGAAATTATCTCACCAAAAAGTAGCATATTTGACATCAGTGACAAAATAATGATTGTTCCATGATAGGTTTCAACAATATTCTTCACTTCAACAATCTCCCTCTTTGACATTGATGGAAAACCAATACAACCAACAATACCAAAAGGAAACTTTATACATTTTATTTGAAATCTCTCTGTCTATTGGTATGTGTGTCTTCCTTTGATTTCTCCCTTATTTGGTCTTGTCCCTCTTTTCTGAACTAATCTCTCTGATATCCCCCTCTATACATTCTCAGTAAACTCTCCAAAATCTCCCCTCTATATATTCTCCCTCTTTGACAAAAATGCCAAATACGTGTCATCTATATATGTAGATATAATCAATGTAGGTTCTCCTTCTGTCACCTTGCATGTGACTATAAATCTTTTGTTTTTAGCTCGTTCTTTACTTTAGAAAGGTCCTAAAGTAAGATCCATTGCATCAAGTTTTAAAGTATGACATTCAACTCAATTGATGTAGGTCACTTCTCTTACTTCTTAAGAAGATTTGGATAGGGGTATCACCCCTAGTTTATCTCTAAGATATTCATGTGCATCCCTGGGTAAAGTTGTTAGTGCAATTATATATTTTCTAATTAACTCTAGTTTTCTTAAGCTAAAATTTAGGCATCAAATAATTAATTCTTTTATTAATTATTATGATGCAACCTAGGTTAGACCCTTTTAGGGGTTTAGACTCCTTTATAAGGACAATCTCTCTTTGTAATTATTGATTGATTCAATTTTGATATTAGCAATCTCTTTTTTTCTCATCAAGAATGTCTCAACTATGGATCTAGTAATTCTAGCCTACATAGCTTTTTGCTTCTCTCTTCTGTGACAGGTGTTTTACATGCAAGTGATTCTTGGAATCTATGGTGTTGATCTTTCATTAACTTCAACATGGTATCAGAATACCCAATCTTCATGCCCTTGTTCTATTTGTCAGAGATTTTGCATCAGTTTCTAGATTTGAGCTTTAAGCAATTTTTTTAATTAGATGTGGGGGTCACTAATTTTTGAGGAACTTTGAGCATAAATGGACATCACCGATGAGCTCAGATCACTCAAAAACCCTCATTTCCATATAAAATATGTCCAATTTGGATGCTATTGAAATCTGCGCCCATTTTTTTTACACTTGGGCTATTTTGACCTAGGGCTAAAAAATCGAGACATATCAAAAAAATTGGCTATGCTATTTATGAAAAAAATAGCTTTACCATCAAAATATTTTTTTTAATACTTGTAATGTGAAATTTTATTGGGTACATGCTTAATGGATGGCATCTTCATTTTAGAAAGGCAAGCCTTTGTTTTTTGGCACCTCGGCAAGTTTTTTTTTTTTTCAAATTTTGTGCACCTTGGTGTTGCATTTTTGTTTGTTCAAATCAACCTTCATTGGTCCCCAATGTAGGCCTTGGGCCCTACACTAACCATTTAGCTCCATCTTCAAAGGCACTCCTTATTTTGGTTAACAACTTGGGTGTCATGTTCTTCCTTGGGACCTCCCACAACTCCACCTTGTTGTGGAGACTGTGTCACACCTTTTGATTAGAGGAGTGCATGTTTTGTTTTCAAGCATGATTTCTTGGTTGTTGTGATACTTTTTGGTTCTCTTTGGGTTCATCCTTCAGTGACTTCTCACTTTCCCATTAGCAGGCCCTCCTAGCTAGATAGTGTTATTAAAATTGTAGATCAAGGAATCATGCCACCAATCAGTGACACATGGGGGAAGTTTTATTTTGGGACTTAAACATGGTTATTTTTAGCCCTTTAGTGAGTGGATTTTTAGGCCTCGAGCAGCACAAAGTTAGCTTTTCTGACCCCTGGACAAGATTTTGGGCTCCTCACTCTCACTATTGTTTTTGTACTCCACCAAGATCTAGAATATGCCCATTTTTTTGGGAATCTCATGCCTCTTCATGCACTCACTTCTACACTAGTTTGTAGTAGACATGTGACTACAATTTTTTACCCATGCTCTTGGGCTTTCTGCCTCTTTTTATGTGGCAAATAGGGGCAAAGTATTGGGCTTTTTTGGGCAATATTTTCTCAGACTACTTTTTTGCTCCGCCTCCAATCACAAACCAAGTCTAGCTATTACCTTTCTTTCCAAACCTTAACAAGTTGTTCCAACATTTGTTCGGTAGGTTTTGGAATTATTTTTTGGGGCCAGATAAAAATTGAGCCACCCTTCTTGCACCTTGGTTTACTCTAAGCCTCCTCATTCTATGTTTATTCTTTTATAAACATCCATTAATGGTATCAGTATGGTTAAGGGTGGTGTTTGGTTAGAGAATTGATGTTTTGAAACTTGTATCGCTCGTGCTCACTATCAGGGATTTTTCAACACTGGTTGATTTGGGTGATCCTATGAATTGTGGTTTTTTTACTTGCAACTTGGAGTCTTGGATGTGCTCTTTTCTTGAGCCCCACCATGTCGCCATCTATGAACCACTTGTTTTGTTTTGTGATAAGGTGGTTTGGTGGGTGATTACAACTTCAGTCTTTATTTTTTGGCAGTGCATTTTTATTTGCCTTTGATAAATGATTTGGTGTGAAGTTCAGTTTGGTGGATTCCATCGATGACTCTATATTTCCATGAACGTGGGTGTAATTTTTGGTATTTTGAGGTAGTTTGTATTTTCTTATGCATTTTTTTTATTGGAAACCCTGAACTTTTTATTGGGTGGATTCACATTTTTTAAGAAAGGAATCAGTCATTGACCACTAGATTTTTTTTCTAGCACCGACCCTTTGCCAAGCACATGTTTTAGTAGCTAGATTTTTTTCTGTTAGGGGGCATTTTTTAGGCATTTTTTTCCTCGACAATCATTTGATTGTCAAATTTATGCTTGTCACTTGTTGATGTCAACATTGCATCAACACTTATGTCACCTCTTTAGGCTCTGTTTGGACCTACCTTCACATTTTTGCTCATATCTTGGGCATACATACTCTATTTTCCAAAAATGAGATGTCGTTGGAAAGATGGCTCTGAGCCCATTATAGTGGTTTAGTTGTTTTTTTAGTTTTGATGCCTTTTTAATGGCTTTTCTATTGTCAAAATCAAGGGTACATTTTTGTGCTCTTGGAGACATATCTTCAGCATCTGATCTCTGATTTGGAAATTATTTATATCATTGAAAAGGTCTTTCTGAGCTCTTTTTAGTGATGTTGGTTGTTTTTCTAGATTCTTCTCTAGGAACATTCTATTTAATCTTTTGCATTTTTTCATTTCGGTGGATATCTTGGTTGTTTTAGGTCCAAGGATTTGATTTCATTGCTTTAGATGATTTTTTATAAATTTTACTATCTATTGTATTAGTCTTATGTCACTTCTGTTCTATTTAGACATCACTTGTATGCATTCATGCAAATGCACTGAGATAAAGTGCCATATTTTATCTATATTTTTATTTCAGTTATTTTTCCTTGTTTTTTCTTTTGATTCAAATAGTGTCATTTGAGGATTCTCATATAGATTACTATATTCTTGGGATTCATTATATCTTGTTCCTTATTGTACATGCACTACTCATGACTAAAGTGCCATGGGGGGTTGATGTTTTGCCTTTGTTTGCCATCTTCCTTTGTCTAGTGAGCTTCCCTTCTATAACATTAGCCTCATAACATTTTTGAGATTGATAACCTCAGTACACAAATATGTACTCTTTTGTGCATCTTGATTGTAGTTCTTTGACATGTAGTTCTATTGGCCCACTTTTTTAGTTTTTTATCACCTCGCCCTTGTCTGCATTAGTGGGTTCTTTTTTTATTTCTCATGCTTCCTTGGTTTGATGGAGTGAGCTATTTATTCATTTTTTGTTCCTATGTACTAGGTAGATGCATGGCTGGGTACCTATGCATTTTTGTGAGATGGATCATTTACCATATAGACACTTTTCTTTTTGTTCCTGCTTTGGTTGCAATCTTTCATGTTTGATTGATCAACTCTTTTAGGCTTTAGTGTTTCATGTCATCTATATCTTCAAGTTTAGTTTTTATCCTTTGTGTGACTCTTGATTTGATGTAGATTATAGTCTTCTCTACCTAGTTAGGTGCTATTTTAGTAGAGGTTCTTCATATCAGCAGTTACTTTTGACAGAGCTTTGCAGATTCTACATGCTTTAGTGGTTTTTTAAATGATCATCTTTTGTTCTTATCTTTTGGGACATTCCCTAGTTTGGAAGCTTTTTGAGTCCTTCACTATTTATTTTTGCATGTTTTCCATATCTTTTTTGAGTAGGTTTTGTCCCATGTAGTTTTCTCTATTTCTTCTCTTTTTAGAGATTTGGTTGTGCTTGGGTGCCTCATTAGGCTTTGTTGTTGAGACCCAAATCTTCTTTTTGTATTAGTTTTTAGGTTTTTAGTTTCTCCCTAAGTTTATCTTAAGGGAGGTTGTTAGAGTAATTAGTTACTTTCTAATTAACTCTAGTTTTCTTAAGTTAAACTTTAGGCATCAAAAAATTAATTCTTTTATTAATTATTATGATGCAACCTATATTAGAAAATTTTAGGGTTTTGATCTCCTTTATAAGGATGATCTCTCATTGTAATTATAGATTGATTCAATTTTAATATTATCAATCTTTTTTTTTTCTCATCAAGAATCTCTCAACTATGAATCTGGAAATTCTAGCCTCCATAGCTTTATTCTTCTCTCTTATGTGACAGGTGGTTTGCATGCAGGTGATTCTTGGGAGGTATGGGTTGATCTTTCATCAACTTCAACAAAAGCCTTTGTGAATATATCAGCTATTTGTTATTTTGTATTCACATTTTCTATTCTCATTTCTTTGTCTTGAACCGACTTTCTCAAGTAATGATACTTGATTGCAATGTGTTTTGTATTTGTGTACATCATAGGATTCTTAGATATGTTTATAGAACTTGTATTTTCATAGTAGAGTACCATAGGTTTAGTGATTTCTTCCTTCATTCCTTTAAGTAACTATTTAATCCATACCACATTTGTATAATCATGGCAGTAACCACATATTCAGCTTCAATAGTAGATTGTGAAATACAATTTTGTTTCTTGTTGGTCCAAGAGACTAATCTTTTTCCTAAGAAAAATGCTCCACAACTTGTAATTTTTTTTGTAATCAATGTTTCTAACCCAATCAGCATCTGTGTAGTCTCTTAATTAAAACTTTTTTATTTTTCTTGTAGTATAGGCCATAATTTTCTATTCCTTTCAAGTATCTCATAATACTTTTGATAGCCATTAAGTGATTCACCTTAGGATTTGCAGAAAACCTTGCAATAATCCCAACAATTAGTGCAATTTCAAGTTGCTATGAACTACATATTGCAATTTTCTAATCATATATGTGTTTGATATTTGATTTAATTTAGTAGAACCATCAAAATTTGATAGTTTGTGTCTTATTGGCATAGCAGTGCTAACTAGTTTTGAATCTTCCATACCAAAAGTTCAAGATTTACTTTACATACTTGGACCGAGTGATGTCAATACCATATTTTATCTAATATACCTATAATCCAACAAAGAACTTTATTTCTCCAAATATAGACATCTCAAACTCTTTCATCATTTCATTTGCAAATGTCTTAGATAATGCATTTTTTTCTACAAATATGATATCATTAACAAATATTTCAACTAGTAATATTCCTTTAGCTCCTTCTATCTTCAAGTATAGATTATTGTTGCCATCATTCTTCTCAAGACCAATCTTCATAAGATAGTTGTGTAGTCTTTCATACCATGCTCTAGGAGCTTGCTTTAAACCATATAAAGCTTTGTGTAGTCCACACACCATGTTCTTATTATTTGAATCAAAAAATCCTTTAGGTTGTTCTATGTAATTCTAGTATACTATTTAGAAATGTTGACCTTACATCCATTTGATAAAATTTAAAACCTTTGTAAGAAAAGTAAACAAGAAGATTTCTTACTCCTTCCAATCTTGCAACTAGGGGAAATGTCTCTCCATATTAAATTCCCTCTTCTTGTGCATAACCTTTTAAAACTAATCTTACCTTATTCCTTATAACTTCACCATTCTCATCTAGGTTTTTTTGTACACCCACTTGGTTCCAATAACATTCTTGTTCTTAGGTCTAGGTACTAGTGTCCATGTTTTATTTTTCTCAATCTGATCAATTTCTTCTTTCATGGATTTACTGTAGTCTTCATTTTCTAATGCATCCTTCATTGACTTAGGCTCATGCATGCTTAATGAACATGTGTCATTTCTCAACCTATTCCTTGTTAGTTTGTCTTCTTTATCTCCAATAATTTGTCCAGCAAGGTGATGTCTTCTTTCATACTTTGACAACCTTGGCTTAGTTCTCCTTTCTACAATGGGTCTTTCATGAAGTTTAGTTGTAGATTCTATGCAGTTCTCTATTAGGTAACTTGGTATTCCTCTCATGTAGATTGATCTCAATATCAAAATGTACCTTGTCTTCTGATTGAAACTCGACATCCATTGTATGTGACTCAACAACCACTAATTCTTATTGATTAACAACTTGATTTACAAAATTATTATCATTATTAGATATTTCTTCATAGTAGTACATAAAGGTTCTATGATTTTTAGGTTCCTTCTCTGGTTTATCTTCATGCACTTCTATATATTAATCAAACTTTACATTTGCACTTTCCACAACTTTGTTAGTGTTAGTATTTAAACACTTATAAGCTTTACTTCTTGTGGAATAACCTAGGAATATACCTTCTTCACTTTTAGCATCAAGTTTACCATTTTTTTGTCCTTAAGAATGTAACACTTGCTTCCAAATACCTTAAAATATTTAACATTGGGTCAATATCTATACATAATTAAAAAGGCGTGGAATTTGTACCTTTCCTGATTTGTATTTTGTTCAAGATATAAATAGCTTTACTGATAGCTTCTCTCCAATATTTCAATGCAACATTCTTCTCCATTATCAATGTTCTAGCATAATCCATTACAAATCTTTTCCTCCTTTTAGCAACCTCATTTTGTAGAGGTCTCCTAGGTGTAGAAGTTTGTCTCTTGATTCCTCTGTCATTACAAAAAATTTCAAACCCATTTAACGCAAACTCTCCACCTCTATCAAGTCTCATACATTCCAAGCTTTTACTAGTTTCCTTTTCAACTCTTGATAGATCTCATTTAAACACTTGAAAAGCATCAGATTTTTCTTTTAAAAACATTATTGTCATCATTATTGAGTTATCATCAACAAATAGGATAATGTACTTATCACCTTTGTAGCTTTGCACATCAATTGGTCCACATAAATCAATATTAACTAATTCCAAAATTTCTTTTGAAGTATGAATCTTACTTTTAAAACTAGACTTTTCCATCTTTCCTAAGTAACATTGTTTGCAAATCACATTATTCGGTTTCTTTAGTTTTGGCAAACCTTTGACTCTTTTCATCTTAGTGATACTAACAAAATTGTCAAAATTCACATGACATAAAATTTTGTGCCATAGTCACACATCATCAAATTGTACAATGAGACAAGTAGCACCATTCATGTGAAGATAAAATAGATTACCTCTAGTTTGATCTCCACTTCCAGTTAGCTTTCCATTAGTATCACAAATCTTAGCCTTCCTGTTATCAAATTTAACTTTGCATCCTTAACTATTCAATTATGACACACTTAGCAGATTATAGTTAAGTCCTTCCACATAGTAAGCATTTTCACACATGATCTTGTCTATCAATCTAATTGATCTTTTTCATTTTATCAGATGGGGAGCATCATTACCCAATCTAACACTATTTCCATTGTAATACTCAAGGGTAATGAGCTTACTTTAGTCTCCAGTCATGTGATGTGAACATCCATGATCAATGATCCATTTTTCACTTTTGTTCACATAAGATATCAATGCAATTGTCTCATCTTCATTAGAATCATCTTTCGTAGCAACATAGACAACTTCATTATCATGATCATCAAATTCACCATTCGATTTATCTTCATCAATGTAACAAGCCTTCTTTCCATTTTCCTTGTAGATTTTGTTACTATCATCTTTTCTACATTTGTATTTGTCTTCATTCTTGAGGTTTGACTTTTTAGGATGTTTGTTTTCAATATGACCAACCTCATTACAATTAAAACATATGATGGGTAACTTACCTTTGTATTTTTCTTTGCCTTTGTAAAATTCCCTAGCAAACAACATGATTCCAGTTCTTCTAGCTCTTCATCATTTGTATCACTATCACTAGCAACATGTTTGACCTTTTTCTTTTTCTTATCTTTTGGTTCTTTTAGTGTCACCTTAGCTTTGAAAGAAGATTCAACATTTTCAGATTTGAAATTATCAAAATTTGAAAGTACAAAAGCAATGAGTCTACCAACCAGTCCTTCAAAGGTCAAATTATGACTAGGAGTACACCTCAGTTCTTGTAGAGTAGAGACTCTAATAGCATAGATAGGCCATAGGATTCTCAATACTTTGTTGATCACAGTCTCATCTTCAGTCTATCCATTAGATCCTCAAATTTCATAAACAACAACTTTGATTGCATAATACTAGACTATAGTCTCACCCTCTTGCATTTTCATTTCATCATTTTTTCCTTTAAGACTTTAAGCTTTGGCTCTCAACACATTCTTTTCTCCTCCATAGATCTTCTATAGGGCATCCCACATCTTCTTAGTAGAATCACATAATTTGATGTCATCAAACTCAAAATAGCTTAGGGCAAATGCAATCTCTAACATTTTCTTATTGTGTTCCTTCTTATGTTTCAATTGTTTAGCAGTTGGGGCTCTAGTTGGATCAACATGTTCACTGGTGATAGTTGACTATGCATAATCACCAAGACCTCCTAGATGTAGCTTCGTCAAAATTTTCCATGCAAGAAATTTTTCCTTGTTTAGCTTGGGCACCTCCTTTTTGTATATCTTGATCTTTAGCTTTAAGTACATTCAAACTTTTTCCTTACAAGATCTTGGTGCTCTGATACCAATTGTTGGAATGTTTAGAATAACTGGGGTTGGGGGGGGGTTGAATTAGTTTTCCAAGGTCCAAATATAAAAATAAAAATTTTCAATACTTCAACTTATACTTATGCATGCATTGATCATTTAATATCTTAAACATAAGCATATTTTTGTCCTAGGTAAAAATAACTCTCTAGAAATGTAAACATGAAACACCACAAATTCAATCATACATTTTGACACATGGATTTTATGTGGAAACAAAATTTGGAAAAAACTACTAGTAACATACTACCAATTTTCACTCTTATGAAGTGAGCCCTGTGAGGAGCCAACCCTATTAAAGGTTACAATGCACACTATTAAATGTGACTGTTGTCACAAAAGTTTGCACCCTTTCCTAAAATTTTACCTAAAGGTAACATTGTGAAACATGGAAACAACCTCCAAGCTATGGGACTTGAACAATAAGTTTGAGTCTTTAGAGAAGGTTGGCTTCCTTTTCTATCAGGGTGCACCTAAACTACACTTAAGAGAGGAAAAGAGAAGAAAGCATGCATGAAACACTTAACTAATCTATCTTAAGGGGGTGATGCACCAAAATAGAGTGCTCAACCATATCTCTACCCATACATGTATAGTTAATTATCATGACATCAAAATACAAATTTAGACTTGTTTAATTAGACAACCATATGCAGATTAGATAATAGATAAATGACACAAGGAAGCAAAGTTTCAGTATATATCATTTATAGGGAAAAAAGAGATATAGTAATGCAAATGGAAAACGACCATAATAAATTGATGAGAGGCAAATGAATCTCACACAGTACATCAATGGCTGAAAGAGATAAGGCAGAATGTCATGAAGTTCAAAGGAAAAGGGAATTTGCAATGTGCATGTAGAGTAATGCCAAGGAAAATAGAGAGGAGTTGACCCTTATAAGGGTTTGGAAATGTGCCTTTATAGTTCAAGCATAACTTCTAGATTGCTTCACAACTTCATCAATACATTAAAGTCTGTCAGAGAGTGATAGGATGCAATTTGGATGATAGATTTGATCTGGTGTGCCTTCAAAGGCATGAAAATCATCAAACCTTGACTGGAAGAAACCCTAAAGATGACATGAAATGGCACCATTAATGCTAAAAATCTTCAAATGGATGATCAGTAGGCAAGCAGTATGTCTTTTACATCTTCTAGCATGACATTAATTTGGGAGTAGTTGGGATCGATCATGGAGATTGGATCACATAGAAAAAAACTACTTTATTCCATCCCTGGCTCGACAAATCATCAAGAATCAATAGTCAACCAGACCAAGCAACTAAGATGAACCATGTAGACCAATAATATTATTTCCTTTCATTAGTTCATGAAATCTTCATGAGTTAACCACCTTATCCTTTTGACCTTGCCACCTTTTAAACTTAACTATCATTTGTCCCTTGAAATTGAGAACTTAACCATGACCGTTTACTGCTTACCCGATCTTCTTAGACATGCATCCATCTATCATTATGTCACCATGGATAATGACCTTACATCTTCCCATAGTGAAAAAGTGACAACCCTTGATCATCATGCAATTTGATAGCAGATGAAGTACATTGAAGAAAAAGTGTGAAGCAAAACCTACCAGTTGTACCATGTCTAACAACTTCACTAGCCACAAAGAAAGGAAGGCCCACCTTGGATACATGGAAAGCTATCATTTTGTCATGTGAAATAAAGTCCTCACTTTTTTGCAAATTGACATTATGACAGTCATGGATCTATCTTAGATCTAATGGTTACAAAAATGCATCAGATGAACCAACCCAAAACTATAGAAAGGGGCCCATGATGCTACATGGCATGTCATTACTTTGTCACTATGAAAAAAGGTCTTGTAATTCTTGATAATGACAAAGTGGTGTTCGTCGATCTTGGAAGACCAGACAAACAAGAAGATGCAGGCCCACTAAAATATTAAATTGTGAAATACCTTGGAGACTTAGGATATAATGCATATAACCAAGGTTTAAATATATCCTTCACATGCCCTAATATTGGAATATTCAAATATTTGAATGTTAAGTGTGTTTTCCATTCAAATCTTTCAATTTTGGTAGAAGGGAAAATATAGTTAACAGTGACCTAGTTAAAGGATTTCAATCACCCTATTAGGAGTGAACCTTGTTAGAGGACTTTATAACATTCCATTAGAATGTCACCCTCTTAAAGGATTTACTAATAATTATTAAGTCAACCTTAGTTCAAAGGATTTTTCTAGACCGATACAATTGTTAGAGAGTAATAGAAAGATTGATCCAATAATAAAACAACTCACTTACAAATAAATCCAACTACAGACTCTTTCATTTGACCACCATATAAAATAACACCCTAGACTTCTTGTCTTTCTTAGATTCTGACACATGACAAGTTGATTTTGGCTTCCTATCTCTTTATATAGAGAATTTAGGTCTTTTTCCTCTTAACCACAATCATCCATTCTAGGTTTAGGTTAGATTCATTGAATCCACCCATCTTTCCATTTTGTTCCTCTAGAAACTTCCCTTACAATCCTCTTTGAATTCATCTCAAAATGGTTTACCTTAAATTCTATACCACTAGGTCATCATAGTTATCTTCCACATACTTCACAGAATTCAAGAAATCAACTTCGTTGTCTCAAATTCATCAAATCTTTGATTAAACTCATTTTACTATCACCCAACAATAACAAGTTGTTTGCTTGGCAAACACTAGGTTGCTCAGCATACACTAAGTCTTTATTGGTACTCAACACATAATAAACTTTCTTCACTCAACTCCAACTATATTTTTCTTTGCTCGGCACATACTAAACTTATTGCTTGACTTCAACTAACTTTCTACTTAGCCTACACTAACTTGCTTGGCTTCCACTACTTGCTCGATCAGGCTTGGTAGACACATTTCTTTACTTGGCCTTCTTCTAGCCTTTGCTCAAGTATTCTTTCATTATACCCTTAAGTAGATAAATAATACATTATATAATCAATTTATTGTTTGGTCTGAGTGCTCCTTTTATACACCATATAACTCAACCTTTCTCTAGGTACTTCTATTATCTGTTTGATTCAAGTCATCTTCATCAATCAATCAATTGATAGCATTCAGACCGAAGTAAGCAATTGTCTCACCAAAAAGTAGTAGGTTTGACATTAGTGAAAAAATAATGATTGTTCCATAATAAGTTTCATCAATCTTCTTCACTTCAGCAATCTCTTTTCAAAAAAGATGATAGTAATATTACTTTTGGGATTTGGATAATTAAACTTCATTCACTTCTTTAGAACACAATTTCTTACTGTATTCTTAGATTTTATCTTTTATCACTTTTAGAATTTGTTCCATAGATATTATGTTTAGGCATTTGTTATTAATGTTAGAAAACCTTCATTAGTTGGACTTCTCCCATCTACCTGCAATAAGAAATTCCACACCCATGCTCACAGGAAAAAATACACCCAGACATTAAATGGCAGTAACATGGAGTATAAATGGAAGACATGGTTTTGTGTCTATTGATAGTTAGAAACCATTTTTATAATAATTTTCCAATATGCAAACTTGAAAAGTTAAAAAATGATACGATGTTTTAAGTTAAAAAAATTGAAAAGATCATATCAAATTTTCTATTGGTATTGGTGATTTTGCTTGAGCTTATGAAAACATCTAGTGATGTTCTTTTTTCTTGGTTTCAGCATTGTCTTCATTCATTTCAACTTGTAAAGATTTTATAAGGCCTTGCAAATCTATAATGATTCATTACAAGAGAAAATAAAGTACCAAGTATATTGAAACAATGGTAATAATGACTATTATGGTGAGAATATTTGTTGTTATAATAGCTTAAGACTATAATATAAGAAAAGATAGGTAGATTATGAAAGAGTTGTAATTGGTCTTAGGGACATTAATATTATCTTGATATCTCTTGTGATAACTTAAGGGTAAGAAACCAAACATGTTTCTCATTAGAATAACAAAGTCATTATGCACTCACATATTTGATTTTTTTTTACTTGAGGTAGGATTTTCATAGTCATGTTAACATCTACTCTAGTATTCCATCTCTCTTTTACTCTAGATCCCTTATTTTGATCACAAATTCTACCTTACTAAAATTCTTGTTTTATATTTCATCTTTCTTCTTCTATTATAATTTTTAATGATTAAAGTAAATTTACCTTTGGATCAATTTTGATTAATATCTATATATTTGGCTTTTAAATTAAAAAAGACACTTGAGAGTTACCCATGATCTCTACGGTTTTGAAGTGAAGATATTATGTCAAAACTTATCCCATCTTTACCCATTTGGGAATTTTACTAGTTCATACTTGTTTTTGTATTAGAATTTGGTTTCTACTCTATGCAATGGAAACTATATGCTTTATAAATTGATGGTTTCCCATATAAAATTCCTTTCTTAATGTTTTCATTTTTTCAGTCAATCATGAAAAGAATTCTAGCTAGGGCTAGTTTTGTTAATTTTTTGAACTAGAATGAAAGAGTGTGGTAAATAGATACTCAATAAAAATGACATAGTACATTGACTTGAGAAAACCCTCCACTTGAGCATGAGAAAATGATAGGGAGATTGGATGAACTAATCACTTGTTCATGCTCCTGGTCTTCTTGAAGACTTCTAGGTTATTTTTCTCTCTACCCTAGCACCTATAGGACCCTTTGTTCACTAGGATCCCCTAGTCTCCTTAAGCAAACCTACCTTCTATTGAGGTGTTGTTTTGCATGATGCTTAATGATAGAAATCCTTTCAAACTCCTCACTTGAAAAGCCAATCTAGGATCAACTCCAAGGTTTTGGGTGACCTTGCAACCTACTAGAATCCACTCAGTTGAAGATAAATGTATTTGTTAACAAAGAGGCTTTTGTTGGTTCAAACCAATTTTAGATAAGATGATCAATCTTCTTGCTATTTCAATATTAACCACAAAAAGAAAAGCTATATTTTTGGTATTTTTTGTTTTTTAAATGAATGCAATCTAACAATGCAACTATATGAATTCCTAGTTTAACCAAGGGTTAGCTAAGCAAATAACAAAGATAAGATAACAAGAGATGAAATTAAATAGCATAAGAAGGGAAATTCTTAATAGACATAAACCATGATAACAACATGTTTGTGAGTTGAATTATTGAAAAGATCAGGTAGGAAACCAATGAAAGTAGGAGTAGCGCTTCCTCAAATCCACTAATACAATCATCAATGAAAACTTACTAAAATTGAAAGATGGTTCACTTCTTATCAAATTGTAAGGCCACGAAAAGTGTGCTCATGTGGGATGAGAACCTATGTGGGAACAATAGGCTGATCATCTCTCCAACTTGGTATGTCAGTAGAGTTCATCAATAAGTGGTAAACACCAAAACTAAAATATAGCACAATCAAATCAACGAAACAAAACTATTGGCTTTTATTATCATGAACAAGAGTCCACAAAAACAACACACTCTGGCAAGAATAACTACACTTAGAATGAAAGCACCAAAAACATATTATTGCATCAAAATAATGGCCTAGAATACATGTTACATTCCTCAATTTATAAGAAATAATCTCCTTAATTTTTGTTGAGAGTGAGAGATCTCTTCATACAAATATATTCTTAAAACTAATTTTAAAAAATCTAATTATGTACAAACTAACTCTCTAAATGGTGCTAAAATAGGACTCCACCCTTGTTTACATCAATTAATGAGTGCATGAGCCTTTACATGTCTTAAAAAAAAGAAATAAATAGTAGATAAGAAGAAGGAAGTTGTAAGAGGATTTGAGAGTCACTGGAAGCTCTAAAAATGGAAGCTTGGCCATTTCTAAATGTTTCTAGGAGTTAAACTATTATTAGAATGTGTTTCTAGTGCATGGAAAGCTCTAAGTTTGGAACTAGTAGTTAAATATTAGCACACCTCTAACTTCTTCAAAAAATTTGGTGCACCTTTGGAATAGTGCACCTTTGGAGTAGCACACCTATGTAGTGGGTTCAAAAAATCCAAAAAAAAATCCAAGTGTCAAAACTGAATTTCTAGCTTTTGATTTTTCTTCCCCTTTATACCACAATGATGTCTAGATGTTTGCTCTTGAATTTCTTTATAATCTCCATTCTTGGGAAGCTTTTGGTAAATCTAATGCCTCATATTTATGCCTAACTATTTGCTTATAGTTACAGATATCCATTCAAGTTTTCACAAAATCATCTAGCATCAAGTCTCAACAATACCTCTTCAGTCTTGAATGCTTGCCTAATATCTTCATCAAATGAAGAATCCTCAAAAGTTCTTTGAAATCATTCAACTACTTCTTGTACTAAATTGAGCTTTGTCTTCAACTCGTCTTCAAAAATCTCAAGGGACATAGCATCATAATACATATTTGCATCCAAAATTTGTTCTTGATACTAGCCTTTTAACTTCTAAATATCTTCTTGAAGGTATTTTCCCTAGGTACTTACCTCATCCATAAGCCCAAAATTCTAGTCTACTATAGATACCAGTTTCTTCACATTAGAATGAACACTTTGTAACAGGTTCAAATTACTCTGTATTATTCCTACACCCTTTTTCTCAAAATTGTTATGTCATTATTGAAATGCTCCCAAAAATGAATCAACTTGGACACTCCCCTTATCTATCATTTCTAGTGACGTGACGAGAGTAACCTCTGGGTGATATTGATCCAATGGACCTATAATTTCATGTAGATATCCTCTTAGTAGCTCCATTTCTTTGTGCAACTTTATCAACTCATTCTCATTATCATCAAAATGCCTGAACACCTACCTGACACCTGTAGTGGTCATTACTTTAGTTGTGTCTACTATGAGCTTTCCTAATTGGACTTTTATAATCTAATAGTCCTTAGGAGTCAAATCTTTGGTCTTAGCATGTGGAGGAGGAATGGCCATCTGAGAAAGTACATCCTAATCTTTATTCTTCATTATGAATGTCAATTGGTGTGTATCACCTATATGTAGCTCAGACCTCTTGATGGCTTCTACTAGCACATCCATGCTTTCCTCTTCATTTAGGTTTAGCTGTCACTTTTGTCAAACCATAACTTCTCTCTTCAACTAGGCTAGTGTAGTGCCCATAGGAGACAAGTACTTGGGTGAAGAGGAGGTTTTCCCAGTAGGCCATTTTCCCCTATCACTAGTCTTTTCCTTGTATGGAAGATCTAAATTTGGTGTCTCTACATCTATAGTATTTAAATTCCTAGCCTCCATATCTTGAGATGTTTTCTAGGGTTCTTTAGGTATTTTTCCTTCCTCAAATACTTAATCAGTTGGTGTTTTTTTAGGTTCTTCTTCACACACTTCTCCCTTTTCTTCAATGATAGGAGGGAGGGGAGTGGTTGATCCTTTGTCCAAATATGAAAAATCCTAAAATGGTGGTGGTGAGGTACCTATATATCCTTGTGGTGGAGGTGGCATTTGATTCCAATCCTCTTCCAAAGGTTGGTTCATGGGTGTATCTTGTATTTTATCACCCACCATTTTGGTCCCTATTATCATTAAGTTGAAATAAAATATTTTGAAGATATATGTTCCTTGCCTCTCTTGCTCATCTATCCACAATTGCTACTCATCCTCTAAAGTTGTAACCTCAATAGGTTGCCTAGGAATAGATGGTGGTGTATTGGTGGAGCTTTTCCTCTTCTTTTCCTAGGCAACCCTAGCCAAGCATGTCCTTTGACTTAATGGGAGATTATCTTCTTCATCTTCTTCATCCTCTTCATCCTCTTCAAGGATGGTTTTTAAGACTAGAGGGATAGGTATAACCTTTCTTTGTATCTTTTGTCTCCTAGTCCTTCAGATAGTAGGTCCCACTTTAACTCTCTTAGCAGGTGAAGGAGAGGCTTGTTCATCTTGTGCAACCGGGGATACCTCTTGCACTTCCTATTATGGGCCTTGTTCCTATTCTTATTCTAATGGAGGCACTTGTGGAATATCTTGAGTTTGAGTTGCCTCTTCATTTTGAGGCTCTTGGTTTTCATGTGCTTGAGCTACCTCTTGGGCTTGAGTCACCTCTCTTTGTTGAGGTTTTTTAGCTTTGGGCTCAACTTGCTTGGGAGAAGCTCTTTTCCTCTTATTCTTCCCTTTTACCACCCTAAAGTAACCAACTTTCTTGTCATGCTTATATACCATTTTTGGCTTGATTAGAGATTGCGCAAGGAGATTTGGTACTATTATTTTTGCACCTTTACCCTTAGTTGGGCATGTTGTGGCCAGAAAGATTAGAAACTGGGTCTAACTTAAAGGGCTTCTTGATCTAATCCTTTATCAATTGGATTATATGTCTCACCTTGTGATTGATATCTACATTCTCTTCCTTTTCAACATCTACATTCATAATTAGTCTATCAAATATCTTTTCACGATTGTACAAGGGATCCAAGACCTCTTGAGTATCTTGTTGGATAGCCTTAAGTGGTACCTTTATCTTCAAAGCACTACCCACCATATATAGAGTCAACCTACAATAATCCCTAATTCGTATATTATAGTCATCAATTGTGTTCAACCAATGATCTTTTATTGCATCCTCATGAATGAATTATTTTCTTGTCAAAAGTTGAACTCTACCAATGTTATCAAAAAATCGAGGAGGAGAGTTGTAATCTTCCAAGGGATATTGATCCTATTCCACATCAAAGGTCATGATATCCTATTTGTGCTCCACTTCAAATGGACGTATAGTAATGGGCCACATGTAGGTCTTCTTATGTTGTTTCCTAACTCTATCATATGCAGATGTGAGTTGTCTTGCAATCTCTAATAAAATGAGCCTATCCAATGGATATCTTGGGAGTTTCTTTGGATTCAAAGTTGTACTTGCTACCCTTAGGTAGGTGAATGTCTTGAATTATATGTAATAGGCACCCATCTCTACAATATTTATTGTTGTGTCTATGACATCCTCTTGGCATAATCAACCTCGATGAACCAGATGATTGCAAAAATGAAAGCACCATTGATTATTTTGTATTCTTTGCTATGATCCGAGAGCTTCTTCTTTACTAGTTGGAGATATACTACATAAGACCAAGCATTAGCATCTTGCATGCTTCCCTTCTTATACAAACTTGGATAGTCAATTGTCCTTGCCACTAGTAGATACACCAAGTATGATGTCATCTAAAATTTGGGGTTGGCTTTGACTCCTACCAACTGCTCATCTAAGTTTTCACATAGTATTGTAGCCTAATCAATTGGCATTTTAGTTGTTCTAATGGTCTCAATGAAATGTACCATCCAAATATTTAGGTGCCTAGCTACCGGTAGACCCATAACCCTACTTAGAAGCACAATGGAGTGTCTAATACATCCTTCATGTACCCTCTAGTCATATCTACCTTGCTTGGTTTTCTTCCCACTGGTGTTCTCTCAATCAATAATGACAATTGTATGATCTCTTTAGCTTCTTTCTCATGTTCCCTATACCATCTTTTTGCTTGATGATAAGTAATTTTCACATATTGATCCACTCTTGGAAGATGGAAGACTTTCTTAATGTTCCTTGGTCTTAAATCAAAGACTATCTCCCCTATTATACTCTTCACAAGTCTTTCTTCTGACACATAATTCTCTACCAAGGCCATGACAAGCTTTGAGGATTGTACTGATGTGGGATGTGAGGTTGTGTTGATCAAGCCTGATCTTAAAAGTATTGAGACCATTAGGGACCTCTCCTTAGGCTTTGCAAAGTACTAGGAATACATTCCAATCTATATGTCCCAATTTTGTATCTCTAATCTCTGAATTTGCATCTTGAAAGCGTGATTTCTTAAGTGCCCCTTGAAACTTGAAAACAATTAGTTTTGGAGCTATCTTCTCTACAAGTGAGGATGATGAGGAAGTCATTTTATGTGCACAAAATGTAAATACATTAGTATAGAGAGGTGACAATTAAACCATAACAAAACCCTAACTATTAAAAAACTAGACCCAAAACCCCAAAACCCTCACAAGACCAACTGAATCCTGCTTTAACTTTGTTTATGCAATTTAGTGCCCATGCGCACCTTGATAGGTCAATAGGTGTGCTAAATGACTCAAGAATTGGCATTAAGTATAGTTTCACACATGCGCATGTGTGCTACTACACACATTTATGTGCAATGGGACTTGGCCTGGTTTGTGAGATTTAAGGGTGAGCACCTACACACCTTAATGGGGTGCGCATGTGCACACCCTTACCTATGTTTTTGTTGAAAGGTCAAAAAATGATGTGCATATGTGTAGCTTGAATAGGTTCACATATTCACACCATTACTTAGGTTCTTAGTTTAGGTTTAGTGAATGGTGCACACATGTGAACCTTAGATAGTTGTGCAGGTGTGCACCTTTCCCTTAGGAGTTAGTGTTTTATAAGTTTTTTAAGATGAAAATAAAGGTGCACACATGTACACCTAGGATACATGAACAAGTGCACACCTTTATTATGTTTTGACTATGTTGTGTGCAGGAGAGGAGGAATTTAGTACACTTCTATAGGTGTGGAGGTGTGCTCGTGAATGGTCTGTAGAGAAAAGTGAAGAAGGGGAGGCGTAGTCTTGGGTATTTATAGACTTGGGACCATGTGCACCTCTATGGATGTGCACACCTACCTCCAAAGGGTGTGCATGCACACTTGTACATCTAGAGCACTTGCACACCCATTATAGGTGTGCATGTGCGCTAGGTGCACTAGTGCACACCTTAACCTTTTAACTACCTTTCTAGTCCAAATCACTCAAATTTGACAACTGGGTTTTTCAAGAAGGGTATTAGGCATGACCTAGACTCTAGGTAGACTCCCAAAAATGACTCAAACCCTTGAATAGGGGTCTGGGAAAGGAAAAAATTTACTATGGGGTCCCCATTTCTAGGAGAAATGGGGTGTGCATTATGAAACCACAACACCTACCAATAAGTTTTGTATGCTCATTGCACTTCTTGTTGCATTCTTGCTCACTTGCCATAGCCCTTAAACCATCTTCAAAGGCCTAAATCCTCCATATTCTTTAGAAAACTTTATAGAGGTGTCCTAAGGGACTCCAATGCAATCAACTAGGGGTATTAGATATCCCTCCTAGTCTAGTTTCTTATCTGATCTCACCAAATTCCCCTATTAGGTCTCCTATTCTAAGAAAATAGGGTTGTTCTCCTATTCCTTCCAAAGGAACCCTAAAATATTTTCTAGGTTTCTTGGTTCATTAGTCATCCCCATAAATATTTTTGGGGTCTTGAGGTCATATCCTTCCACCCATTGCCCTAACCCAAATTAGGTGAAAACTAGACTTTTTAGGCATTACAGGTTGCTCCAACAATCAAGATTATTATATGGGGTGGTTGGGTGGTTATTTTACTTGTAGGGATCTTCTCCATCAAATTTCAACTTTCTTTTCAATGTTGCTCAAAAAACTTTTCAAAGTTGCAAAGTTGCACAATCCAACTTTTACATCTTTTTAGCAACTTTTCCCAACTTTATCCAAATAACCTCCATTACTTCCCAAACTCAACCAAGAACCTCAAATAAAGTTTTAAAAAATCCCAATCCATCCTAGGCTCTACTAACCTCATGATGACATCATCATCATCATCATGCTTAGAGGGCTTTACAACTTGCCAACCCCTAATTGCACCTAGCCAAAAGGTTTAAGACCCTATGAACAATAGCCCAATTGTACTATTACTATGGTCAATATGAGCTTATATACAACACATTAAAAAATTCCCTAATGCTCACACCCACACAAAAAAAACATGAAAAATTAGATTTATTAGGTAATCCCTAGGTGCTCCTACACCAAAAAACCAACCCCCAAAAGATAGATCCTTTATTGAATTCTCAAAACAAATATAACGTTCTCTTGATTATTATTGAAGAATCTAAAAAATCAATTAATAAGCTTTTTACATAGCATGATGAATATAGAAAATTATAAGTATCACATAATGCTTCTCACAATAGATATGTCTTACAACAATCAATTAGTCATACACTGATCGAATATTCAAAAACCATGGTCCTCTAGAGAATATAGAACACTTAAGAAGAATATGCTTTTGACATTTGAAATTACACAAGTAAATTAAAACATAAAATCTCTAATAATTATATGAATGATCCGCACATTGAAAATCTTTGCACATGGTTCATGCAAAATCATAATTATATAGGACCTTCCTTAGGAATACAATAAGGAATAAAATAGTTTATTTTCTCAAACAATAAAATGTGTAAGGAGATATGAATGGGAGAAAGATAATCCAAATAAGTAATCAATAAGAATGAGAGTTGTGTTGATGTGGTAAATGGAGATATAAATGGGGCATATTTATAGGGGTGAGATGGGATCATTGGGTGAGAAATGTGAAGAAGAAAGATTGATAAAATAGATAATTCTTTGTGTTTGATCACTCTCTATGATGAGGAAGAAAGTGTTCTTAAGAAGAAGAAAAATAAAAAATGTTAGTTTTGTACTTATCATTTGTTTATTGCAGACAACATATATAGTATTTATGCAAAATATATTTTATCTTTATATCAAGTTTTCCAACTTACTTAATGAGATTTACAAAAAAACATATATTTACAACAAAAAGTAATCAAATGATATTGTATAGTCAAACTATATTTATATGTTAGGTGACCTACAACCCATAGTCACATTTTAATGTAGTTCAGTGAAGAAATACATGGTGATTTTAATGCAGTTTAGTGAAGAAATACCTTGTTCAAAGATTCTACCATCTTCAAAACTATATGTTCAAATATAAACATTAAGTACAACATGTCCAATATTTTTGCAGATATACACATTAAGTACACTAAATTTTTTCTTTCAAAACCATATGTGCAGATATAAATATTGAGAACACCATGTTCAATTTTTTTAAAGGTTTCCTCTCTAATGTCAATGTGTATGTTGAAATGGTTATCAATGATTGATCTAGAAATTACAACCAACTCAATAAGGGTACAAGAATAAGTTATTCCCATGAAGAAGGATCATGTCAAATAATACAAGGGAATTTGATAAAAAAGGGAGACTATTGCTAGATTGTTGTCTAACTTTCAAAGAGAAGGCAATGACAAATGTTATTGTCCTTGAAAGAGTTGTAACAACTTAAAGAAAATAAAATGAATTTTGAGAGGAAACATGGGCGCTCTTTCAGAATTTGAATTAGCTAGTTCACATGTAGGCGAGAAACTAGTTAGGAAGAATCTGGCTAGAGGTACAAACCCTAGGGGAATGATAGGGGATGCTGAGAAGTTTGTGGGGTTAGAATCTTTGGTTGATGTGGACAATGGAAAGTCTTTGGGTGATTCTGAACTGTTGTGTGGGGTCCATGTCCCACCTTTGGATTCCTTGTTTTCTTTTCATGTGTCAGGATAGGATCTCGAGAAGGAGAAAGAAAATTTTGATTCTTTCAAGGAAAAGTCCTCTGAAGGGCTAAAGTAAGGGGTCTCAGAAAAAAAAACTTGGTCATCCCTATTTGGCAAGAAACCAATTGGAAAGTCTCTCTTCCCATCGGTGACTGCTAAGACCTTCTGGGAGAAAGGTGAGTTTCAAGTTTTTATTCCAAACCCTTTAGTTGATTTTTTTGTGTCTTCCATGGATTTCATCTTAGTGGGCAAATTTTTAGGCGCTAGACCAGATCTTGAATCTCTTAGAAAGATGGTGAAAAGGAAATGGGTTATTAGAGGAGAGGTAGATATTTCTCCCATGTTGAATGGCTTCTTTTTGTTTATCTTCAACTATAAAGAAGACATGGATAAAGTTCTTTGTGGAGGGTCATGGTCTTTTGGTAAAAGTTCTCTCGACATTAAAAAATGGGAACCCAACATGGATCTTTTAGACACTTTTTTCTTAACAACTCCCATTTTGGCCAGACTTCCTGGACTCCCTTTAGAATTCTAGCATGAAGACATCTTTAAAGGTATTGCTAGTTCTTTTGGAGAACTTGTGGCTTTGGATAATGTTATGGCTTCTAGAACCAAACTTCAATGTGCTCGACTTTTTGTTAAGGTGGCAGACTTGAATCACCTCCTAGCAAAGGTGGATCTGATTTCCAAGTTGGGTAAAAGAACTCAAGAAATCCTTTTTGAAGATCTGCCTAAATCCTACTATGCTTGTAAGAAGCAGGGGCACTTGGTTAAAAATTATCCTTCCAAAAGTAAAAATCAGGCTAGCAATAGTTTGGAAGGGAAAAAGAACAAGGTTCAGCAAAAGAAAGTATGGAAACCCAAAGAAGGCCAATGCCAAGAATGAACGAGTAATGAAAATTTTCAAGTTCCACAGGCTAAGGCAGATAAAGAGCTCACTTCTGAGGAAGCCAACTTTGAGAAAGAAGGTCCTAGTTTATAGTTTGAAACCAGTTTACTTGAACAAAAATTGGAAAATTAGGTAGATTCATCAAAACAAATCATTATTTATCAAAGGATAGAAGAACAATGGAGAGATTTTGATGACAAATCTATGCTTAAGGATGGTGAAATCTTGGCTGATATTGGAAATTTACCTGAGGAAGGAGATCCTCTTTTTTCTCAATCCAGGGAGATTCAGGTGCAACCCCAGGTAGAAAATGACCTTTCTATCGTGAAGTCTTCTCCCTTGGATGATGTGAAAGAAAATGGATCAATTCATAAACCAAACCAAAGGAAAAGGGATGAAAAAAGAACAATACTAAGGGGGTAGAGACTAGAAGTAGCAAAATAGATCAGCATATCAAGGTGAAACCTCTTGCTTCTAATCCAGAAAAAAATTGGGAAAAGAATAGAACAACACTCTAAGGTGAAATCGGATGTTGGTTCCCCGGACAAACTTGGAAGAAGATCTACTAAGAAAACTAGAGAGTTAGAAAGTATGCAAAATATTGCTGATGGTAGGTAGGCAAAAATTCTAGATTTTACTCCTAAAAATTAGATATGAAGATCATAACCTAGAATATTAGGGGGTTGAATAGTACTCATAAACTGGACATTGTTAGGAATTTTGTTAGAGAACAAAAGCCTAATTTTCTCCTGCTTCAAGAGACTAAGATGAATAAAGAGAAAGTGGAATAGATTAAAGCTTTTAAAAACTATTCAATAAATGCTAGCAGCTCAGAAGGAGCATTAGGGGGAACTCTGATGTTATGGAAGAAGAACTGTTTCTCTGGAACAATTTTAATTGCTAGTAATCACCTTATGATAGCCAAAATTACTAGTTCAGACCAGAAGGAAGGTTGGTATATTGTGAATATTTATGCTCCAAACATAAAGCATCTAAGGAAAAAGGTATGGGATTTTGTTTCTAATTTTAAAAGTAAAGATTATTCTAGATGATGGATCATTATGGGAGATTTTAATGTCCCTCTTTATGACTATGAGAAAATGGGAGGCAATGCTACTCAGTTGGAAGGAAGATTGGATTTAATGGATTTCATAAATAAAGAGGGCTTAATGGATTTGGACCTCTATGGAATCCAGTTCACTTGGAGCAACAAGAGAGTTGGTAATGAATGTATTCTAGCTAGGCTTGATCGTGCTCTTATTTCTCTTGATTGGACTAAAGACTTCATCTGTAAGCTGGAAGCTTGTCAGAAAATCGGATTGGATCATTTCCCTCTTATATTCACTACTGAGAAGATTAACCTTAAGAAGAATTTTCCTTTTAGATTTGAGAAGATGTAGATGCAGCACCCATAGTTTGAAAGTAAATTGAAAGAATGGTGGAATATTGATTTTGAAGGCACTGCCCTCTTTAGAGTTGCTTCCAAGCTTTAAAATGTTAAAAGGGAAGTCAAAAAAATGGAACAAGAACAACTTTGGGAACATTTTTTAGAAAAAAACTGCTATTAAGGAGGAAATTATAAATATACAGGAAAAAATCTAGAAGGAAGGATATACTTTTGATCTCCTCCTTGAAGAAAATGAAAAGCTTGCCCAATAGCATGACATCATCACTAAAGAAGAAATCTATTGGAGAAAAAGATCACGGTTGATATGGTTGAGGGAAGGAGATAAAAATACAAAGTTTTTCCATCTCTCCACTCTGAAGCATTGGGCCAAAACTCGCATATCATACCTAAAAAAGGGAGATGTGAAAATTGTTGAAGACAAGGCTATCGTGGATGAGATGGTGACTTTTTTCTCCTCTCTTATGATGGTTGATCCCAGCATCAATGTGGATTGTCAAGCTAAATTCCTCAAAGTGATTTCTCCACTAATTTCAAAGGAACAAAATAAAATGTTATGTTCAATTCCTACGAATGATGAAATTCTCAAAGTTATTAGCTCTCTAGGAGGAGATAAAGCTCCTGGTCCTGATGGATTCCCATGTTTTTCTTCCAAAAGCTTTGGAAAGTTGTTGGTAAAGATGTTTGTGATGTTGTTAAGGAATTCTATGGGGCAAAACAGATGCTTAAGGAAGTCAATTCCACCTTTCTATGCCTTATTCCTAAGAAATTTGGGGCTAACTCTCCAGATTAGTTTAAACCGATTAGCCTATGTAATTCTTTCTATAAAATTATTTCCAAATTACTCACCTCCAGACTTGTTCAGGTGATTCTGTTGATTATTGCAAAACAACAGAATGGTTTCATCCCAGGTAGACAAATCCTTAACTCTATCATCCTTGCTCATGAGAACATTCATTCCTTGTCTTGTTCTAACAATCAAGGTTTAATTATGAAAGTGGACATTGCTAAGGCCTATGATAGAGTGGATTGGTCTTTCCTCTATAATTTTTTGCTTGCTTTTGGCTTTGACCATAAGGTTGTAGGTATGATCCGTCAATTAATTTCTACTGTCTCTATCGATATCTTGGTTAATGGTAGCTCCTCTCCTTTCTTTTTTCCTTCTCGAGGGCTAAGACAAGGTGATCCTTTATCCCCCATCCTTTTTGTTATTATGGCTAATTGCTTGGGGAGATTTATTGGGGACTTGGTTCAAAGAGGTTTGATTAAGGGCTTACAACCATCTTGCCATCCTTTAATTTGTTCTAATGGACAATTTGTTGATGATACCATCTTCATGGGTAAGGCTAAAGTGAAGGAAGCCAGGATTTTAAAGCAAGCTATTAACTTATATTCTACTACATCTAGAAAATGGGTTAACTGGAGTAAAAGTGTTGTGTTCTTCATTAACACCCCTATCTATAGACAATTTAAAGTTGCTAAAATCCTGGGATGTTCTATAGGATCTCTCCCGGCCTCTTGATTGGGGCTACCCCTAGGCTTGAAGGTCCCTGATGCTTTCTGGGAAGATCTTATTAACAAATTCAGAAAAAATTTGGTAGGGTAGAAAGGAAATCTTTTAAGCTAGGCTGGTAAGTTAACTCTTCTCAAAGCCTGTCTCTAAAGCATTCCTACTTATGCTCTAAGTCTTTTCAGAATTCCTTTTAAATTTGCTGAGTCAATTGATAAAATTCAAAGAAATTTCCTATGGATTGGCTCTAAGGAAAAAAGGAGAATGCCTTTAATTGCTTGGGATCAAGTTTGTAAACCCCGCAGTGAAGGGGGATTGGGAATCCAAAAAATCAGAAGTATGAATAAAACCCTTTTAGCCAAACAAGGGTGGAGAGTTTACCATGACAACAAAGAGTGGAGTACCATATGGAAACATAAGTATCTCTTCAAAGCTAATTCCCTTCCTGATTTCCTCGACTCTCCTGATGTTATTTATTCTTCCTCCATATGGGGAGTTGTTCAAGGGACCAAGAAAACTTTAGAAAAAGGATGCTCCTAGAAAGTTGGTAATGGGCTAAAAGTGAAATTTTGAGAGGATACCTGGCTTATGGACCATCACTTGATTGGAGATTTTCATGACAAGGCCTTAATTGATTGATGCAAGCAGAGATTTGGCTTTCTTGCTAGTCATTACTGGAAAAATGACTCATGGGTGAATTTAACTGATGTTGATCAAGGTTTCAGTAATATCCAATTATCCCTAAATGTTGTCTCTCTTTACCCTTATCTTGAGGATGAGATTATCTGGCATGCTGATCCTAGTGGGCAATTTAAAGTCTCTTCTATCTTTGCTTCGAAGGATAAGATTAATCAACCTCTCTGGTCAGAAGCTTGGATTAAGGGTCTCATACCAAAAATTAACTTTTTCTTTTGGATTCTTCTCCAAAACAAAATTCTGACCCTTAACAACTTGCAAAAAAGAGGTATAAATTTGGTAAATAGGTGTTCTTTATGCAGAAAGGGACTTGAAGATAGAGATCATATGTTTTTAAGGTGCTCTTATACCCAGGAAGTCTAGACTAAGATTTTGAATTTTTGGGGTATGACATGGGTCCATCAAAACAATGTGGATCTTTCTTTCAAGAGTTGGAGATGGCCCTCAAAGGATCCTGATGCTCAATTTCTTTGGAAACTAACCCTCCCCCACCTTTGGTGGGGCATATGGAAAGAAAGAAATAATAGGATATTCAGAAATAAAGATCTTCCAGGATGGGTGCTTGGTTAGAATATCATCAGAGCCTTCAAGGAGAATTTTAAATCCCAGAGGGAGCCTGCTCAAACCTTCCAACTTGATTACCCTTTAAGATCTCAAGGATCTAAGTTGAAAATTGATAATCCTAGATCGATCGTAAAATGGCTTGTTCCTCCTAATGGATGGATCAAAGGGAACTTTGATGGAGCTGCTAAGGGTAACTTAGGAAGAGTAGGATGTGGAGGTGTTCTAAGAGATCATATGGGAAATGTTATTGATGCTATTGATATCCCTATTGGTCACTTGAATAGCCATATTACTAAAGCTACTGCTGCCATTTATACCACTATTTTAGCCATTGAATTGGGATATTCCAAATTATGGTTGGAAGGTGATTCTCTAAATATTATTAATATCCTAAATAATAAAAATTCTATCTCATGGTCTATAGAGGCTACGGTTATGAAAATCAAAACCTTATTTCAAAAATTTGAAAAAGTGGTCATTTCTCATACTTATAGAGAAGCCAACAGGGTCACTGATTGGATAGGAAATCATGCAGTTCAAACGAGGCAAAAGATGAGGTGACTCGATGAATTAAACAAGCATGTGGATCTTAAAGCAATTATTAATTATGATGTTATTCATTCCAAAGTGGGAAAGATTTGCTTGGATTGGAAATTTAATGATTTGTGAGAGTGGCCTTACGACTGTCAGATTACCATCCCCAAGGAGGTACATTCATGTGAAGGTAATGTGTTCTCTACTCATATCATCAAAAAGGTGACCTCAATATTGAGTCACAAAAAACTAGTCTCACTTCAACCTCTTTTTTATCGGTATCTGGGTGTCTCTAGTTTTTTGTTCACTCTGTAATATGGGGGGTGAACCGAGGAAGTAGGATCCCAAAAAATATGATGATTGGAAGGCTAGGCAGGACGTTTGGAAGATTCTCCAGAAAGGGAAGGTGGTCAGCTACCTAGAATAGTTACATGGATTCAAACCCCATGTCACCACCACCTTCTTCAAAAATTGGGTTGATGACAAAGTTACTTTACACAGAGTCTCTGTGAAGCTTACTAAGGAATTCATTGCTGAGGTCACTGGTCTCCCCATGAAAGGTATTAAATTCTCAAAGTAGACCAGTATTTCCAATGTGGCCTATAAAAAATTCTCAAAGATAGATGAAGAGGAGATGCAATTGGAGAATAATGGAGACTTCTTTGATGTGCAACAGATTAAAGGTATTTGGCATGATGTGCTTGGCTATATTTGTGAGTATTTTATCCTTGATGGTAGGAATAAAAGTGTGCACAAATTCCACTTTATCTTTCTTAACCATTTTAGGTACAAGGATAGAATTTCCTTCCCTTTCTATTTGCAGTTTTCTTTGCTCCAAAACTTGAAGGCCCATAGAAAGAAACAGTCTCGACCCATATTACATGAAGGTTTGATTTTGCTCATTAAGGGTTTTTGTAAAAATAAATCCATTGCTTCGTCTCCTTCCACCGGCAAACATAAGAATCCTAAACCCTTAAAAGGTAAAATTGACGAGAATGTTAAAGAGAAAGATAAGGCTAAATTGAAACCCTCCAACTCTCGAAGACAAATTGTGGAAGAGGATACAGAGGTGGAGAGTATTGAAGGCTTAGATAAGGATGTCCCTGAGGAAGAGGAAGGGACGGATGCTGGGGAGTTTAGCTCTAACCTGGAAGGTTATCCAAAAATGAAAGAAAAAAATGAGGAAGGGAGAGAGGAAGAAACAACTGAGGATAACTCAGAATAGAGTAAGCCTGATAATGAGGGTACTCATACTATGTCTAGGGGAGGTGATAAAGAGAAAGAAAATTTAAGTGATGATCCATCCATTTTGAGTGAGGAGGAAAACATGGGGAAAGCATCCACTCCTATAAAGGAGACTAAGGGACAAGATAAGGAGGTCTTGAGTCAACATGTCCCTATGGAGTCTGGTGAGGAGGAGCTATTGGATGGGAAGGAACAAATTGATAAAGTTGGCCCCTTGCCACACACCACTGCTGAAGACATGGGTGATTCCCCTGAGAGGGAAACCAAGCTATCCTTCCTACACTCTACCAAACAAAAAGTTGACTCTTTCCTTCAAGTCAACTCTTGGATTTATAATGAAATAATGAGGCTAAAGAAGAAAGTGGAAACCTTGCAACATAACCAGGAGGCTGACATAGGCTATTATACAACACATGCAAGTGCAAATGGGAGATATCCCAAAAAAACTTAAGGATTATGAGCAGAATCTTAGAATGCTTATCAAGGAAAGTAGAACAAAAATGGAGCAAGTAACTTCAAGCCTTTGTGTTGCTGCGGTGACATTGGGAAAAAGAGAAAATGAAGCAACCATATCTTCGAAGGGCCCTAGCAAGAGGACAAGACAGAGTTTGAGGAAGAAAGCTTTGATTGTTGCTGCTTCTTCGGTTGCTAACTCCATCCAGGACATGACTAAGATTGGTAAGGAGGCAGTTAAGATGATTATGAAACTACAATAGTTTCTTGGGTCTTCTTTTCTGGTTGGGTTCATGTTTAGGTCTGTTTGCAGGTTGTTACTTTTGGTTCTTGTGTTTGGTCTTATTTTTTGGCTTTTAGTTTTTAAACTATACTGATGGTTCCAGGTCCTTGTAAAACCTAGGTACTTTATTTGGATTTTGTTGATGGTTTTCGGTCCCTATAAAATCTAATTTTGGTACTGCTTCTAGTAGGTTTAAGGACTCTTTCCTAATGGATGGCTTGTTTTTTCCTTTTTTGAGGATGTGAAAGGGTTTCAAGGTCCCTTCAAAACCTTTTTTTTACTATAATCTAAAAACTTAAAGAAAAGAAGAATCAAAATCAAAACAACTAAGATACATTGTAGAGAAAATGGGCACATTAAAGGGGGGTTTGATTATCATCCATTGGTGAGTTGTTTATATATTGTTTTCACAATTTATAATATACATATGAACCATGGGATGGGGGTTTGATTATCACATTGAAGGGGGGTTTGATTATCATCATTTTTATATAGGTCAATCTCCCTAGGGTAGTACATGATATGGACCACAACATCTCAGAGCAACATGGAGGTGTGAATATGGAGGAAAATAGAGGTGAGAGTATTGAAGGAGAAGATCATGATCCTATGGAAGATGATGATCATGTGCTAGAAAACACATTTGAAGATGATGGTATGAATCAATTCATCCATGACACATTTGGTATTGGTGTTGTTGTTGTTGTTGATGATGATGATAAGGATGATGAGGTTGACATTGAGGTCATCTATGATAGACCTCTACTTGAGAAGGAAAACACAACCCTTTATGAAGAATCTCAATCAACTCTTCTCTTTATTGTATTGTTGTTGGTGAACTTGGAGGTTATGAATGGTTTATCCAACATAACAATGTCACGTATGCTAAGGTTTTTCATATACACCATTATAGTCTATAAAAGGTGAAACATGTATCATTAAGATTGTTTATACTAACCACTTATATTTTTTTATTGTAGATTGATCGGTGACTTTTTGTTACCACCATCAAATGTTCTCCCTCGCTCATACCAAGAATTATGTGCCACTATAAAACATATTGGAATGGATTATCAAGCAATAGATGCTTCTCTTGAAGATCATGTTATTTATCATAAAGAACACAAAAATGCCACAAAATGCCCCAAATGCAATATGAATACATATCAAGATGATCAAGTGACAAAAAAGGTGCCTTGCAAGGTTCTTCATTACATCCCATAATTCCACGTCTTAAACTATTATTCAAGTGTGGTAGCTTGGTATAATTTATGGATTGCCATTGTAACGCCTCACCATGTGACCCAAAATAAGTTAACCTAAAGTTTTACTAAGTTTGACACACACACACACACACACACACACACATATATATATTGAAATAACACATAACCACACTGATAAAATAGTGGAAGCAATTAACATACACTCATACATCACAAGACATAAACATGTTAAAACTCTTAAGAAATCAAATACAATACAATAGTATAACCATCCATCATAATAATACAAGAAAAGATAGAAAGGAACATTTGCAGAAACACATACAAAGGTCAGATCTCAATGGTATAAGAAAAAGCACTACCACCTAACCTTGTGGATCCCAAAAAGGTCCACTCCCACTGTGCTGAGGAGATAAACTCAAGTCCCAAATAGGATAACAAACTCAAAAGTCAAAACCAACATCTAGGTTCAAGGAATCACCTAAAAGTAAACTATCTCAAAGGGTACCAAGACACAAGTATCAACTAATCCTAGAGGTAACACAAACACATAGGAAACATATTATGCATGTGGGCTTGAGTGTCATCGCATGAACCAACTCTAGGGTTACCCTGCTAGTCTTTTAACCCTCTGCCCCCCTAGTGACTCTATGCGACACTAGCATCCTTTCATATTGACAAGGGATACTAATGATGCAAGGTCACAACCAAGTGTCCTCTCTACTCCCATCCTATTCTGTACTAGCACTTGAGGCATGGGAAAGAAAAATAATAACTCTTATTAATTCATTTTAAACCCATTTAATGAAATGTTATCACTTATTAAACAACCTACAATGGGTTAACCATTAGCCTCTTTAAGGCCTTGACCTTTATTACAAGCCACTTCACAACATGACATACAGATAACCTACCCTAAGCTCGGTAAAATCAAAATATCACAAAAGACCATATACCATACATCAGTTCTTAAACAAGAAAATGACAAGTACTGAAAATCACTGATCATAATCACAGATTCCATCACTACAATCATCCTAATAGGACTGATTGAAGATCGAGTACACATAAACCAATCGATGTCATAATGTGACATCACCAAGAACAAATCATACAAACACCTCAATTTTATACATGTGACTGAAAAGCAATCCAAATACAACTGATCAAAGACTCAAAGGTTATATCAGATAGGTCACACCATTCACCTCAATTTCACACAATTTCACTAGAAAGCAATAATAATCAATGGATCAAAACACCTCATAGAGCATACAAGACACATTACCATGGTTGAGTATAAATGATCATATACAATGAATCATCATGACATCATAGAAAAAACTCTCAAGCCTTTGGTAAACATTCTGATTGGTCAAAGCTAAGTCAACCTGACACCCAACATTAAAATCACAACATAAAAAAAGTGCATACAAAAATGAATTTCATAATTCATTAGGTTTTGAAAATCCTAAATTTCAATATTTACTAAAGGCTTTTAGATTAAATCATAGACAATTCTATAATGGAAATCAATTTTCTCAAACAAGGGTTTCAACCCAGAGAAATTCTGAAAATAGAAACACAACAAACATAGAGAAGATAGGAGTTTGAAGAATGAGCAACTACTGCACAAACCCACAAGATCCTACTTGAATCTAATGCTAAAACATTGAACGCACAAACACGCAAGAATCTTCCTTTTCCTTTGAAAACCCTCTTTTCAAAAATTAGCTTCTCCAAACCTATGTGTCTAGAACTGAGCTCTAATTTCCTTAATAAAGAGTTTTTTTCCCCCAATTTAGGGCTTTCATCATGCAATCATGTGAAAACTCTTTGTCTTTAATTATTATCTTTTAATTTCCATGCACACACTTTATGCAATTTAATTAAAATAAACTTAATTAAATTAAAACTTTCTCTTCCTAATTAATTTTTGAAGTGTTTTTAATAATATATTTATATATTTAATCAATAATATTATTTAGAGTTTATTATTAAAATATAACTCCTAAATAATTATCCTTAAATTAAATATATATAACTACACCACAATTAGAACCATAACTTTATCTTTAAATTTTCATTCTTTTATTTAAATAAAATCACGAGACATTTTTTACTAATATATTTATTGACTCAATTAATAACATTATTTAGATTTTATTATTAAAATAAACTCTTATATAATTATCATTAAATTAAATAAATATAAATATGTCAAAAATATAACTTTAATATAGTCTTTTAAATTTAATTCTTTCATGCACATCTAAAGAACTTTTAAATTAAAATATTCTTTTCTATTTTCTTTTCCCTCACTTTATTAATTAGTACAAGCACTATTTAAAGCATAGTTTATTATTTAAATTAATGAGAATATTAAAGCTTATTATTTAAATGCAACTCTAATATAATAATTATTAATTAAATAATCACAATAAAACAATATTAAAACTTTAATCTTTTAATTCTATTTTTATTCAACTTCTTAAATTAGACTTTTAAAATAAATATTTTAAATTGAAGTACATACTTAATAATTTAATTAAATAACATCATATTCTAATTTCTCTTTAACCAATTTTCTAAATTTAGACCTCTAAGTTTAGACTTCTAATTTTAGACTTCTAAATTTAGATTTCTAATTTTAGACCTCTAAATTTAGATTTCTAATTTTAGACCTCTACATTTAGACTTCAAATTTTAGACCTCTAAATTTAGACTTCAAATTTTAGACCTCTAAATTTAGACTTTTTATATAAAACATGTATTTAATTAGTAACTAATCAAATACTCACATATTTTAATATTTTATTTTTAATCAAATAATATTTATTACTCAACTAATAATATTATTTAGGGTTTATTATTAAAACAAATCTCCTAAATAATAATTATTAAATTAAATAAATATAAATATGTCAAAATTATAACTTTAATTAAATCTTTTAAATTTAACTCTTTTATTTGAATTTTCTTTATAAAATTTTCATTAATTAAATCATTAAATTATCTTTTAATTATAACAGAAAATCATCACTTGCTCACAAGACTAAATACGAAAACCCATCATATAGAACATAAAACTAAATCAAATACCAGGGTCAAAATCATGAATTCACGTCACTTGATGAATTCAGAAAGGTGAAACTTACTCAAATACTTGTCCTATTTTCTAGGAAAATTGGCTTAGGTTAGGATTTGGACTCAAGAGTTATCTCCCCACTTATACCATTGAAATACTACAATAGGGTACGCTCATCCTAGCAATTCAAGGAAGTTGATACCTGATACCTGCAATCTGCATAAAATCCACACATTTACAAACACAATATTCTAAACTAAACATGCAATAGTAGGAAGTGATGCATCGTGTAGATCTCAACTAATAGGTGACTATGACTCCCTTCCTCAACCACTTTAGAAATGTTAGCATAAAAAATATATACATGCACACCATACACATGCAAGTATGGGGTAAGTATCCATAGAAACCTCATTAAAATCATTTGTCTAACTAGCATCATTAAATAACTGGAAGTCATTTGTCTATTTTGGCCACATTTTCTTTGAGAAAGAAGTCCTGATCGAAAATCTTTATGCTATTCAAACCTCTATTCAGGAGGATGGATATGACGAGTTAAATAGGGAGGTTGAGTTGTCTATCCTTTTAGATTTAAACAATATTATTAGTAAAGAGGAGAAGTTCTGACGACAAATATCAAGGGTAAACTAGCTCAAAGAGGGAGATTAGAATACGAAGTTTTTTCATCTCACTACTCTTAAGCATTGTGCAAACAATAGAATCACAAGTTTAAAGAAAGGACATGGATTGCTGACCAAGGATGAGGAAATATCAATTGAGGCTGTTTCTTTCTTCTCCTCCCTGTTGTCTTGGGATCCTTTTCTTTCCAAAGTGGATTAGGATGATATTGTCTCTTGTATCCCAAAGGTCATCCTTCCTCACCATAATAATTTGCTTTGAGCCATTCCTTCTGAGTCGAAAGTTAAAGAAGCTCTCTTCTCTCTACCGGCTGATAAACTCCCTGGCCCTGATGGCTTCCTATCTTTCTTTTTCCAGTTGTTTTGGCCTATTTTGATGAAGGATGTGGTCAGGTTGTTCAAGAATTATTTGGGGCAAGAAGCATTCTTAAGGAGATAAACTTCACTTTTTTAGTTCTCATTCCTAAAACTCTTGAAGCCAATTCCTTGGACAAGTTTAGACCTATTAGTCTTTGCAATTCTTTCTACAAGATCATTTCAAAGGTTCTTACTTCTAGGTTGCTCAAACTCCTTCCTCTGATTATTTCTCATCAACAAACTAGTTTTGTCCTAGGCAGACAAATTTTAGACTCCATAATGATGGTGCATGAAGTGATTCACTCTATGGAAGCTGGAAAAAGGGAAGGGATGTTACTTAAACTGGACCTTTCTAAAGCCTATGATAGGGTCGACTGGTCTTTCCTGGATAGGGTGCTGAAGGCTTTTGGGTTTGATGAGAAATCTTGTAATCTAATTTCTCAGTTGGTGTCTACTTCCTCTCATGCAGTTTTAGTTAATGGATCCCCCTTCAATTTTTTCAAACCATCCCGTGGCCTTTGTCAGGGGGATCCTCTTTTGCCAATTCTCTTCATTATCTTGGCGGAATGCTTAGGTAGACTTATAGAGAAGAATAAGAAGGTAGGGAGAATCAAAGGTTTTAAACCTTCTTCTAAAAGTGCTCCTTTTTTGCATCAAAAATTTGTTGATGATACCATAATGGGAGGGGAGGCTTCTGTTAAAGAGGCTAAGGCTATGAAGGACATCTTGGATATCTACTCTAGAGGGTTGGGGTAGCTCATCAACTGGGATAAGAGCTCTGTTTTCTTTATCAACACCCCTGAGGATAGACAGAAATTTCCAAAATTCTAGGATGCAGTGTGGGGAAGCTTCCCTCTACCTATCTTGGGCTTCCTTTGGGCACGAACCCTTGTGATTCTTTCTAGAATGGCATTATGGACAGATTTAATAAGAAGTTGGTTGGTTGGAAAGGGGCCTCTCTTAGCCAAGTTGGAAAATGCCAACTAGTTAAATCCACCCTTCAGAACTTTCCTGTCTATGCTTTGAGCCTCTTTGTGATCCTTGTGAAATTTGTTGAGAGAATGGAAAAAATTCAGAGAGACTTCTTATGGACAGGGGCTGAAAATAATAAAAGGTATCCTCTTGTTGCTTGGGAGAAATTTTGCCTCCCTAAGAAATATGGGGGTCTAGGCATCAAGAAGCTAACTCACCTCAACAAGGCTCTACTGGCAAAGAAAATATGGTGTTTCTTCAGCAACACAGGGGAATAGAGAGACATTATGGAAAACAACTATATTAAGAGACCCTCTAAATATTTTACTCTCTTCAGTGAAGATATCCCAAGAGGGTTCGTGTTTGGAATGGTTTTTTAAAAGCCAGGGATCTGGCTGATTCTAGAGTATCTTGGAAACTGGGAAATGGGGAGGACATCTAGTTCTGGTATGATAGCTAGCTCATTCAGGGCCCCCTTATGAACAACCCCAACTATGAGGTCTGGATGAATGACTGCATCAACCTTTTTGGGAAGAAAGTTAGTAACTATAGGAACAACTAGGGATGGATAGACCTTTATGTCATCTCTGAAGATCTTATCCCTATTATGATTATGCTTAATTCTATGGCCCTAAATAACAATAGGGATGAGTTGGTCTGGGGAGATAATGCCAATGGGCAATATACTGTTGCCTCTATATACTCGACCCTTTGGAGATTAAAAGAGATTCCTCCTTGGTTGAGGACTTGGATTCCTGGCATCATTCCAAAAATTAATATGTTCTACTGGCTGGCTCTTCAAGACAAAATCCTTACCCGGGATAACCTCATTAAAAGAGGTCATATTATGCCTAGCAGATGTGTGTTATGTAAAGAATAGACAGAGATTGGCAATCATTTGTTCATTCATTACTCTTTCTCCAAGGAGGTTTGGGTCTTCCTCACCCAGGACTTGGGCTTTAGCTGGTGTGTGCCTTTCAACCTCTTGGACCTCTTCAGTCAATGGAAATGTATGTTCAACATGTCTCATCTTCAGGAATTAAGCAACTGGATTCTGACTCATTTCTGTTGGAGCATGGGAAATTGTAATTGCTGCAATTTATTACAAACTAGTTGACATGCTTTGTGGGTCATTTATTACATTTTCAAGAGAAGCAATAGAAGGGCTAATTCTTTCTACATTTTTCTTATTCACAGAGGTTCCAATATGTTGCAATGCGAGGTGCATATGAGAATTTAGGGTGTGTAGAGTGCAAACATGGTTGGCGAAAGGTGTAGAAAAGAGCCAGTGGGTGAAATTGAGAAATGGAAGAGTAGGGATAAAGTTTGGGAGCAGCTGGATTTGGGTGGGATTACCAGATATATAACGAAATTGCATGGCTTTGATCAGGAGGTGACCAATAGTATGATTGTTTCATGGAAGGATGGTAGAGTGAAGGTGAATGGGGTTTCTTTCATGATCACTGAAGAGGTTATTTCGACCATTACTGAAATCTCGATTGAGGGTTTTAAGTTTTTCATGGACAAGAAGCTCTCAGCTAATGCTATGCGAGATTTTGTAAAGGATGAGAAGGAATTGAAAGCCCTAAAGAAGATTGACACGTATTATGTTCCTTATAACATGAAGAAACTATGGAGGTATGTTCTGAGAGCTATTATAGAGTATATTACTTTGGACCCTAGGTTTGATAGGGCTCGTACCCACCACTTTGTTCTTTTGAATCATTTTCAGCGCAGTCATAAAATTTCTTTTCCTTTTTACTTTTTAACTTCTTTGAGCAAGGCGGTGGTTAGCTTAAAAAAGAAGCCTACCGATAAACCCGCGTTGCATGAGGGGCTCTTGTTGCTTATTTATGAGCATTTTAAGGCCCAGTCTATTAGCAAGGCTCCCCCTCAGATTGAAAATGTGACCTCTAGAAGCTCCAACTTCTCTTCAGACTCGAATGACATTCAGAGCTTTAGCTTTGTGGATGACATGATTTCTTTTGCTGATAAGAAAGCTTCCCAATAGGTCAAAAACTTGCCCTCCTCCATCACCCCTAGCAGAAAAAGTCATAGGGATCATAGGCAGAAGCATTCTATGAAGGATGTAAAGGATGATAGTGATGAGGAGGAGGATGTGGAGACAAAAGAGGAGGAAATGGAGACATAGGTGGAAAATAAGGATGATCGTGGAGAGAAGAAACGCAAGAGGGAGGTTCTAGAGGATGAGATAAAGTAGCAAGAATGAGATATGTCTTCGTTGCCTCTTTCACCTATCCATATTCATGCACAACCTAAGGAAAAAAATTTGGATTCTGCGACTGAGGGTGGAGAGGTATAGGTAAATAATAGGAGGAAAGCTTGGGAAAACTTCAGAGTCAGGACCTCAAAAATGGGCATTTTTAGAGAGGCCATGATCTCGCAAGTCCTTGTGGATAACCAAGAAGAGACGAGGCTTAAAGAACTCATAGACCTAGTGATTGTGACAATTTTGGACAAAGCAAGGGAAACTGGGTTGAATCTCCTGAATAATGCCCGCAATAGCATGATTGATAACTTCAGATCAATCAAGTGCTTTTCCATGAGTTGGAGGAGGTCAAAGAGCAAGTGGGTCATATGGAGTATAATAGGAATGGAGTGAACTCTGATAATAAAGAAGGCAATGGCGAGAGGCTTAGTCTAGTGGAGAGAAGGATTAACAACCTTGAAATCTACAATCATAAGCTCTTGAATTAGATGATTTCGATGCTTAGCTCCATTAACAGTAACATCATATCCTTAATGGACTGGATCAAAGATAGAGCTATGAAGGATGATGAGGATGGAAAATACAGAGATGAAGCCAGAATGGGGGTCAACACTTCTATGGACAACATCAACAATGATCAGGACCAAGAGGATCAAATGGAGCACTAGCATGAGGTTGAGGAGAACAAGATGGCCTATGAGGCAACTTAGGTCATGCAAGACTTGGAGAGAGAACAAGGACTAATCCTCTACCTGTTCTTTTGTTTCTTCCTATGCCTTTTTTTGGCTTTTTGTAAGGGCTTTTTTGCTGGTCATTTCTTGTGGTTTCTATTCTTGGTCTTTTCTATGGTTTTAGTCTATTGGCTGGGCCTTGTGCTTATTATCAGCCTTTGAACTGGTGCTTTTTTGGTTGGGCTTTTCATGCTTATTATCAACCTTGTTTATGTTTTAACTCTTGGGTTTCAAGGTCCCTGTAAAACTTGTTTATCTAATCAAAAACATATATATCATCATCAAAACAATCATGAAATAACTGAAATAACTAGTACTAAAGTAACTCAACACATATATCAATTGAATATGAAATACAATTAATCAATTCTAGTAACCCAACACTTCTAAACATAAAATGAAATTAGAAAACTGGCCTAAAAGAATTTGACAATACAGTCAGAAAATTCAAGTAGGGGTAGGCATTACAACCAAACATGCAATAGAAGTCAAGATGACATTATTTGAATATCTGTGGATGGTTCAACATTTATGGACATAGAGGAAAAGTGGTCATTAAAGAAGAGCCTCAAAATCTTAGGCTTTCTCTAGCAATTGATGGTGTCAATCTATTTGGAGAGATGAGATCTATTTACTTAGTGTGGCCTATTTCTTTTTATCAACAATAACCTTCATAAATGTCAATAAAGAGGGAGCACATTATGTTGGTTTACTCCTCTTCTTCTTAAGATTCTTTTTCTCTGGTGATTGTGATACTGAGTCTGATTCGGTAACTTATATCTAAGGATGCTTCTCTTATATTGGTACTATATCATCACCCTTAGCCTCTTCAACAACATTCTTGATTTATTCTTGTCTTTTGTCCAACTCTTTACCCTATTCTTGGGATTTCTCTTTGGTATCATCCTTGACTATCTCTTGATTTACTTTTGTGGCTTTGTCCTATGGGGAATGAATGGTAACTTGAACCTCTTCCTCAAACCCAAGCACCTCATGATCATGTATTTCATATTTTTTTTGTTCATTAATTATGTTTGGAGAGGTAGGACCTTAGTTTGTGTCTCTTAATAACTATTTTGGGTTTATTAGAGAGAGTTTGTGTGGCTGATGGATCAAAATTTGAATTCACTAATTGGTTGCGAGGAACTTGGAATCCCAGAATATATTCAAAATCAAAAATATTGAATTAATCTAAACCTAATTCACCTCTTGTCTCCCTCTCACCCTTTATACTATCATCAAGATTGATGGCCTATTTGGGTCCCTAAGATGGAGAAACCTCAACCTATTTGGCTTTCATGGCTACCTTTTTAGCTATGAATTGTCTTGTTCGATTGATAAGTGGAATCTCTTATTCTTTATCCTTAACTTACTAATAATATACCCAATCTGCAGCATTAGTCCTTATTGTTTGAATGTAACTTATTGTTTACATGTAATGGTGTTTGATTATATAGATTAAGATTAATGTGATTTTAATTTCAATAAAATGTAATAAGAGGTTGATGTTCATCATGGTCAATATTGGTAGACTATTTGAGTTTTAATTTTGAAACAAATGGTTGAACTCTCTCATCTTGACTTGAACTATTTATATCTTCTACTACTACAACATTTTGGCATAGTGAAAATGACATATTACCCCACTACTTAAAGAACTTGCACCATATTTTTTTGACATATCCAATAGTTGGTTACATGTTCAAAATTCATACTAGAGAGATCTATTGTAACTAAATTGTGTCCATTGGATTTTTTAGTCTACTAATACCATCTAGCTATATATGTTGGAACTTTCTTATGTTTTCCTAGACTATTTATATCTTGTACTGCTATAGAGAATAATTGATTTCCCTATAATTATAATAGTTTTTTCTTGTTAGTATATAGAAACTTTGTGTTGGCTTTTTCCGTTTAGGTTTAATCTTTATCATTAGACATTCTATGCAACAATTTTCTTCGTCATAGTTGATATGTAGATTGGTTTTGATTTTGAATTGCAACATTGTAATATGGTTTCCTCTCACATTTTATGTCAATTTTAATCTAATACTATTTACATGTCCTTGTGATATACCAATGATTCTTATATATATATATATATATATATTAGGTTTTTATTTTCTTCAACTTTATGCCAATTTTTATAGAATCTTTTAACTTGTAGGAAGGAAGGTCACTTAAGATTCTAGCTACATATGCGAGCCTTATCAGTGAGGACTTTTTATGAAAGATAGTCTACTTGGAGGTATAGAGCATTTGTAATTTCATAGAAAAAAAATTGGCATTTCAATACACAACTTTTAATCTTTGATCTTTCAATGCATTATTTAGTTGAGGTTCATTAACACCTTCCCATATTTTCTAGGTTAAAAAATTGCAAATAAGTGAAAAATGCTAGAAATGGTATTGGACAAACCAATGATGAAGTTGATATGCATTTGGACCTTTCTTATGATCTTTATTTATTTTCAAAATAGTTGATGAACTCTATTTGATAGTAGTGTTCTATCTTTGAGAGAAGCAATGATTCCATAAATTCTTATGATACTAAATGATGTTGAATGTTTAAGTTCCCTATTTTAAAGATGTGATTTGAGCCTCTGAACTATTATATCAGGTTGAGTGCCTATAATGTCCCTTTAATTAATAGTTTTTGATCCATTAATCATCTTCTAAATCATTTTCCTAGTTGGCAACATGCACCCAATTTGTAGAACATGTTCATGAATCTCTCATCCCATACTAATCAAAATATGACCACCCCTCCCCTGCCATGTTTCCCCAGTCTAATGATACCTTTATTTGGTCATCCAAAAAAATAGTGTGGAACCAAGTAAAATGGAGGTCCCATGAAAAAGTCTAATTGTTTTTTATGGCTATTATGCAACCTAGGAGCAAACGTCAATGATGGATGCCTTTTACCTTGTTACAGTCATGGTATGGGTGATATATATATATATGTATATTTGTTCGTGGTTAAATCCCATTTGACGAATTCATAACACATTATTTCATTAGAAAAGCTTTGGTCTACAATTTCTAGTGAAGGATTGGTTGCTAATAGGAATCTCACACGTGTGACTTTTGGATTTGATTCAATTCAATCCCCTGCACACAAGTGGTTGCAAGAATCCATTTGAATTGGCAGATGAATGTAACCATATTCATCTTGTATCTTTTTTTGTCCATACTTCATTGCATTTGCGAGAAGGAACGATAACACCTCCCCACTAGTACACAAATGTTCACGTGTTACCAAATGTAGCAAAAGACAAAATGGAAATGGTAGATCACTTGGGTAGAAATGACCTAAATCAATCACAAAGTTAGTGCCTCACCACTAGTTTCCTAAGCTCCCCAATTAGGACTATGGATTTATGGGAGGTAACTTTCCTTTTTAGCCCTTCATCTAATAACCCTTATGCTTCAACACCTATATATGCTAGTGGACAAAAATAGTAATTTATTTTAATAATTCAACTAGCCATTGCAATTATGACAGACCTAGCTTGAAAGTGATGATTAGTTCTGATAGCTATCCATCCCTTACACAACACATTTTTTACAAGCTTTGATGGATAATCATCACTTCTATAGTGCAGCTATCACATATATGTCACAATTGAGGTAACGGAGTGAAATTTTAAACTGTCATAATTATGATAGAGTATTGTCACAATTGTGACATCATGAACATGAATTCTTTTCCCTCCCTTCTTCCAAGTTATGATAGTTTTTACTATTGCAATTATGATAGATTCCCTTGTCACAATTTTTGATAAAAAAAATTTGATGGGAGTCGACGAACAAGTCTATCGCTACGGCAATTGTTGGATGTCATAATCGCAATGGTTTTCCATCACAAAATGACTCCAAATGTTGTACTAGCTCCTCTTTAGTGTGTTTTCATTTCATATTCACACCTAAAGCACACACTTCACTTTTTTTCTCCTCTTTCACCTAGGAAAAACTTAGGCATGACCTAAGAAATCCTCCTTGATTTCCCTCCTTTACATATTTACTACATTAAGATGTAATATGTGTGTATCCTCTCTTTCTAGGACCTCAAAATCCCAAATTAGAGCTCTAGGTGAAAGTTTGACACACTTATTTCATTACTGACCCTTACTAGCCTGGAATCTAGATGGGAGATCTTGAAGGTTGACCTTATGGACAAGGTCAACCTATTCCAAAATAGGGTGACCCAGGTTGACCTAACTCAGGGTTTCTATTGATTAAGGACTCAGTAATGTTTAACTCCTCTAATAAAATCTCACTTGTGTAGTCAGCTCTTGCAGAGTAATTTTATGAAATTTTCTATAAAGAGGAATTCAATCCCTCATTTATACATGAGAGGAGAAAGGAAAAAGCATTTGTGGACACCCCAATTTGACTTAGAGAAATTGCAAGGTGAAAACAAGGGTTGGTTTCTTATTCTTCATTACAAGAGAGGTTATTATTATTCATCAAGAATTCAAAGGCAGATAAATCAAACATGGAGTTGCGAAGGGATCTTGAAGATGGTTAGAGTAATTTAGCCTTGGGGGCTTCATGTGATTTATACATCATGCTTCAAGTATATTATTTTCACCTTAATACATTCATATACATTCTACATACATGTACACTTACATGTTAGGGTTTCACTCACGGAGTAGATTATTAGCATTTTAGCATATTTACATTCTAGATCTACAAATCTATGGTATACACATATACAATTTTTTTGCCTTACAATTATTTGTAGAGGTAGAAATCACCAAAATAGGGGGTTGACTAAGGAAAACCCCTTTATAGCCACCCACACACACACAAAACTTGTTATAGATTTGCAGGATATCAACAAATGGTTTACAGATCTGGAACCTAATTTTTGGGATCTTTCTAAAGGAGTTAGTTTCAAGTTGTCAAACTACATTAACCTAGTTATAGGATGTCTTCCCAAGTTGACCTAGTCCTTTAGTCTTCATTTTTGGGTTTCGTTCCTTTTGTCATTTTATTCTAAGATCCACGGTCTAAAGTTCAAAAACAATTCAGATCTGTGAGTTTTGAAGAAAAATTACATCTTCCTCTTTGTATTTTGAGGTGGGTACCTTATCCTTTATTTCCCCTCTTAGAATACATTTATTGTCAGATTTGTATTGGGATATTTGTATATATTTTAGATCTATATTTGTCATATCTCTTATTTACATTGCATGAAAGAGAACTCGCTAGCGTACTTCCTTGACAAGTTTCTAGATTTTATATTGGCATCCCTTTATCCTCTTTGGGGTTTTGATAATCAAATTTAGGGCTTATCAAGAGTTATTCTTGGAAGCCCTTCTTTCTCTTGTATTGAATGGCTCAGGGAGAAAGTGTTCAACTTGCCTAGTCTTGTTTGCATTCTTATCATTAGTGTCATTTTCCCCTTGAACATTTTGGTGAACCTGACATGAACACTTATTTTATTGATATTTGTAGTTAGATCTTTATTTTATGCATTGCAGTCATAATTTCAAAAAAAAATTAAAAAATTACAAAAGTATATTATATTGTTAGGATTACTTTGCATTTTACATGCTCTTAAGTGATATTGCTTTTCTTTCATGAATATTTTGATGATGTGTCTATTAGTAAACCTTTAAAAGTGTCTAGTAGCAAAGAGTCATATGAAAAGGTTGAGATCTTCCTTGAATCCATTCCTCCTATGACTTCCTCTACATCTTTTGAAACCAACCTTTGCAATAGGGTCATGTCATGGCTTCCTATGTATTTTTTTTGGTGTAGTATTGAACCTATGTGATTCTCTCAAACCCTTATCACTCTTAAAGGATGTCCACCTTAACAACTTATTATCACTCTTAAGTAAATTCCTTGGGATGATAAGCCTCTTATAGTCCTTAAATAGAAACTTGATTACACTTCAATTCCTCACACTTATCAGACATAGAATAATCCTCTTTTGAATATTCTAGTGGCTCCTACACCTTTACCACCTTCTCAACCAGTGCTTCCTCAAAGACCTCACTTATGTAGTTCCTTTGGAAAAGAGTATGATTTAGTTGTGTAGTTACACACTACTCCCACTAAAATCTCTTTATGGGAACTTCTTCAAACATCCCCCACTTATCATGAAGCTTGGAAGAAAATTTTATCTACTCCCCCTAAACCTTCACCTAATCAAGATAACATTAATTCTTTCTTTAGAGTGTATGCATGGTATGCCTTATCCTCTTCAAATTGTATTTACTAAGGATGATTTTCCACCTAAAGAAGTTCAAGATCAATATGATGCTCTTATAGTAGTAGTCCTTATCAATGGAAATATTATTCAAAGAACTTTAATTGATAATTGTTCTAGATTTATTGTTTGTAGCTCAGATATGTTGAAATCTATCAATACTGATATGTCTACTATGAATCCAGATAGTCTTCCTATCTGTGACTTTGATAACATTGCCAAGAAAACCTTGGGAGTTATAACTCTTCTTGTTTAAATTGGTCCTAGTGTATTGGATACTCTGATTTATGTGATCTTTGGACCTCTCAACTATAACTTCTTTTGGGGAGACCGTGGTTACATCATATGTATGCTATTTCCTCTACTCTTCATTGCAAAATTTAAGGTTTATTTATGACAACATGATGTATAATCTTGATACAAATGATAGACTTAATAGTTTTTGGATTAAGGTAAAAAAGGTTTTCAAGGGACTAAAAACCCCATTAAAAAACAAAAAATCAATGATAAAGAGTCCACCTAGTTTTACAAGGATAGGGAACCTATAGTAACAACATGAAAAAACTAGTTTTTACAAGGACTTGAAACCTACAAGTAGCATTCTAAAAAAAGAACCAAATGGAAAGTAAAAACACAATAAAAGACAATTAGCACAGAGGTAAGGAACTAGAACTAGAAACCCAAACCAATAATCACAACCATCAAAAGAAAAATAGGAAGACCCTATCACTAGTGCTCCTCCACAACCTTAATCAAATATTTGGTGGTACAACAATCCCTTGAAGGAGATCTACAACAATGAAGATAATGGAAGCTTCAATGACCCTTTTAGTACTCTACCTTATCCTTCTACTAGGACCACCAATCATTTTGGCATGCATATGAGAGATAATTTCCTCATTGCTCCGCCTACCCAAACTAACCATTGTTGCATATAAACTGGTACTTATCATTTCCATCTATTTTCTTCTATCCTTGACTAGTTTCCTTAGGTCAACTTTAGAGGCCATAAGTTTCTCAGGAATATTCTTGATTTTCCCTTCAAGCTCAACTCTTTTGTTTCTTTCAATATCTAGATTCTTCTACAACTCTTGAACATTTTTCATTAATGAAATGATTTTATTATAGAGCCATGTATTAGCTTGCAGAGTCACATCCACTTTTATTGTAGCTTTGTCAAGAAACAAAAGCCTTCCACTGAAATTATTTTCCCTAGTCTCTTCATTCACACTCATTCTCAGTTTGTTTCTCCTTCCTCTTCATTCTCATTCTCTACTTCCATGGTGACATTTTCTTCTTCTGAGCTATCTTCTCTAACCTTGGGTTTGTTCTTAATTTTCCTTTCTCCGTTAACCTTCCTATTTTTCTTTTTCTTTACACTTTCCTTCTCACTAGTCCAGTCATTGATTAACTCAATATGCATGTCCTTGATCTCCTCAATTTTAACATTGTATGTTTTGACTTTTTAACACTAGATTTATCCAGAATCTCCTTCCCAAAAATCTTCTTTCTTTTACTAGTTGACAGAGAAAGCTTCATATCATTCTCCCTACAATATTCCTCAATAAGAAGGATCATTCCTTCATGAAGAATAGGCCCATAATTTTTTTCCTATGTGCATTGAGGTTGTTTAACAAGGAATACTTCAACTAGAATAGAAAAGAAACCCTATCCTTATATCTAAAGTGGTTTAAAAAATTAAATGAAAATTATGCACTCTTTTAGATCTCCCATCAAGGATGAAATACTCATGAATGCAAGATAGAACATCTTCCCACAAAACCTTAACCTAGTTAAGATCAAAGAAGTCCCCTTCCTTAACCAATTTTCTTTCTTCTTTAGAGCTCTTTGGAATAAATTTTAGGGCAATATAAAATATTTTAATCTCTTTCTTGAATTTTATTTCCCCCAATAGAGAGCCAAGTTATTTCTGCAATAAACTCTTCCAAAATATTATAGAAACCCCATGAAAAGTCACAACATCCCTAGCCCAGTTTCTATAAAAGACTTTAGTAATATGGGGTTTGTATCCATGCAATCTTTTAAGGTAATCAATAACCTTAGCTTTATGAAGAACATTCCAAACCATCAATTTCTCCTTCCAATGCTTATAGTTTGCATGCTCTTGCTTCCTTGGCTCACCACCCATTCTGTAACCCACTCCAATCACCAAACTATTGTAATGAAGAAAGATATTGCAAGAGAAGGAAAATCGATCTTTCTCATTACATTTCGAGATCACCCACAATATGTGCCAATATAAGAAGGTAATAATTAAGAGGTACCTCCTCAAAGAAATAATACCACTATTATTAAAGTTATAGCTTCCTTCGTATTAGAAAAAAACCTAATAAAAGTTTGCATTAAATTTAGCTTCAATTGCATTTTTTCCATCTAGTTGAATGATTGCCTTTACTTCCACTTCCTTCTTAGGTCACCCATCTATGAAAGCAATCTATCCATACTCCCAGCTTTGTTGGCAATCTAGTCAAAAACCCTATTACCCTCATGGTAAATATGGGTGATAATTACTTTTTCAAAATTATTAAGAAGACTTTTGATTTCTTCAATATAATTTCAATATTCCAAGTAACCAACTAATTATTATTAAGCATATTAACAATATTCAAAGAATCCCCTTCCAACTATAGTTTCCTAATACCAATTCCCACATCCCTATGAATAGTAAACAAAGTTGTGGTCACTTCTGCCTTATGACTAATAGCAATGCCAATAGGAATAGCCACAACATCTATCACTCTATAGTTATGATATCTGAGGACTCCTCCACACACAGCTTAATAGTTGCTATAATGTTGAATCTTTTAAGGTGTTGGGACCAAGGGAAGAGAAATTAAAGGACAAAACTGAAGCTAAAAATCAATTAAGTGAAGAATCCTCTTCTTCTTTATTTGAAGATGATCTGGGCACTTTAGACTTTAATTTGACATTCATTGGAGAATACAAGGTCTTTGATCTCTATTTTATGAAAGCATCTTACCAACCTAAGGACATATTTTTAAATTTTGACTCCTCTTTTTGGAGAGTTGAGTAATAATTTCATCGCCTCTTCATTTAAGGAAACCATTGAAACTATTAAACCTGATGGATAAGAGGTAGTTTCTTATGAATCTCCCTTGACTATCTCTGACATGGCTAATCATTATAGTCCTAGATATTGTTTGCTCGCTTAACATGAGTTGTATGGTCAAGGATGTGAAAATTTTGAAAAAGTAATATAGGTTCCTTTATCTAATGATGGTTATGAACATACTTATAGTTTTGGATTTAATCCTTATAAGAAACCTTCTTTCTTTCTAAATGTAAATCATATTTGTAGTGGTCCATTAAACTTATCAAACCTGCATTTTATCACATTTGATCAATCACCTTATTTAGATGTTTTCTCCTCTGATGATGCTTTGGTTGACTTTCTAGTTACATATGAGGATTTTCCTTCTTTCCATCATATTAAGAGAAAACCTTATTGTTTGGCTATAAGTGGGTATTTTGGAGAAGAAATTGAATCAAAACAATGTGTTGATCGTGTTCCTACCATGGAGGAAGCACATAAGAGAAATATTTTAATCACAAAAATGATAGGTGTGCCTATTGATTAGAATGATTCTGAAAAGGTTATTCAGATTATAAAATGTTTGGATGAAATAGAACAAAAATAGCTTACTAAGCTTCTTTTGGAATTTTCTGATATCTTTTCTTGGAAATATTCTAATATGCTTGGCATTGATCCTAAAATTGTGAGTCACAACATAGTTTTGATGCCTGATGCTAAGCTTGTTAAGTAGAATATTTGTAAAATGAATTATAACATTGCTCTTTGTGTTAAGGCCGAGAGAGAAAAAAAATTGGACATTGGTTTTACACTTCTTATAGATTTTTCCCCTTGGATTTCTAACATTGTGGTTGTCTCTAAGGGAAAAAATATGATAAGGATGTGTACTAATTTTTGTGATTTAAACAAGGCTTATTTGAAAGATTACTTGCCTTTACCTAACATCAATATGATAGTAGACTCAACTTTTGGACATGCATTACTATATTTTATGGATGGATTCTTTGGGTATAATCAATTTTTTATTCCTCCTTATGATCAATATAAGACCCCTTTTATTACTCCTTAGGGAACATTTTCTTGGGTAATGATGTTTTTTGGATTGAGAAATATGGTTGCTACTTATTAACGAGCTATGGCTTTGATTTTTCATGATTACATGCATAAGATCCTTGAGGACTATGTAAATGACATTCTAGAAAAAAATGTGAAATGTAATGAGCATGTTCCTACTGTTAGATATATATTTGAGAGAATAAGGAAGTATAATATGCATCTAAATTCACAGAAATATGCATTTGGGGTTGATAGTATAAAACTCTTGGGGTTTATCATATCTAACAGAGGTATTATGGTAGATAGAGAGAAAATTGATGTTATAGTCAATATGCCTCCTCCTCACAATATGTTGCAACTTTGTAGCTTACAAGGAAAGATAAAAGTTATATGTAGGTTTGTTTCTAATATAGTGGATCATACTATTCCTTTCATTTCCTTGCTTAAGAAAGATTCTAATTTCTCTTGGAATGAAGATTGTAAGCTCTCATTCAAATAATTCAAGATTCATCTTGCTCATCCTCTTATCTTACAACTAACTTAGTCTAATAACATGCTCTTTCTTTATACTTCTACCTCTTCTAAGGCATTTAGTGTTGTCTTAGTTTAGCATGATCAAGATGGTAAGGAACGTCCTATTTATTATATAAGTCATACATTGATTGTTATGAAATATGTTACACTACAATTGAGAAACAATATCTTTCTTTAGTTTTTTCTTGTCAAAAACTTAGACATTATCTCCTAAATGAAAAAGTTATGTTTATGTCAAGTTTGATCCTTTAAATAATCTCTTTTCAAAAATGGATTTATCGAAATGACTTGCTAAATGGGTCATGCTCTTAACAAAGTTTGATTTAAAGTTCATCTCTCATAAATATATTAAATGGCAAGCCTCGATTGATCATTTAGGCTCCTCCTACTATTTCAATAATAGAATTGATTGAGTTTCCTAATGAATGTGTCTCACCTATTGATATAGATGAGAAATGGGAATTGTACTTTGATAGATCCAAATGTTAAACTAGATCCATAGCTGGAGTTATATTGATACCCCCATCTAGGAAACCTATTTCTTTATCCTACAAGCTCACCTTTTCATGTATTAATAATAATTTTGAGTATGAAACCCTTATCACTGGTTTAAAAGAAGCTTTATCCTTACACATTAAGCAAATTAAAGTCTTTGGTAATTCTTAACTTGTCATACAATAGATTAATGGAACCTATCAAGCTAAGAATCATATATTAACTAAGTATTGGGATCTAGTTATAGATTTTCTTGGAAATTTTGCTTCATTTTCTATTCAAAACCTACCTCAAAAGGATAATCAACATGTTGATGCTATGGTAGTGCAAGATCCCTTATTACTTTAAAGGAAGGTATGTTAGACTTTCAATTCATGATTTATACTCTGTTTGAACCTGGGATTTTACATTATACCCCATTAAATGTAACATGCCTTAACTTAAATTTAAATAAGTATTAAACTTGTGGCTTACTATATCATCCTTGCTGATATTCTCTATAAAATGTCTTATGATGGTTCTCTCCTTTGATGCCTTACAAAAGTCAAAATCCATGTGGCTTTGTAAGAAGACCATGTTGGATCATGTGTGGGGCATTTGGTGGGAAGTCCTTAGTTGAAAAATTACTTTGGATGAGATATTATAGGAAAACTATGGAACAAGACTCATTCACCTTTGTCAAAAATTGTTCACAGTGTCAGCACCATAATAATCTTATTTATTCTCCTGCGTATGCTCTACATTCTCAAGTTCCACCATGGCCTTTTAGTGTGTGCAGTTTTGATCTTATTGATAAGATTTCTCTTCCCTCTTCTCAAGGACATAATTATATTCTTATTGCTATAGATTAATTCACTAAGTGGGTAGAAGTTGTACCTTTGTACTCTACCACTAAGGATTTAATTTGTGACTTCATCCTTCAAAACATTATCGCTAGATTTGGTATCCCTATGGATATCATTTTTTATAAGGGAGCTCAATTTCAAAACAAGGAAGTTAAGGTAGTTTTGGAGAAATATTGTATTCACTATCATTTTTCTTCTCTTTACTTCCCTCAATATAATGGACAACTTGAAGCTTCTAATAAGGTTATTGAACAGGTCCTTCCAAAGATAGTTAATAAAAATTCTAAGGATTGGCACACTCAATTGGTTTATGATCTATGGGCTTATAGAATTATAGGACTAGAAAAAGAGTAAATTTGCATAAATGAGAGAATCATTAATCTCATATAAAATAATTCAAACAAATCTAATCCAAACATAAAAGCCACTTTAAATATAAAATAATTTAAAATAACAAAACTCGCTTCAAGTGTAGCTTCTATGCTCTCCTTTCTCCTCCATAAATTTGAATTTTTTGTAGCTCTTGATCTTGACAGCATGTAAATACAATTGAAATCAAGATGATGATATGATATGATAAAATGAAAAGATAATGAGAATAATAGAAGAATGTGATTGGAAGAATGTGGTTGAAAGAATGTGGTTGGAAGAATGTGGTTAGCCAAAACAAGCACAAAGAGGCTCAATTTATAAAGTTTGAGATCCAAAATGCAAAAATGGAAGGAAAATGTGCAATTGGAAATTGTCATAGTTAAATTGCACAAGTTAGAAAATTGCCATGATTAAGAGATTTACAATAGAAAATGTGTCATAAAATGGCACATTATGACAAATTGTAAGAGATGTGCATAGAAACGTGCAAAAACATAAAATAGAAGAAGTGGAAAATGAAAGGGAAGGTGTAAGAAAATGAATAGAATGTGTAAGAGTTTGAAATGAGGAAGGTGTAAGAGTGGAAGTTAGAAAATAGGAAGTGGAAGTTAGAAAATAGGAAGTGGAAGCACAATTAGTGGGAATTTGTGAGAGTTAGGATTTTTGAATTTAAAAACTCATAAATCCCTCTAAAAATGGAGAATTAGAATTTAGAAAATTCCAAAAATTCATGGAAATGAAATGAATTAATTAATAAATATTAATTAATTGGGAATAATTAATAAAAGAGGATGGATTAATAAGATGAGATTGATTAAATGATTAAGACATAGGAATAAAGCATGGGTTATTTATTCCTATGAGGAAAATAAATAGAAATGATTGGCCAAATGATAAAATAAATATAAGGAATAACCCTATTAAATGATTATAATAAAAATATAGATCAAATGTGATGACATTAGATTGAATTTGAGACTCGATTAAATTGATGAAATAAATGATACTAGATGAAGGAAATGAAATGATGACTTGTCAACGACACATGACAAGGACTAATGATGTTGATAAGGCATTGAAAGATGTGACAATGCCAAGGATTAAATTGATAAAATGAGAACATGCCAAGGAGACATGACATTTATTAATGAATGTTGATAAGGAACTGAAGGTCATAAGAATGCCTAAAGGATCGATGGTGATAAGATGACATTGAAATGACTTTGAATTGATTCTGACATGATCTGCATTTTGATTGAATGCTGATCAAGTTGGCCAAAAGATCAAAGTTAGTGAAATGATAAAATGGGACAAGGTAGGATGTATAGGTGATAAAAGAGTAGCGTGAACCATTTTTGAGCGTCTATAAGAACTAGTGTTTGAACTTTGACTAGAGCATCTACCTATAACTTAGTGTATGGGGAATATGTGGTAATGCCTTTAGAATTAGAGATTCCTTCTTTGAGAGCTTCTTTGAAAGGTATTATTAACAAAGATACTTTTTGAGAACAACATTTACAAGAGCTTGAGATATTGGATGAACAATGAATCAATGCTCTGGAACACATCATGGCTTATCATAAAATGGTAAACAAGCGATATAATGATAAAGTGATTGAACACTCTTTTTTCATGGGTGATTTAGGTCTTTATGAGAATCAAAGGAATTTAAATGCCTAGGGAAGTTTATTCCTAACTGGTTAGGTCCTTATATTATTATAGAAGTATATGGATCTAATCCATAAAAATGTTCTGATATGAATGGCATGCCTTTTAAGGAACCTATTAATATCATGCATTTGCATTGTTTACGTTAAATCATTCACTTTTTTTTATGTTGTCTATGCTTAAATTTCTCCTCTTTTATAATCTAAAAAGTGATTATAAGAAGGCTAAGTACATGATATATTCATTCTCACATTTCCTTCCTTCCTTATGTAATTAGTTATGAAAATTAATCATAAGAAGGGATAAAAAAAAAGTTCATATATATCATCATCAAATTGTTTTTGTATACATAGTAGGCACTAAATATAAAATGTTCACTGTATCAAAATAGTATAATTAACTTTTGTCCATAGGGCAGTGAGATCGAAATCTCTATTATCTACGATGTGATGATGGGGTAGTGCACTGGAAATTCATCACATATGTGTAACTCCTAAATGTACTCCTCTTTAATTGACTATGAGATGTATGCTAGTGCACATGTAGCTCCTCTAGCTTGCAACCCTGCTAATCTAGTTGCTCTCGCATCAACTATGGCTCCATTGCTATAGGTGTAAAGATGTTTGAGTGGCATCTAGGATATTGTCTTCTTACATATTAGTTCCTATGAAGTGGAATGAATCCTTTCCTCTATAACCATGTCCATTACGATGCCCCTTACGAAGGATCTAAACTCCTCCATACTAGCTACACAAATCATATATTAGCAATCATCTATTTTCTATCAGTATGCATGTAATCAATATATATCATTCTCCATACCTGGATCTCCTGCCCGAAATGCAATATCTATGTCTCAAATATGCATAGCTAGGGGTGGTTGGTTTTATTGTCCACACTCTTCTTGTTTTGTCCTCGAAGGAGTGGTCCTAGTTTGACCTCATGGTGTGCAGGATCATAGTGGTTTGGTTGTTGTAGGAGATGGCATCCTCTCTTGTTCTTTCTCACCCACTATTAGTGTATCTTCCCCACCCTCAAAATTCATCGTCTCCCCCTTAGGTAGAGCCTCATCATCATCATCATCATCATCATCACTCTCATCTATGTCTCCTAATGATGCTCTAGAATATGGACCTAGATCACCTGTAGGGTAGTCATTTAAGAATGTGGATCTCATACCCTCAAAAATGAAATATCATAGATAGTCTCTAGATACTCCTACATCCTCTAATATAGGGTGTGCCTCTATTTTATTTGGACCCTTAGTATCTATCAGTGTCACATCATCTACTAGTAATTGATATCTAGTCCCAAGGATGTCTTTGTATCTAGCTCCCTATGAATATTGGGGCATAGATGGAGGAGGACCCTACTAAAGACTAAATTGCTACACCACTCTATCATTATAGTAGGGCATCACTATGTACTCATGTATTTCATCTAAAACTCTTTGTCTTTGCATCCATCTCAGTTGCATTACTGAGTCTAGCCATGTTATCATGAGATGGTAAGGTCTCTAAGTAATATCAATAGATCGTAATCAATCAAATCAGATCCTCTAGTATCATATATCTCCAAACTACAAGGGATGGATCAATATGTAAGCATATACTCTCAGTGACTCTATTGGTATCTCAGTCAAGAAACTAGATGGTCTAGTGCATGTGAAGTACTCGAAGGCCCACACTTGTAAGAGTGTACATGTCATAAGACTTGCTTGGTGATATCTCACAAAATTGCTTAGCTCATAATACATATGTATTATCATGCTCTATCCACATGCATATACTATTGACTCTCTCTCTCTCCATATGCCTAACTATATGTGCTATAGAGGAGTTAGGAACATTATACCCTTCATATTAGGTATGACAATGGTGGTAGTGACACATAGAATAATCTTCCTTGGTAGAGGTGCCCATCCTAGGATGATTCCCTTCAGGCAGACCTAGTATGTACTATGTCTATCTCTATATCATATGCCCATGTAGTACTCAAAATCTATAACTATCTTTGCATGTGATTTATGTCCTCAAGGTTTCATTATTAGTCCAAAACACCAACTCTGCATTCTACCTATTATACATTAGGATTAGGTAGACCTCCTAGGAACTAGGTCAACTTCCCTAGGACTAGGTCTTCCTTCCTAAGGACTAGGTTGACCTACCTCTAGGCTAGGTTGACATAACCCTAAGACACCCTAGATCCCCTCAAGACTAGGTTGACCTAACCCAAGACTTGGTCAACCTCTTCCTTTGGACCATAAAAATCACATCTATGACTAAATTCTACATCAACAAAAGTAGAAATGTGAAGAAACACACAAAATGATGTAAGGTATAGATCTGATGCTTACCTCTTCAAGCACAAAACCATCCAGTACATCCTATCAAAGCACCTCCATTTGTGTGGTTTGTAGTGGCTTTATCTTTGACATCCTTATTCTTTCCTTCAAGAACAAGGTAATAAATAACATTTCAAATGGTAATATGAGCTTATATAACATTGTTTTAGGTTATATTTTGAATATATTTTACAAAACCCTAATTTGCAAGTAATACACCCTTTCACTCTTTCCATCATACCTTGAGATTGGTTACTATGATTTCCTCACTGTTAGAGGCATTGGAATTGTGATTTAGTTTCCTAACCTTCCAAGACCCTCTTAAAGCATTCAAAGCTCATCTAGTAGTGTTTTAGGGCCTTTTTCTCATCATCTTCTATCTATATTTTATTGCATGCAGTGTGATCCTTTGTTTCACCTTTCTAAATGAGCAATCCAAAACAAGGTGGTATATGGCTATGCAAGCTTCACCATCCTCTACAATAAGTCCTAGGAGACTTTTGATTATCACTAACTTTTGGTTTTGTAAGATGTGGTTACTAATGTTTTCTTGTAAGATTTGTGCATATGGACTTTGCTATATCCTTTTTACAAGTTAAGATTATTTTTTCTTACTTTAGCTTGCATATGCACGTAATGTCATTTTTGGAAATACAAGAGGAGTAACTGAGAGGGGAGGGGTGAATTAGTTACCATTGTAACAATTCCAAATCCTTTAGATGTCAATACAAACTTCCTATTAACTCAAATCCTTGAACAACTCGTTTAGAACTAGATATTCACTGTAACTCGATTAACAAAGTAATCTTGAGATATTAATGTGTATTAAATTTGAGTAACTTAGTTGGAAAAAGATAAAGTAGTAAGCAAATAACATGAACACATGAGATACCAAGATCTAATGTAGAAATCTAATTTGGGAAAACCACCAATCCAACTAGTTATAACTTTTCACTCTTCAGAAGTGAGCCCTATTAGGAGCCAACCCTATTAAAGGATTTGAATCACCCTATTAGGAGTGGCCTTGTTAGAGGTCTTAAGACACTTCAATCTAGAAATGCTAGCCTACTAGAGGATTTACAAAATGATTGTTAAGTCAACTCTGTTAAGAGATTTCTTCATTGCTACAATTGTTAGAGAGTAACAATGTCTGACCTGATTAATGAAGAAACTAATTTACATATTTAGATTACTCGTTGGCTTATCCTCCCTAATCAAAATAATCTTTGCAGCTCTTTGGATGTTCTACTGTTAGTTAGATATCCTTCTTTATTCACATCTTATCTTCTTTCACAACTTCCATATTTTAATCCACAACTTTACCTTTCATATATATGAAACTAAATGTCAAATCATCTTGAATACCTTTACAAATAAAAAATTAGCATCCACTAGGTTAGCCTACATAAAAATAAATAAACAAAAATCTTATGTTGTAAGTTGGCTCATACTGAAATTGGGTCACTCGGTTACCACTGAGTTCCTTGGTAACCCACTTGACTCATCTTATATTGAACCCCTTTGGTAACCAACCTGACTCAATTAACACTTGAATCCTTCAATGACTGGTGTATCTTTGTTTGCACTTGATCACTGAACTTGGCTTCTTCTAAAATTTTATTCGATTGATACTGGAGTCTTCTAAGCTTGGTTACTACTAGAAGTGCTCAATTAGAGTCTAGCATTTGTGTAACATCAATGACAATATACAATTGAATAATTGTTTTCAATAATCTCCCTCTTTGGCATTGATTGCAACACAACATGTCATAAGCAAATGGAACTTTAGAGCAATAAAAAATGATTTATAAGATTTTATAATATCCTTAGTTTCCTTTTGATTCTCTATTTATGAGAAGTCCCTCTGAGATTCTCTGTTTGCCATCTTAACTTCAAACTCCATCTGATCAAGTTCCCCTCAATTATTTTGATATGAACATGGCATATTCAATCTCTTAGTCTTTGACATCAAATTCCAATTACTTGATATAATGATTTTATAATGTATCTTATGTACTAATTCATATGTAATGAGCTATAACTTCTTTGCATCAACTTGATAGATCTTCAGTGCAGTTTGGTTGATGCATCACTAATCTATACTCTAGTGAGCATCAGATAGGGGAATGAGCCCTAGCTTTTCTCTGAGATACAAAAATGAATCCTTAGGTAATAGTTTGGTAAATATGTTAGCAACCTACTCCTTTGTGTTCACATATTCCACTCTAAACTCTTTACCTTGAACTAATTCTCTCATAAAAAATGATACTTGATTCCAATGTTTTTTTGTCTTAGAGTGCATCACTGGATTTTTGGATATGTTGATTGCACTTGTGTTATCACATTAGATAACCATTGGGTCCTTGATTTCTTCATTTATTCGTAACAATAGTTGCTTGATCTAGAATGTGTTGCAACAATATATTCTACCTCTACTATAGACTAAGAGATGCAATTCTACTTCTTACTAGTCCATGACACTAGCCTCTATCCAAGAAAGAATGCTCCTCCAGTAGTTCTTTTTTTGTTATCAACACTTCTAGCCCAATCTGTATTAGTAAAGACTTTCAACTCAAGGTTTCCTCCTTTCTTGTACCATAGACCATAGACTTGAGTACCTTTCAGATATCTCATAATTCTTTTGACTTCCATCATATGATTTTCTCTAGGATTTACAAAGAACCTCATAACTATACCAAATGCTAATGCAATATCAGGTCTTGTGTGAAAAATATCCTGAAGTTTCCCAATCATAAATTTATAGGTTTTTTGATTTACCTCTTTGAATCATCATTCTTGGATAGTTTGTCTCCAGTAGACATAGGTGTTCCAACTGGTTTGGAATCTTCCATTCCAAAGGTCTTCAATATCTACTTGATATACTTTGACTAAGTGGGGTAAATGCCATCCTTTATTTGATAAACTTGCAAACCAACAAAGAATTTTATCTCTCTAAACATTGACATTTCAAATTCTTTTGTTATTTCTTTAGAAAATGACTTACACAAGTCATCATGACCTGTGAATAATATATCATCGACAAATATTTATGTTAATAATATCTTATTTTGTGGTCCTTCTTTAATAGACATACTACTAATATCATTGGTTCTCCGAAAACTAATCTTTACCATATATCCATGTAGCCTCTCATACCATGCTCTAAGAGCTTGTTTCAAACCATACAAAGCTTTGTGTAACTTACAAACCATGTCTCTTTTATTTGGATCAATGAAACCTTTAGGCTGATCAATGTAAACTTCTTCCTCTAGAATTCCATTCAAGAAAGCTGATTTTACATCATTTTATACACTTTGAATCCTTTGAATGTAGCATATGCAAGTAGTGTTCTGAATCTTTCAAGTCTAGAAATAAGAGCAAATGTTTTTGCATAGTCTATACATTCTTCTTGAGCATATCCTTTGCACACTAGCCTTGCCTTATTCCTTAATACTTCACCATTTTCATTCAATTTGTTTCTAAATACCCACTTTGTTCCAATTATATTTTTGTATTTGGTCTAGGAATAAGAGTCCATGCATTTTTCTTTTCAATTCGCTCAATCTCTTCATTCATTGCCTCTATCCAACTTTCATTATTCAATGCATCTTTAACAATTCTAGGTAAAAATTCAGAAAGAAGACATGTACCTTTTAATTTGTTCCTTGTCATTGTACCTTTTATCTAATCTCTAATTATTTTTTTAGGTGCATGATGATTTCTAACATATCTAGAAAATAAAAGTTCCTTTCTTCTAGATTTTGGACTTGTTTCACTTGGTTCACCATGCTCAAATTTTTTGTGAAACTCTAAAATCTGCTCTATTTTCCCTATCTAAGACTCAGTTCCCATAGTTTGTGGCTCAAGTTCCTCTTTTGGGACTCTATTCTAACTGTCTCCAACTTGGGTTGCACTGGGGACTTAGTTTCCTCTATCTGGGCCAGCAAACATGTGGTTTTAGTGAAGTTTAGGTAAAAAAAATTTACCTTTTGTCTGATTGCCAATTATAACTAGGTTTCTCTACCATCCATTAGCCTAGCCTTCTCATTCATGAATTCTACCTTGCATCCAATGTTTTTCAATTGTGCCACACTTAGAAGATTATGTCTTATTCCTTCAACCCAGTAAGCATTATCACATTTGAGTTCATCAATCAATGCAATGCATCTTTTTCCCTTCACATAGCATGGTTCATTGTTAAAAAATTTAATACTTTCACCATTATAGTGCTTCAAGTGTTCATAGTTTTGTCACCAATCGTGTCATGAAAACAACCACTATCTATTATCCATGTATCATTCTTTGTTACATGAGAAATAAGTGCCATCTTTCCATTATCCTCATCATCTAACTCATCTTTAAAAGAAATATATACCATTTCATCTTCATCATCACTGTCAAAATCTTTAGCAATATAACAAGATTCTTATCTTTGTCTTTGTAGTCTTTGTAGCTTTTGAAATATTTCTTTCCTTTGAACTTGTTGAATTTCCTGTCATCTTTGCTTTCCTTATTTGGACAACTTACAACAATGTGACCAACTTCTTCACAAGAGAAAAAAATTAGTGTAATTTTGCCTTTATATTTACTTTTGCCTTTTGGTAACCTTATTGCAAGCAGGGCTTCAATAGCTTCATAGTCATCATCTGATCCTTCTTCTTCTTCATTGTCAAACTGTTTGTCTTTTGAGTTTCCTCCCTTTCTACCAAGAGTTATTTTGGCTTTGAATATTGATTCTATGTTCCAATATCCAAGAAGATAGTTATAAAAGTTATCCATCTCAAAAGTAGTTAACTTTCCCACTAGTGCATCCAAAGTTATATCATTTTTGGGATCACATTGTTGGTAATCGAATTGTTCTTTTTTATTTAACTCTTATTTATCCAAATTTGTGAACAATATCTGGTTACAACAGTTGGAAAGTTGCTTCTAAAAAAGACTAACTTTCCTCTGAATTATTAGGTACAACTCCCTATTGCAGATTTGCAATCAATTGTGTTTGTTTCTAAATCTAAAATGAGGTATGTTCTTAACCTAAGAATAGGAGAGGTGAACTAAGCCAGGCCTAAATAGGATCTAACTTAGGCAAGGAATATTTTTAGAAGGTTAATAAAGTAATGAACTCACACATCTTATGAATTCATAAGGCTTATCAATTCAGAAGTGTAAACTAACTAATGCTAAAATAATTTAGTAGCAAATTAATTACAAAGAAAGAAGGATTAACTTGAAAGAAAACACCCAAGAGATTTCTCTTGAACCTTTGATGACAATACTTATCATATTTAATTTTTTTCTTCAAAATAGGGGAATGAAACTCTATTCATTCCTTATTTTAATTCAGACAAAAGAGAAAATATATAATTAACATTTAACAGAATGTAATAGAAAATAATTAACACAAAATACCATTCAATTGGCTCTGCAACATCAAGTATATCACTCCAAAAATTACCTGACCTTTTTATTAATCTTTCATTCAATTACATATAGGATTCTAAAATGACCATTACAAAGGAAGTTTAATTGGTTCATCTTCTCAAAAATGATAAATGGCAAGGAGCCAGTTTGTTGATTACAATGATTACATCAAAATATGGAAGGGGTGAAATATGGACCACTTCACTTTCTTTCTCTTTTCTACTTTTGTCCTATAGGCCTTAGTGGCTACAATGATTGGAATTAATTCTCCATGACTAAGAACATGTACATTAGTATATCTCAAAAGCCATCTTAAATGCTCTCTTGCCAAATCTTTGATGGCACTCAAATAGTCTTGCATTTCCTCCATGGCCTTATATACACACCCAGCAAGTTTTTGAAGTCCAAAATTTTTTTCATGGGGACTGGAATTTATCCATGTTGGCAAGGAGTTCATAATCTCTATCTTGATCCTTCCTCACTTTGGCTTCAGTTTATTTAAGCCCTTCTTTTACTGCCATGATCATTTTGGACTTGAATTGCATGCTCTAAAGCCACTCAAATAAAGGCTCATGCCCTTTACGCAAGATCTTCGACTCGACGGCCTCTTTTGCCTTCATGTGGATAATCATCTTCAAAAGAGAGACACAATCTTCACTTTTAGCTCTCTCTGCAGCCAAGGTGGCCCTATTTGTTGAAACATTATCTTTCTCTATTTCCAACATCAATATTGCATTTTCATTTTGTTCTATAATGGAAATTCCATCCATCTTGAGTTTTTCGCTCTACTCTCTACCGATCTGCCCAAAATGTTTGTCTTCTTGGAGCTAAGACATGAGCACTTGAACATCTGTAGTAGTAGAATCCCTAGTAATAGGCATTTTGAAGATGTTTTCCAATGGGGTGACCAATTGCCTAATGAAGTCATTTAGTTTTGATATTTCCCCCTTCATCCTAACCTTTGACAATTTAAGTCTTTCTAGCTGTCCTTCAATTACCTCATTTGTTGACTTCCATAAGCCAACTTTGGCATCATTTCTGGCTTCCCCAAGATCCACCAAATGCAAGGTAAAATCATTAGTAGAAATATCCTTGATTCTTCCCTCTTTGATAAGCTTTTTTATCTCCATGGATAGATGACCTTTTTTAGGATCTTTTTCAAGCATGGAAAAATTCTTTTTCTTCTTAACCTTACTCAATGTTGATCTAGAGCAGATAGCAAGAGATAAGGTATCCTTGTTGAGGACTCCTTCATATTTCCTTTTTCTCTTCCTATCTAGAGTATCCTCCAACCATAAATCTATGTTTATCACTTTGGAGGTTGTTCCAAAGGAACCTGTGCTAAACATCTTTCTTTTGACCGAAGTGATTGCTTCTGTGTTCGAAGAGAAGGGGTTCTTTGGAGCCTATGAAATAAGCTTTGAAGAAGCTTGGCCTTTCTCCACCTCTAAAGTCTTCTTTATTGCCTCATTAGATTCAGTGGATTCACTGTCACTACTTCCTCCATCTCCTAAATCTACTACCCACACTTGAGGACTACTTAGCTAGAGAAGTGCAACACTTGTCAATGGAACTAGGCTATTATGAGGTGATGCGACTAGAGTGGTTGCACCATCTTTAGGTTCTTTTGCTTTCTTCTTCTTGGCTTCTGATAGAGCTCCAATCACTAGGAGGGAGCCATCATGACAATTTTTAGCCAAAGGAACATTTTTGTCAGGGTTGATCACCTTCACTTGATGGTTGAGTCAGTCCTTGAGTGATAGCCCAGGTTACACCTGATGTGCCACCTTGAGAGGAAGAGATCGTGGCAACTGCTAGAGAAGCTTGAGTAGATGTAATTTCACTTCAACTCCTTCTAGCTGTGGTCTATTTGACCCATTTCCTAGTCCTCTTGATAATCTAGTCATCATTGTATCTAGATCCTCTCTTGCATCTTTATAAGATTCAGAGTTGATAGGAGTATTTCTTAGCTTTTTCAAATAGGTATTACTATACATATTTTGACCATCATCCTCTACTCCTTCAACATTAATATTAACCTTAGACATCTTCACTTAATCCACTGTCATCCTTGCGAAGGCATGACCACAACTCTCAAACTCATCTTTGCAATTAGCCTAGTAGTCTTCAATGGTAGTTATATGTTTGATTACACTTCTAATCTGAAACACTTCCCTTGCATATCCATTTAGATCAAACATGGGTCTTAAGACTTCATACATCTCCAATTTGTATTTCATTTTAAACTCCTTTAGCATGTCCTTTGCATCAAAACAAGAATCACAACTGAAATATCCCACCTTCATAGGAAATTCATACCCTTTCTTCTTCAAACTCCTGCTCAGTACATTCACTTGGATTGCTTGCCGCATGATTTCAATCAGCACAATCATATTGCTAGGATATCTCGATAGCTTCAAGGGGAAACCATCAAAAGCTACAAGATGCAAATATGAAAAGGATGATAATTGAATGAAGTAACTCCCAAATTGGCTCATGGTTGCCATGGCTTTACTGCTAAATCTCCTCTCTAGACATCTCTGTAGCTCCCTGTAAATTCTCATAGTGAATGCATCATTAACTCTTATACACTTTGCATAACTATTTTGCAATTGTAAACATGGGTAGAATTCATAAGACTTCATGTCATCAAGAAAAATTTCCACCCATAGGAGGTCTAGCCATAATTGTAAAGAAGCTAACATGTAAATGAGGAAGGAGGACATATATAATGTGTTGTAGAATTTTGTAGCACTAAGAGCATTGGATAGAATCTCACTTACCTCATGAGCCCAATCAATATATTGGGTGTCAGAGTAGATGACTTGCACCAAAAAGAATATTGCTCAAAAAAGTTTAAAGCTTATACCTTACCTTTTAATCTATGTAAGAGGACCAATATGTCAACAATCTTAGGTTTTAAATTAGTCCCAAACAGAGTCTTAGGAACCTTACTCTTGGTGCTTCGTGGTTTTTGGGACCAAGACTACATAATTTCTTTTCTCCAAATCATCTTCTTCGTGGAGAACTCAGAAATGGCCCCTCCAAATGTCAAATCTAAATATTCCTCTCATTCTAGAACTCGTAGACAATTCATCATAGTTTGTCTATCAATGGAGATCAATACTATGTCATCTAGCAGTACAATTTATCTAGTGTCTAGGTTGTAATGATTTATACATTCATAGATCAATTTCAAAGCTTCAATTGCCACTAGAAAACTAGTTTCTTCAACCAACTCGCATCTTTGAAGCTTCTCAATAATGGGATGAATTGGCTCTTACCTCACTCCCTTCTAAAAATCTTGCATGTCATAGAAACAAAGAGAAGTATCCATGAAATTCTATAGCAAAGACTTCATTTTGCTCAACCTGTCAAAACCCACAAATCTAGTTACCATTCTATTTGAAAATGAATTTTGAATCCAAAAAAGGAAAAGAATAGAAAATGCATAGATACTATCTTTTTTGAAAAAGTTGTACAAATTAGTAGAATATTAGTTCAAGAAAGAGCGGTAGTTTGTGTAACTGTTCATATTTCTATCTGTATAGATGCTTCAATTCATCTGTTGATCTTTAGAATTTGTGTCACATGAATGAATTGAAGGAGAGATCCATTGAAATAGTAAATGTTTGGTTCTAACGGATATCTCAGTGTCTTTTCACTGTTCCATTTTCCCAACGGTAACTTTCTATCTTCCCATACTTTCTTGTTTTCCTTTAAGTTTTGAGAAGTTACCAATAGAGTACCCCATGGGAAAATATCCACTAAGTTGAATTTTGGGACATATAATCTTTCCTATAGTTATTAGATTCTTTCTATTATCATCTTGAGATACCTTATGCATGAAGTGTATGTCGAACCTGCCTATTAACATGATTTTCTTTAAAATCAGGGGAATTGTCTTCATGGGTTGAAAAGCCATCAAGGAGAAGACAATTTCCATTTCTTCACCCATGCTTCCTTTTTGGTTTACCTTTAGATGATTGCCTTTTTTAGGTTCAGAAATGTCTAAAGGGAGTGCAAAAATTCATTAGGGACCCACCTTTTTTTTCTTTTCCTTTAGAATTTCCTTTTGCATAAAACTAACTTTATGGGTTGAAAACCCACCAAGGAGAAGTTGATTTTGAGTTTTTCACCTGGAATGATTATGAAAGTTATGATGGATCTTGAACATTTCTTAAGGTAGAAATATGTAAAGGAAAAATGAATTTTCCATAGGGCACCTTATCATATTCTTACTTTGATCCAAATGCATCATTGGTGCTCTTCATGGGAAATCATCTTCATGGGTTAAAAACCCACTGAGGAGAAGACGATGTCTGGATTTTCGCAAACTTTTATTCTTATTGAGAAAGTGATGACCTCAAGAAAATAAAACTCTGTAAATGATCTTTGTATGAGCAACGTGAATCTCCATCAGATTAGGCATAAGCTACTCATATGATTGACTCAACACAAAGGGAAGACCACCCAACTATGAAATATAGAGAAGGGAAAATGGAGAAATCCAATGGAGATTCATTCCACCTAAGGGGGCTTAGACATGTTAGGAATAAGGTGTCTCAACCTTGTATAATTTCTATTCTTATTATTTGTTTTGTAAAATGTATTTCTTGCAAATAATGTTGATGTGTCAACATCTTGAATTGTGTGTAAGGAGATCATGACTAAAATGGTTATGACGGATTCCTATGACACGTAAGAGCTATGTTAGGAAGATTCAATGATAGGTGAAGACATGTGGCAACTAAGATATTTGAGTACTATATACTCTACCCCAATAGTGGGGTTCTGAAAAATTTTTTGGGGTTCCTATTTTTTTAGAGAATGGTAAAACCCTAATACGGTTTAACTTTGGGAGTAGCCCTAAAGTGAAGCGCATGTTATAAGCGGTTTTAGGGTTGCGAAGAGATGCAATGTGAAAAAAGGTGTATAGTTGGCACTGCAAGTAGCTACTGGAGTCTTCTATTATCGATGTTGAGCTTGCACTGCAAGTGTATTGTAACCTTTTGTTGAAGATAATACATTGTGCAGGTTCTAGAAGGGTGGGGTTGTTTTACCGAAAGGTTTTTCCCCATCGAAAAATCCTTGTGCTATGTGTTCCTTTCTCTGTCTATTTTCTATATGCATGGTTGGCTACAATATTGTTGTTTACATGATATTGAATCTATAAGTGTAGAAGATTTTAATAGGATTTGCATCATACTTTCCTTATGAGATTAGTGTAGGAAGCTGTTTCCGCACCTGAGTTTCCTTACAAGTGGTATCGGAGCTTGATCAACTTTTGATCCTAGTTGTTGGGTAGGGTTTTTTGAGCTAATCTCAAGTTGAGTGGGAGTCTTGTGCAGAGCATCCTGAATCTTATTTGCAAATTGAGATGGCAAGTTCATCATATGGAAGAATGGAGGTGGAGAAATTTAATGGCACTAATTTCGAGTTGTGGAAACTCAAGATGGAAGACATGTTGGAAGATTGTGACCTATGGGAAGTGACTACAAGAGCTACAAGACCAACAACTATAGCTCAAGCAAATTGTGATATCAAAGACCATAAAGCTAAGGGTCTCATAAGACTTTGTTTAACTGATGCAGTCCTTCTAAATGTTCTAGATGAGAAAACCGCATATAGTTTGTGGGAGAGACTTGGGGCCGTGTATCAGGCCAAATATTTGGTGAACAAGTTGTTCCTGAGGAAGAAGTTGTATTCTCTGCGAATGGAGGAAGGTGGATCCTTAACGGATCATTTAAATGCATTTAATTTGTTGGCTGCACAATTGACATCAACTGGTGTCAAGTTAGAGGAGGAGGATCGTTGCTACACACTTTTGTGTTCTTTATCGGATTCATGGGACAATCTTGTGATGGCTCTCAGAAGCACATTAGTCACCTTCAAAATGGATGATGTGGTGTCTTCACTGCTATCAGAGGAGATGTGGAGAAAGGCTTCCATTTTGAAAAAAGAAGCCCTTGTTGTTCGTGGGAGATCCACAGAAAGAGGAAAGAAAAATGACAATAAGTTTGACAATAAGGGTAGATCCAAATCTCGTGGGAAATCAAAGACTTCCAATAAGTCCAAGGAAAAATGTTGGAACTGTGATAAGACTGCGCACTTCCGTAAAGACTGTAATGAGCCTAAGAAGAAGAAGAAAGCCTCAGATTCTGGTTCTAAAAAATCTCAAGAAGATGGCAATGCATTCATCGTAGCTTTGGCAACCCATGCATCTGATGATGTGTAGTTGGTTGAATCAGGTGCATCTTTTCACATGACCTCTCACCGAAACTGGTTCTCAAAATATGAAGAGTTCGATGGTGGAAAGGTGTACTTGGGTGATGATTCTCACCTAAAGATAGTTGGACGCAGAAGGGTCACTATCAAATTTCCTGATGGATGAGTAAAGGGAATCAATGGAGTTATGCACATTCTAGGTTTGGCGCGAAACCTATTATCTGTAAGTATGCTAAATGATGTAGGTGTGCAAGTTGTTTTTTCTAAAGATGGATGTAAGATGATGAGAGGAGCTATGGTGCTTGCTAAGGGTACTAGGAGAGGTACTTTGTTTTAGCTTGATGCACACATTTCTCAATGTAATAGTTCTTTTGTTTCAAAGAAGAGAGCAGCTATCACTTCATCCCCACCATCTGAACGAGCAGTAAAGAAGACTATGGTTAGTGGTTCTAATGGTAGTGCAACAAGTGTACCTTAGGGTGCAAACACTTTGGAAGGAAAGCTTCCTGTAGAAAAGACAATGTTGTGGCATATGAGATTTGGCCACATTGGTGAGAAGGGTCTCAGAACCCTAAAAAATAAAAATCTCGTTGAAGGGTTAAATGATTGCAATCTCGAGTTCAACTTCTGTGAACACTGTGTATATGATAAACAAAATCATGTTCAGTTTTACTCTAGTTCTCACAAATCTTTTGATGTTTTGAATCTTATTCATTCTAATGTATTTGGTCCTGTAAAAGTTCCTTCAATCTCCAAGTCTGTATTTTTTGTATCTTTCATAGATGATTATAGTAGAAGGGCATGGATTTATTTCCTTAAAAGTAAGACACAAGTCTTTAGTTGATTCAAGGAATTTAAAGCCCTTGTAGAGAATCAGACTAGTAAGAAGATTAAGTGTGTGAGAACTGATAATGGTGGTGAGTTTTGCTCAGAAGAGTTTGAATAGTTTTGTAAAGAACAAGGTATCGAGAGGCATAAGACAACTCTGTATACCCCACAACAAAATGGAGTTGCAGAGAGAATGAATAGGACACTGATGGAGAAGGCTAGGAGTATGCTTAGTGGAGCTGGTTTAGAACAAAGGTTTTGGGCCAAAGCTGTGGCCACTACTTGCTATTTGGTTAACAGATCTCCTACATCAGCCCTTGTTGGTAAGACACCCATGGAGGTGTGGTATGGTAAGAAGCCTTCAATTAGACATCTTCGTGTTTTTGGTTGCAAAGCTTATGCACATGTTCCAATGGAGAAAAGATCTAAGTTGGAAAACAAAGTTGTTAAATGTATTTTCATTGGGTACAGTGCTGGTGTGAAAGGATACAAGCTTTGGGATCTTGTGACTAGTAAGGTGTTGTATAGTAGAAATGTTATTTTTAGAGAGCTAACATCTTCTCCTATTGTGCTACAACCAGATGAAAAAGAAAAGGAAAAAGATATTGTTCAGTTGCCTCCTACCCCTGAGAAGACTGAACAGAGAGACCATGTTGGGTCTAATGATGAGGAGAGCTCTTGCAGCTCTGATAGTTCAGAAGAAGAGGAAGAACAACCTCAACCTCAGCCCTTGAGGAGATCCACGAGAGAAAGAAAGCAACTAGAAAGGTTTGGTTAGTCTATGTTAGATTCCAGTTGTGCTTTTGCTTTGATTACTAACACTGATGAGCCTAGATCTGTGAAAGAGGCTTTGGGCATGGAAGATGCAGGTTCCTAGATTGAGGCTATGGATGATGAGATGGCTTCTTTAGAGAAAAAAAAAACATGGGACCTTGTACCTTTGCCTAAAGGGAGAAAATCTGTTGGCTGTAAATGGGTGTTCAAGAAGAAATTCTGTGCAGATGGCAGTGTTGAAAGGTACAAAGCTAGATTGGTTGCAAAGGGGTATTCACAGGTAGAGGGAATAGATTATGGTGAAATATTCTCTCCTATTGCAAAGTTGACATCCATTAGATTTCTATTATCTCTTGCTACATCATATGACTTAGAGATAGAACAGATGGATGTGAAGACAACTTTCTTTCATGGTGATTTGGAGGAAGAGATTTATATGTCACAGCCTGAGCACTACATTGTTAAAGGTAAAGAATCCTTAGTTTGTAGATTAAAGAAATCTCTATATGGTTTGGAGCAATCTCCTAGGATGTGGTACCTTAAGTTTGATGCCTTTGTGTTGTCAATTGGATTTGTAAGATCGAAATCAGATCTTTGTGTTTATTTCAGAATTGAAAATGATCGCCTTCTTATTGTTGCATTATATGTTGATGATATGTTACTGTTTGAGAAGGGTAAGGGTATGATTTCTGATTTTAAATCTCAGTTGTCAACACAGTTTGAGATGAAAGATCTTGGGGAAGCTAGGTACATCTTGGGTATGGAAATCAGTAGAGACAAGTCTAACAGAAAACTTTGGTTGAGTTAGAGTAAGTATGTGAAGTCTATGTTGGATAGGTTCAGCATGGCAGATTGTAGACCACTATGTGTTCCTATTCTTGTGGGAACAAATTTATCTGTAGATGATTGTCCAAAATCTCCTAGTGAGGTGGAGGACATGAGTAGAGTACCTTATGCTAGTGCAGTTGGTAGTCTTATGTATGCTATGGTCTTTACTAGACCAAACATTGCCCAAGCAGTGGGAGTCCTGAGTCGATTTATGGCTAATCCTGGACAGATACATTGGGATGCAGTTAAGTGAGTATTCAGATATTTGAGGGGTACATCAGATTACTCCATATGTTATCATGGTAACTCTTCTAGATTTCCGCATTCAGTTTGTATTCATGGGTTTGTGGATTCAAATTGGGCAGGTGATATTGACCGCAGGAGATCCACCAGTGCTTATGTGTTCACTATGTTTGGTGGTGCCATCAATTGGATGAGCAAGTGACAACCTGTGGTTGCTTTGTCCACTACAGAAGCTCAGTACATGGTTGCTACTCATGCTTGTAAGGAAGCCATTTGGCTTAAGAGATTGTGTTCTGATGTTGGTGTTGATGCAGAACAGATTACTATTTGGTGTGATAGTCAGAGTGCTATTTGCCTTGCAAAGAATTTTCCATGCCAGAACGAAGCATATTGATGTGCAGTATCACTTTGTGAGAGATATGGTGTAAGATGGAAAGGTAAATTTGGAGAAGGTAGATACTATGAAGAATGTTGCAGATGCATTAACGAAACCAGTGGGCACTGAAAAGTTTAGATGGTGTTTGGAGTCTATGGGCCTTTTGGCCTATAGCAGTTAGTTCCTATTATGTTCCTGTTGCTCTTACAAGGTTTTTGACAAGTGGGAGAATGTTAGGAATAAGGTGTCTCAACCTTGTATAATTCCTATTCTTATTATTTATTTTCTAAAATATATTTCTTGCAAATAATGTTGATGTGTCAACATCTTGAATTGTGTGTAAGGAGATCATGACTAAAATGGTTATGATGGATTCCTATGACACATAAGAGCTATGTTAGGAAGATTCAATGATAGGTGAAGACATGTGACAACTAAGATATTTGAGTACTGTACACTCTACCCCAATAGTGGGGTTCAAGGCATCACCCCAAAAAAAAATTTGGGGTTCCTATTTTCTTGAAGAATGGTAAAACCCTAATACGGTTTACCTTTGGGAGTAGCCCTAAAGTGAAGTGCATTTTATAAGTGGTTTTAGGGTTGTGAAGAGATGAGATGCAAAAAAAAGGTGTATAGTTGGTACTGCAAGTAGCTACTGGAGTCTTTTGTTATCGATGTTGAGCTTGCACTGCAAGTGAATTGTAACCTTTTGTTGAAGATAATACATTGTGTAGGTTCTGGAAGGGTGGGGTTGTTTTACCAAAAGGTTTTTCCCCATCGAAAAATCTTTGTGTTATGTGTTCCTTTCTCTGTCTATTTTCTGTATGCATGGTTGGCTGCAATATTGTTGTTTACATGATATTGAATCTGTAAGTGTAGAAGATTTTAATAGGATTTGCATCATACTTTCCTTATGAGATTAGTGTAGGAAGTTGTTTCCACACCTGAGTTTCCTTACAAGACATAGACTCAAACACAAATACAAATTCACTAAGACATAAGTAATCACTTTTAATACTTGGGTAGAGGATGAAAAGTGAGGAAACAATTGGTTCTATCTAGGGACTTGGGTAAGCCATACCCAAACAATGAATCCAAAATCTTTGGTTTTACAAAAATAAAAGGTGGCTACACAACAAAATTGAAGCAAGGAGAAACATGGAAATGAGGGAAACAAAAGAAGCCTAACTAGGAAAACATAAATAGGAACTAAACATAACTATAGTACACTACAAGGGCTACCTATTTTCAATTTGAAATTTGGTAGAGCTTCAAATGCTGACCATTGAATATCAAGGGTAGCACTTTGCCATCTAGATATGCTAGTTTAAATGAGTTGTTCTCAAATGCTTGATGAACAATGAATGGACCCTTCCATAACGTGTCAAATTTCTTATGCATACATTTTGGTGCTCTTCACTTATCCCATTATAGTATGCTATCTCCTACCATAAATTTCCACAGTCTCACCCTTTTATCAAACAAGATCTTCACGTGCATCTGGTGTTGAGTGATGTGATCCATGCTTTCTTCTCTTTCCTCTTCGAGTTTGTTCAAGTACAAAATCCTCTTGTCCAATTCATTTCTATTTATGTCATCTTCAATTATTGTTCTCGATTTGTTTGTAGCCAATTCTAGTGGTAATGGAAGATTAGTCTTAGTCCCGTAGACCAACTCAAAAGGAGAGATGCCAATTTCCCTCTTAGGAGTCACCTTGTCTACCCATAGTGCCTCATGAATCTTCTTGTGCTAGGTTTTTTGATTGTCTGACACTAATTTCTTGACAATATTCATCAAATTCTTATTACTAGATTCTACTTGACCATTTCCTTATGGGAAATAGTTAGATGAATAACTGACTATGATACCATGCTTGAAATAAAACTTGGTAATCTCAACTGAAGAAAAATACGTTACATTATCTATTACCAGTTTGATGAGGACACTGAATCTAACCAATATCTTTTCCTTTATGAATTCACAAACTACTTTGAAAGTAGTTTTCTTGGGTGCTTTGGCTTCCATGCACTTGGTGAAGTAATTAGCCACATTTATAACATATTGGTGAATAGCACTAGATGCTAGATTGATAGGACCAATGAAATCAAGGCCCCATTGTTGGAAAGGACCTTCAATAATGATAGGTTTGAGAGGCAAAGTAGCTAGCTAGGGTCTCTCGATGAACATCTTACATTTTTCAAATTTTGACACCTAGGAGTAGCCATCCCTAAACATTTTGGGCTAGTAGCAACACTATCTCACTATTTTGAAAGCCATGATCGAAGATGAGAAATGTCCCCCACATGCTTCATCATGAAATGTTCTCAACAACTTTTCTTGTTTTTGTTTATCTATGCATCTGCGAAAAGTACCATCTATAGATTTCTTAAACAATTTATCATCCCAAATTATGTATTCAATTGCTTTCAACTTGAGATCTCTCCTTAGCTTTGCCATCATGCATTTAGGGCATTCTCCATATGTAAGTAGATAAGTAATATTCTCAAACCAAGAGTCTTGTAATCCTATAGCCAAAACTAATTGCTTCTCTCCTGATTCTTCTACTTCTTCAATGATCTTATTTTCCATGATTTCTTTGCATAAAACATTACCCCTCACTAGCTTATTAGGCTTGATTTCAATGTCACAATCTTGCATTTTTGCTATCCACATTCCTCTAGCATTGCACCCTACATCTTGTTGTGTTAAAATACTTTTCACTGCTATGTCAGGTACATAAACCACATAATGTGAGTACAAGATATAGAACCTAACATTCTTTAGTGCTTTGACTACTCCAAAGCCATGTTTTTCAATTTGGGAATATTTGAACTCATGGCCTTTTAGAGGTATGCTCATGAAGGCAATTGGGGCTTGTATCCCTTCTTTGTTATCTTGCATAAGGATAGCTGACAAGGTGTGTTCAGAGGTGTAACAATAAATGATGAAATCTAACTTATAGTCTAGATGACATAGTATCGGGGCATTAGCAATAGCAACCTTTATATTCTATAAGGCTTATTTCCTAGCTTCATTCCATTTGAAACTTGAATTTCCCTTCATCATATCTACAATACACTTAGTAGTTTTTGCAAAATCTGGCACAAACCTTTTGAGGAAATTTACTTGACCAAAGAATGATTTAACTCCTATTTTGTTAACTGGAAGGCTTGACATTCAAATGGCTTTGAATCACTCAGGGTTGATTTTGATACCTTCTTGGGAAACTATATGGCCAAGCAACTTTCCCTCTATCACATAGAAAAGATACTTTTTAGGATTAAGTGAGATTTCTCTTCCCGACACCTTTGTAGTACCTTCTTCAAATCTTCTATGTGGTTTTCTCTTTTCTTTGAAAACATGGTGAGATCATCTAGGTATATAACAATAATCCAGTCTTTTAGATCAGCAAACATTTTAATCATACACCTTTGAAATGTAGCATTAACATTGATGAGCCTGAAGGGCATTCTATGATATGCAAACATTCCCCAAGGAGTGGTAAAAGCCATTTTGTGTTGATCCTTCTCTTCCACTTCTACTTGATTGTATCTTGAGAACCTGTCGAGCATGGACATCATCTCAGCTCTAGCTACTATTTGTAGCAAGTAGTCCATGTCAGACAGAGGAAAATTGTCTTTGAAAGATGCATGTTCAAATTCTTGAAATCCACATAGATTCTTATTTCTTCATTCTCCTTCCTAACTGGTACTATATTAGCTACCCAAGTGGAGTGATGGATGAGATAAATGATCTTCACCTTCAACATCTTGTCTACTTCCTAGAATATAGCGTATGCTACTTTAGGATTATAATTTCTCTACTTCTATTGGAAAGGGACAGCATCAGGTTTCAATGAAATCTGATGTTTTATTTTCCCACCCCTGTAGCTTTTCAAATCCTCATAACTCCAAGAGAATACATCTATCTTGATATTCTACAAAGAGTTGTTTGGCAGCTTCCTTCTCCTCAGGCAAGCAACACTTTCCAATGGTGATCATCTTAGGGCTTTACATATCTCCAATTTTCAACCCTTCATATTTGCTAGTAGTAGGACCTTCTTTTGCTTTATGTAGGCTTCATGCCTATTAAATAGTTTTTCCAAGGATACAAAGTATGGGGGAATAATATCACCTTGTAACCGGACTTCATCAGTTTTATCTTCTTTTTTCTTATGGTCAAGGTCTCCATGATTACCTTCATTAGACTAGTTTTTACTAGTAGCTTTTTCATTTACCAAGAAAATTTGTAGACTCTTGTCATCTTTGAAGACTTGCTAGAATTTTGTATTGTCAAGGATAGAGGCTCGATATATAATTTCCACCTGATACTTTTTATCTTTGAATTTTGTGTGAGGTAGTAGTAAAGAGGTGGAAATAGCTAGTGAATCTACTTTAGTGTTCATTTTTCTTGGTATTGACTCGATAACAAATGAATCCAAGCCTTCTATTTCATTTGAGACTTTGTTTCTATAATTCTTTAACTTATGTTTCTTTACAGAGCACTGACCCTTAATTTGTCTTACATTGAGTTTGGCATCACCTCAAGCCCTTAGGATCTTTATTCCTTTTTCTTTAACAACTATTATCCCAAGTAACAAGGCTTCATATTATATTGTGTTATTTGTGTTTCCAAATTCCAATTTGAAAGCCATGGGTTCAAGTTCTCCTTTAGGAGGTATTAACACTATGCCTGCACTAGATCCTGATGAGGAGTAGCTTCCATCAAACTCCAATGTCCATATAGAGGATGACTCTTTCTCTTCACTAAAGGTTTTTATTCCTGATTTTTCAATTTCTTGATCATTCAGATTATTTTTAGTAAACAATATATTATTACTGAACTCTAGTTCTTGATAGAGAATCTGAACTTTAGGATCATTTGATTTTAAGATAGTAAATTTCGCTTTTTCCTCAGGTTCCAATTTGACCTTCTTGCTTCCTATAGGTATAATTTCTTAAGACCAGTCCATTTTTATTTCTCCCCCTAAATCTCTACAAAAACTCATACTTAAGAGCAGGCCATTACTTGTCAGGATGTTCGCAACTAGAATAGTCAATAATACTTTCTTTTCCAGATGAGAGGCTAGAGCCATGTGAGCATCTTTAATTTTCCTAAGCAATGGGACCTACTTAGTGTCCATTGAATAACATCTCCCATGAACTTTAGTGAGGGTGAGACCCAAAGCTATAGCTATAGAAAAAGTCATCACATTATCTGATGTGCCTGAATCTATTATGCAATTTCTTAATTTACATTTGTTGATAAATAGGGAGATATAGAATGGGTTAGGTTTTTGCCTGAAGAAAGTCGCCAAGACAGTGGAGTCTTCTTGATTAAACGAGTTAGATCTCAAAGATTCATCTTCCTCCTCAATGGTAACATGATGGTTTAAATCCGAAGGATCTCTATACAATGATCTACTAATCTCTTCAACTCAGAGGGATGAGATTTCAGATAGTCTATTAAAGAGATTTGAATCTTTGACTCTTTGTAAAATTGGATAAAATCAAAAGGACTCTCATCCTTACCTATTTGAGATGTCAATGCTCCTTGATCGATGTGAGTGTTATTTGATGAAGATGTGGGATCATTTCCTAGAACATGATTAGATGATTGATTTTTGAGCTTTTGACTCTGGATTAACATTGTGTATGAAGTTCCATCAATGATTGCATAGCATTCACCCTTTGGCTCAGAGTCTAACACATACTCAAAGAATAAATTTCTAGAGTCACCATTTGAGTAAAAATCCAACTCAGAACAAGGAGTCACAATATTCAACTTATTAGTGGATAAAAATTGTATCATCTAAGCAATTTTCGAAAAAATTTCACTATCGTGATCTATTGTCAAATGAAACACGCACATATTTCCTTACTTTGGTGCTACCTTAATTGCCAACTTTGGTTTTGAAATTATAAGCTACAAAAATTTTCCATAATTATTCCTTCTTGGTGGATTTTGATAATTCTATTGGTAAGAGTGATTAAATCTAGGTAATTGCCTCTTTATTGCCACCAATTCATTTGACAACTTTTGAATCATTTCATCAGATGAAGTAGTATTACTAGAACTTCCTTTGGTTTGGAGTTGTCATTTTCATTTTCCCATGGAGATCAAGTCATCCTCAAATTTGATCACTTTCTTTTGTTCATCTACTAAATCTATGGGATGAGCCCTCCTCAAATCATAATTGATATCTAGTGGCATCGCACTTATGAAGAATATTTTCAAATTTCCAGCAGTAGGTCTATCAGCAGTAGGGATCCTACTAGTGATCTTATTAAAAGTTGCAACAAAATCCCTCATACTCATGGTAGGTTTCTTTTTAATAAATTTCAGTCATTTTAGTAGGACGTGCTCATATTTAGCCATTTTGAATCTTGTTTCAAATGTCATCCTCATTGTGTCCTAATTTGTGACTGGGCCATCATCTAAATCATAAAACCAATCCATTGCATTTTCTGTCAAAGTTTCTACAAAAGGCCTTATAGCTACATCTTCATGAGATACTCTTAAAATGTGAGTAGCCATGAAGAAGGCTTTAACATGTTCATCAATATTTACTTTCCCATCAACTAAAAATTTAGGAAAATTCTTCTTTGAACTGGCTGGAAGTGGGTGATAAGCTATTGATGACGGCCAATTATAACCTATTTAATGCCCTATTTTAATCCATTTTACGCACTTATCTAGTCACTTCCTCATTCTATTTCCAATTTATTCTATCTCATTTTATTGTTTTATGTTGCATATGGATTAATATCTATTAGTATTTAATATTTTTTTGGGATTAAATTTTGGAGAATTCATTATTGATTGCTTATACTAATCTTTGTTATCGTAATATGTTCATGTGTGAGTAGATATTCTTGTTGCCTAAAGATCTTCTTGTCACCTCCTTGATAAGCTATTCCAGTCACATCTAAGACATTGATTATTGTGGATAATGTTGGCTTACAACTTATTCATTTTATTATTTAAAAACATTATTTGGATTTCACGGTGGTTTTACCTCTTCCAAAGGAACCAAGTTGGAATGCATATTTATCAACTAGAAAAAGCATTGTCTTCTCCATCGTAGATTTCATACATTAAGAGAACATCCATGATGAATTACATGCTAGCAGATGGAAACAAATGTGGCCAACCATGAACCTATTTTTTTCCATGAATAGTAAATAAATATCTCTCACTTGAATTCACATGTGGACAACAGAGAATCCAATCAAGCATTGTTGCTAAGGAGATGAGATAGTCTCACGTGAAAATCAGAACCACTAAACTCCAAACCATTTCAAATATTGTTTGCAAACCACATTGGCTGATGATAATATTGTTGCTACAAATAACAAAACATCAACTATTCTTAGCACAAAACTATAAGATTGCATTCAATTTTGGGTGTATTGTTATACCATCTATTATTTGAATGGTCAATATCATCGAAATAGTTGTGTAATTGTTTTAGCTATGTATATATAAGCAACATAACACAAGTTGAAACATATCATTGTTCCCTCTTTGTTAAGTTTGAGGAATAAAATAATAATTTCTCTGATCAACCTTACATAGAACATCAAAGTTTCTTCAACTTACCTTGCAGACCAGAGAAAGGGCCCGCTCTTGGAATGTTCGGTGAGGCTATTAATATTGTGAGTTATTTTGGATTGTATGCTAGTGATTTATGTAGCTTACATTTGGTTTGTTTGGGTTCTTTAATAGAATAATATTTTCCTTCATTTCAAAAGTTAGTTTCATAAATAGTTTTGCAGACAAATTAATATTATAGTTGGGTAAGATAGATTATCGCGTTTGCATTATTACAAAGATTATTAATAACACCCAACATATTCTGAATTTGCTATCATATTAAGAGATAAATCAATATAGAAATATCAAATTTATATTAGTAAATTATTATATTAGATTAGTTATATGCCTGGTGTTGGTATTTGTTCTTCTAGATTAGTTGAACTTGTGATTTGTTACATTTGTCATCCTCATAGTTGTTAATGTTTATTTATGTTTCTAATGTTCCTATTGCTAGGATTTCTTTAGTTTTCCATAGATTCAATTTTGTGTGTTGTAGTGGCATTCATAGTCCTCATCTCACAACTCTAATCCCTTGATGGCATACTTCTCAGACACCTTTCGCAAGCTTACGCTCTCGGATTAACACATATAGACCAGCTGAACTTCATCATAAAATCGTTAATTATTCTCTTATTATTTGCCCCAGTGTTGGCCTATCATTTTGGCACTGTTTCTGGGGAAAGGTTTCAAAAGCATGATAGTTTTTTCATTTGAGTTAGGAACAATGTGTTAAGATTAACACTTTTGCAACTGCTAGCCTTGCTTAAATAATTAATCTTCATTTGCATTGGTTAAATCACAAAGATGCATTGCTTTAGAGTTTTTTTTTAGAGTTTGCAAGTAGGATTAGAAATTAGATTCATTAGTTACTTTAGAAACTAGATTTAATTTTATATTATCATTAGTTATTTTGAGCTATTGGTAAAGAAAAGACGCATTTGAAGGAAAATGTTTAAAATAATGCATTCTCAATGTTGTTCAAGTACATCAATTTTGGGTAAAAATTGCTTCAAAAATGAAAAATTTGAAGGGAATGCAAGAGGCAAAATGTCCAGGACCCTACAAGGGGTGTTGCTTCTTGACCCCATTGGTAGTTGCCACCCCCCCCGACCCCCGCCTTCAAATTTAAAAACAAAAGATGAAACTAGTGGGGAAATCGTGCTGACCAAAGGTGATATTTTTACACCCCTTGTACCTAATGAATGCATCTTAAAAGATATCTTCCATTATCATAAGCACGCAAGAATTCTATCTCTATGTTTGAACATGAGCAAATCATTGATGAATTCTTAGAGCAATGTGATTTTGAGGATCAACATTTAACCATTTTTTGTTTTGATTGCTACAAGAAAGATGACCAATGCATATGCCTAAATAACCAAGCACACATGGTGAATGAGGTACAAGCTATTTGTAAGTCTCACCACAATAAGGTTGAAAGTGGACAAGTTTTTCTTGTAACCGATAAATAATTTTGAACTCAAAATCAAGAAGATCAAGGTATGAATTATGTTGGTAACATGTATTATAACTCTATTTCATTACAAAACCAACATATTTCTTAAAAACATACTTCTTTAAATAATATGCATGATAAAAGGAATCTAGAATACTCACAACAACCACTATACCCATCCTTACCATTTTCATTTCACCCATCCTACTTATTCCCATCTATGTTGTCTCCTTCACACTTATTATCATATTTATTATTTCATTCACATCATATTCCACCCACTCCACAATGTCCACCAAGGGAAACTATATTGCCTCATACAACACTTCATAATAAGGTGGTTAATAGTATGCATAAACTTTTGAGGATCCCTGTGCCATCTAATGATGTGGTTAAAATTAATAAATCGACATTGGAATATATTGATGCACTTAAGGAATGGGAGTTTGGTTTAATTAAATTAGAAGAATAATATTATTTATTGAATTATAATCCACTTTGTTCTTCTTTTCTACTTAGTGAATTCCAAATACCTACAAATGAGCCCATACTTAAAATACTCATGAGTATGTGTGTTAATATCAATCATGCACTAAGTAATTTTAAGCCATATGGATTCCATACTCCACAAACATGTTTCCAAATCCTCCAATATCTATATTTTATTTCTCTTGTACTTATACATATTGATATTTGGAGGCCTATGGTTAAAATGTTCATCACTCACATACTTGTTGATTTGGGAACAATAATTGATTAAGCACAATCATACGGGATTCTATGCATTAATGGCCAAAATGTTAAAACTAGGTGATCATTATTCCTCATTGTTGATTCTTTTCGTTGTCCTAAGATGACAATAAGATCTCTTGGAAAATCTAAGTAGAATCATGTGAACACAAGAGTCATTATGGATGATTCATCTATGGATGATTCATCTATAGATGATTCATTTTTGGATGATTCATCTATGGATGATGAAGAAGGAAAGGGTTAAGTAATATGTTCATTTCTTCGTGATTCATCTATGTTGCAAGGATCAAACTATTACCATCTATATATTTTTCATTCTTGGTTCTTGTATATCCAACTGATCATTCATTGATTAAATGTGATAATTGCTTGATTCCTTAGATGATTTGAATTCCATTTAATTTTATAACCTATAGTTAATTTGGGAATACCTCCATTGAATTATTGAAATATTTGATTTATCTATCATTCAATAAGGCTCACAAAATCCTAAAGATGTGTTACTCTCTTTAGGTTACTTGATTTCTTTGGTTATCTTAATGTTCTCATGACCTTGTAGAATGAATTTAAGTTGGGGGGGGGGGGGGGGGAATCCCTTCAATTGTTCGGTTCTTGGATGATTTTCAATATAACTTCATTGGTTGTTCCATTGGTCCTTTTAACAAACCTCCACATGTGACATCTTCACAATTCAAGGTATGTGTTCTTGTGTTAATTAGCATTTCTATTATATGAATGCAAGAGTTTATTTGTATTTATCCATTCTATCAAGTATCTATTCATAGTAATAACTCTATCTATCATTTGTAAAACTAAATAACCTACTTAATGATAGAGTTATTGAATGAATGATATTTCTTTACTATGCTCGATATGCTTGGCTTTAAGAATATGGTTATAGGTCTCTTGTTGTGGCACAATAATCTTAGAACCAATACTAGTTAATGATGCTTCTCGACACAAGCATTGCATAACGCACTAGGTTGGCTTCGTTCACATTGTGTGGGCTTGCTAGCTATCTAGTGCATTATTAGTTTTTCTTGTGCTTTACTTTGGAGACCACAAGAAGATTTTGGCATAAGGTGTTCACCACCTTGAGATGGAATTTTCTTTTCCATGTGGAGGAAAATATGAAACATGGTCTATGAGAATCATGATTATTCAACAACAAATCTAAAGATACTTTGAATACAGTGCAACTACTACACTCCTTCCTCGAGTTGTGTCTCTCTGGAGTTCTATGGACACATTGGTGACTACTATTGGTTTTCACTCCATACTTATGTATTTGGTAATGAATGTGTGTCACTCGCAACTTTCCATTTTCCTACAATGGATATTTCAAAAGCTTAACAAGAATAGGGTTTCATATCTTTGAGGGATATCATCTTATTCCTATCAGCATAGAGAAATATGAGAATCATCATCTTTGTGAGTAATACTCTTACCCAAGTGTCCTAGCATGTTCTGAAGCTCTCCAGTTAGTTTTCAGATTTAGTTGTTTGAGATACATAGATAAAAAATGTCCCTAGTACAGTGGTTTGTGGTTCTAGTTTTGATGAGGTTATTCTTGGTGATCATTTCAAGTTCTTTATGCAATCAAGTCTCAAGAGTGCCTTCTATGAGGTCATGGACAAAACTCAACTTTGGATGGCATCATTTTTCATCATCCATGTTATGATTTCATTTCTTTGGTCATTCTATGCAATTATTTAAAAAAATGAAAGAAGTGAAAAAATCAAAAAAAGAAAAAAAGAAAAAAGAAAAAAAAGCAATAAAAGATCCAACAATGAAAACCTTTGGGTGTTATTGGCCAGCTAATATCTAAAAATCAATTTTCAATGGATGTTAACTGCAAAATAAATTCTTAGTGGTGAAAACTATTCTTAGAGTGCCATTAAGCAGTGAGTGATTGAAAATTGGCTTGCCAATGGTCACTTGTCATTATCAAAATGTGAAAAAAATAATTAATTAATTTTTTTAAATAGAAAAATTAAAAAATCCAATAATTGGTGTTCTTGGTTTTTTTACTAATCATTATTTTCAAGAACACTCATTGGTTTCAATGGTTCTTTCCTTTTTGGCACCTCTTGTCACTCACTCTTGCAGCTTTACTCTTGTTTAGCGTGATTCTCACATTTTTTATCACCCATAGTACATGTTGCATGATTTTTTGAGGTGTTTTAGTGGATTTTGGTACCTATTGTATGATCTCCAGTGCTTCATTTGATGATGGTGGCCCCACAGATTGCTCTCTTTGTCCCATGTTTTCTGGTTCCTTCCAATGGTCTTCTCTTCACTTATTTCAATTAGATGGTGGTCTTTTGTGGTGTTCCAGTACAATTTTGGATGCCTTTCTTCGTTCATTGTTGATTGATTCATTGTTTTTGGTGGCGATAGCTATTGAGTTTCTCTATTTTCCAAATTTGGTCTCTCTACACATGCTTGTTGGTAAATCAATCAATTTTTTTTCCCCTTATTTTCTCTCTTAACTTTATTTATATTTCTTATTATGTTAATCACTATGTGACATCCCTCTTTATCCTCTCCTTGTTTCCCGCGAATGGTCAACCTTTAAGTTGGGGGGAGGAATGTCACCCTATTATCTTCAATCCATCACTCATAATAATTCCATCTTATCATCCATCATATAATAGCATTTGGTTTGTCTCTTATCTCTCCTAGTTCGCCCACTTCAACTCCCCTTGTGCAAATTGAGATAAATTTCTCCTATATGAAACCTTTTGAACCATGATGCTATAAAAAAAGATTGAAACAAAAAGAAAAAGAAAAGAGAGTAGAGAAATAACTTATGAAAAATTGAAAGAGATATCCCCATTTAAAAAGAAAAAAAATAAGAAAGCTTGTCATGTAAAGCAAAGAAAGGGATTTGTGTTTATGAGTATCATGGTTTGAGATAGAGCCAAAATCCATTAGCCTAAAGTGCTTTCAATTAAAACTAAAGACCTAATGATCATAATGATTGCACAAAGATGTGCAATAAGCTAAGCTGGGGAGAATGATGAGAGCCAATTATAACCTATTTAATGCCCTATTGTAACCATTTTATGCACTTATCTAGTCACTTCCTCATTTCATTTCCATTATATTCCATCCCATGTTATTGTTTTACATTGCATATGGATTAATATCTATAAGCAGTATTTAATATTGTTTTGGGATTAAATTTTGGAGAATTTATTATTGATTGCTTATACTAATCTTTGTTATTGTAATATGTTCATGTGTGAGTTATAGATATTCCTATCACCTATAGATCTTCCTGTCCCCTCCTTGATAAGATATTCTTGTCACATCTGAGAAATTAATTATTGTGGATAATGTTTTTGATTAAGAAAAATAGGTTTTACAGGGATCCTAAAACCCAAGAGTTTTTACAAAATATTTGACATAATAATTTTAAATAAAGTCCAAACCCTAAGCATCTGCCTATAAAAAGCCATAACAAAAGAAAGGCCCATGGCCGGGAAAAAAAAGCTAGCTACCCTAAATTGAGAAAAGGACAAAGCAAAAAATAAGGTCTCTTACTATTAGTTCTCCCTATATAGATCATATAGATTTTATGCTACTTCGTTGGCACTCTGGATTTCCATTCCCACATGTTCTTGGTTTAGGTCATTAGATCATTCCACTGGGCCCTTAGTCTCTTTCATTTCTCTCTCGATTTGCTTGAAGTCCATGCTGGCCTTTTCTTCCTTATCCCCATTGATTCATGCATTTTTCAGCGATTTTCCCATACTATTGATGTTCTCATTTAGAGTGTTCAGAGTGGCAATCACCTGATTAGCCATGTTTTGGTTCGATATCTCCATCCTTTACACCCTTTTCTCAACCTTAGAGAGACAATCCTCCTGGTCAGCAAGATATCCTAGGTCACTACTCATCCTTTGGCCTTCCTCCTAGCTCCTTTTCTCCTTGAGCTCTTCAATCTTGTGGAACAACCACTTGATTGAGTAAAAGTTGTCTATCATACTATTTTTGGCATTGTTGAGTAGATTGAGCCTTGTCTCTCTTGCATTATCTAAAATTGCTACCAAAGTTGGGTCTATGAATTCATCAAAATGGATTTTTCCTTCTTTGTCTTCCATAACTTGAGGGTTCATGGTCTCCTTGAAAATCTCCATCTTTTTTGTTTTAGTGTTGAGGTTTCTCCACACCCTCCTCCTTTCTTTCATTATCATCTCCCCATTGTCTTCCACCAAGATTTCCTTAATCTTCCCCTGTGGTGAAGAGATAGAAGGGAAGGGGCCCAAAACCTTAGGGGTTTGATCTTTTCTCTCTTCCAATAGTGAATCCTCCTCGACCTTCCATTTCTTGGGGTTCACTAGTAGAATAGTAATGTCCTCCCCCTTTTTCTCTTCCTCCAATTCCATTTCCTCTTCTTCTTCCTTATACTCCTCCTCCTCCTATTCCACAGGTTTGGGGTTAAGCCTTGAGGGCTCTTTCTGCTAGGAGCAATGTTGGTTGAGGGAGAAATTTTCTCCCCTCCCTTAGGCTTCTTGCCTTTCGAAGGGGTGTTATCCTCTTCTTCTGAGCTTAGACTTTGAACTTCCTCAGAATAAAAATAATTTGAGCTCCTAGTATCCTCTGAAGCATCCCCAGAGTAACCTAAAGATTTGCCCCTAGTCTGAGTCTTGAGAAATTCATAGACTAGAAGGAGCAAACCCTCATGAAGGGTTGGGTTTGCATTGGGTTTCTTCTTGAAACTCTCAATGCCCTTTACTCATTGAAGTAAACAGATAAAAAGGAAAGGAAATTTTTATGCCATGTCTAAAAAAATTTAACAGAACAAAGTGGTGTGTTTTGACCCTGTCAAATCTAGTATCCAGAGATATAAATTCAATAACTACCCTTAATACATACCTCCATAACTTTTTTATCAACTCCATTTCGTAGTACGTCTCGACCTTCACTAACTTCTTCCTTTATTCCTCATCCTTCACAAAATCTTTGACTACATTAGCTGACATTTTGTTATCCCTGTAAAATTTTATCCCCTCCATGGGTATCTCTATGACTTGTGCTATCATTCCCACATTAACCTGGTGAGAGACCCCATTGATTTGAACATACCCATTCTTCTAGGTGTTCACCATGAGCTTGGTGAATCTCCTTATAAAAAATGTGGAGTTTTTCAATGTACCTTGCTATTCCACCCTTTTCTAGTTTGTTCTAGACCTTTGTTATTTTCCTCCATTTTTTCGCCTCCTTGGTTGGCTCCTTCTTGCTCTTGTCCCCAACCATCTTGACCTCTTGTTCGAAAATCCTGCACCATTTCTTTGTTCCTTCATAGACTTCAACTTCCTGAGATTCTCGTATCCCTAAATCATTTTTACCTTTGGCTATTTTAATGGAGGATGGCAAAGCAACCCATAAAATGTTCCACAAGTATGCGAAATGATGGAGAGTTATTACCTTCCCATGATTTTCATTAACATCTTGTCTTTCATGCAAGCTTACAAATCTTTCCATAATTAATATTAGATTGCCTTTGTACTTCCCTAGATACATTCCAGCATTATAATATCTTTCATGACCACTAAAAAGTTGTCACTTTTGTGCCACATCATCGTTGTGCTTTTGGCTACCGCCTCATTCACAAATCAATTTGTGACTGAGTTGGCCTCTCTATACACATGGCCGATGTGGACCCTTTTGAATTTTCCCAAGTCTAATTGAATCTCCTCCACCACATTTGCGATGGTCCAGGAAGGCTGAGAGCAACCTTTTAAACAATTTATTATATTTAAAAAGGTTCTCAATCCCAGTCGCCAAAGCCAATTTGACAATATGACAAGCTGCACTGGCCTCCATGAAGTGGTTCATCTGAGTCCCTAGGGGATAGGAAAAGGCCACAACACCAATCCCATGACCATTTCTTATAATTCCTCCATAGCCAACAGAGTTTGGATTCTCTTTGGCTACCCCATCGAAATTGGCTTTATGCCATTCTTCTGGGGGGGGGGGAGCCACTTAGCCTCCTGTATTTTCCTCTCCCTATCGTTTTTCTTTTCGATGCTATTTCCTCCTTCTTCAATGTCTCCCCCCTTTTTGATGGCAAAGTTCTTCTTCATAGTGCTATCAATTTTATCTGTAATAACAAAATCAGGGGTTTCCCTATCTTTGAAGATACAATTATTTCTCTCTTTCCATATTCCTCAATAGAAATGTGGAAGAGACCAGAAGCATATCATCTGTGTCTTCAATCATTTATGTATACAATTCCATTGTCTGAAGAAATCCTGGATGTTGGTTGGTTTAACCAACTGACCTCATAGTCCCTAGTCATAAGATCCCATACCTCTGAGGAGTAGGGGCAATGAATAAATAGGTGGTTAACCATCTCCAAATCATGCTTACAAATGTTGCACCTATTTGGGATAATCAGAACCCTCTTAGCCAGGTTATCTAAAGTAAGAATTTTTTCTTGAAGAAGTAGCCAGAAGAATATATTGATTTCAGAGTGAGGCCAATCATCCAAGCCTTTGCCCAAATGGGTTTCTCCATCCTATTCCACAATGAGAAGTAGCTTGAAGCAACTGAATATAACCCATTGGAATTGTCTCCCCATATAATTTTATCCCTCTTGTTATTAAGGATCATGGCATTCCGGATAGTCATTAGTGGTTTGAGATCCTGGGAAACTAGGGACATGTCTTTCTATCCCTGATCAGCTTTGTAGCCACTAACTTTTAGAGAAAATATTCTTATACATGTAATCTATGAAGGGACCCTAACTTAACCAATTATCCTGCTAGAATAAGATACTTTCACCATTGCCTACTTTCCACTTTGCCTTTGATTTGGCCAAATATTTTTCCTTAAGGATCTCATTCTAGATAAAGGATCCATGTGGAGTATTAGCTTTAGAAAATATGAAGCTGAGTGATTGCCTTCTCAAGTACTTCACCATGATATCCTACCATTCTCCATAGCTTTTAAAAATGCTATAGATCTACTTCACTAATAGAGCATTGTTGAGGTGTCTAATTTTCCTAATACCTAGACCACCATAGCATTTAGGAAGGCAAACATTGTCCCATGCCACTAAATGATATCTCTTGTTCTCTTCAACCCTTGTCCACAAAAGGTCCCTCTGGATTTTCTCCATTCTATCAACATGTTTAACTAGGATTCCAAAAAGGTTGAGAGCATAAGTTGGGAGGTTTTGAAGAGTTGATTTCACCAAGGTATATTTACCTGCTTGACTGAGGGTAGCTCCTTTCCAACTTGCCAGCTTCTTGTTGAATCTATCAATAATACCATTCCAAAAAGATTCTAGAGGTTTTGACCCTAGTGGAATTCTAAGATAACTAGTTCGAAGAGATCCCACACCACATCCCAGGATTCAAGCTATTTTTCTTTGTCGTTCAATTGGGGTGTTAACAAAGAAGATCGAGCTTTTTTCCCAATTAATAGACTAGCCTGTACCCCTCGTGTAGGTATTTAGAAAGCATTTTAACACCTTAGCCTCTTGAACCATGGCTTCCCTGCCCAAAATAGTGTCATCCACAAATTGTTGATGGGTGAATGAAATTTATTTGGATGATGGCTTAAGACCATTTAGGCTCTGATCCTATCTTTTCCTCAGGATTAACCTCCCAATACACTCAGCCATAATATGAATAGAATAGGGGATAAAGGATCACCCTATCTAAGCCCTCTCGAGGGGAAAAGGAAATTCGAGGGAGCACCATTGACTAAAATGGCTAGAGAGGGGGTGGAGACAAGTTGAAGAATTAGTTTACAAACCTGGACATCAAATCCAAAAGCCTAGAGAACATCCTTCAAGAAGTCCTAGTCCACCCTGTCATAGGCTTTTGATAGGTCTAGCTTGAGAAAAAAGCCTTCCCTCTTCCCAGCTTCCAAGGAGTGAATCACCTCATGAACCATCATTATTGAGTCTAAGATCTGTCTCCTTGAGACAAAGCCAGTTTTCTATGGAGAAATAATCAAATGGAGAACACTAAGAATCCTGTTGGTCAAAACATTTGAAATGATTTTATAGAAAGAATTACATAGGCTAATGGGTCTGAATTTATCCATTGAGTCAGCCCTCGGGGTTTTTGGAATTAGCACCAAAAATATGGCATTAAGTTCCTTAAAAAGATTCTTGGCCCCAAAAAATTCTTGCACTGCCTTCACCACATCCCCTTTGACCACCTCTTAATATTTCTAAAAAAAGAATGTCGGGAATCCATCTGGCCTTGGAGCTTTATCAGTAGGAAGAGATAAAAGAGCTTGATAAATTTCCTGTGAAGTGGGAATAGCCTTAACATTGAATTATGATGGTCCTATAATAGATTGGGGATTGAAGTCAAAATATCCTCTTGATCTTTTAGTGAAAGTGAAGAGTCCTTAGAAAGAAGTGAAGAAAATAAATGCACTGCTTCATCCGCAATCTCATTATCCTTTGTCAAGGTGGTATGCTCCCTCTTAATACTCAAAATCATGTTATGTGCTTAGTGCTTTAAGGTGGAGAGATGGAAGAACCTGGTATTCTGAACACCCTCTTTGAGCCAATTGACTCTAGATATTTGCTTCCAAAAGTGCTCTTCCCTACTAATGATATTATGGAGTTCAGATAGGATAGACCTTTCTTTGATCCTATTTTGATCATTATATCCTATTGTGGATAACGTTGGCTTACAACTTATTCATTTTATTATTTAAAAACATTATTGTGGTTTCACAGTGGCTTTACCTCTTCCAAATGAACCGTGTTGGAATGCATATTTATCAACTGGAAAAAGCATTGTCTTCTCCATTGTAGATTTCATGCATTGAGAGAACATCAATGATGAATTATATGCCAGCAAATGGAAACAAATGTGGTCAACCATGAACCTATTTTTCTACCATGAATAGTAAAGAATCTCTCAACTGAATTCATACATGGATAATAGAGAATCCAATCAAGCATTGTTGCTAAGGAGATGAGATAGTCTCACATGAAAATCAGAATCACTAAACTCCAAATCATTTCAAATATTGTTTGCAAACCACATTGGCCGATGATAATACTATTGCTACAAATAACAAAACATCGACTATTCTTAGCACAAAACTATAAGATTGCATTCAATTTTGGTATATTGTTATACCAACTATTATTTGAATGGTCAATATCATCGAAATAGTTGCATAATTGTTTCAGCTGCGTATATATAAGTAGCATAACACAAGTTGAAATGTATCATTGTTCCCTCTTTGTTAAGTTTGAGGAATAAAATAATAGTTCCTCTAATTAGCCTTACATAGAACATCAAAGTTTCTTCAACTCACCTTGCAGACTAGAGAAAGGGCCCACGTTCGGTGAGGCTGTTAATATTGTGAGTTATTTTGGATTGTATGTGGTGATTTATGTAGCTCACATTTTATTTGTTTGAGTTCTTTAATAGAATAAGACTTTCCTTCATTTCAATAGTTAGTTTCATAAATAGTTTTGCAGACATATTAATATTATAGTTGGGTAAGATAGATTATCGCATTCATATTATTATAAAGATTATTAATAACACCCAACATATTCTAAATTTGCTATCATATTAAGAGATAAATTAATATAGCAATATCATATTTATATTAGTAAATTATTATATTAGATTAGTTATATGCCCGATGTTGGTATTGTTTCTTCTAGATTAGTTAAATTTGTGATTAGTTACATTTGTCATCCTCATAGTTATTAATGTTTCTAGTGTTCCTGTCGCCAAGAAGTGATAGTTCCCGTCACAGGGATTTCTTTAGTTTTCCATAGATTCAATTTTGCATGTTGTAGTTGCATTCATAATCCCTCATCTCACAACTCTCATCCCTTGATGACATACTGCTTGGACATCTTTCGCAAGCTTATGCTCTCGGATTGACACGTATAGACCAACTGAAATTCATCATAAAATTGTTAATTATTCTCTTCTTATTTACCCCAGTGTTGGCCTATTAGTTTTCAGTGCTAATGGACCTATTGCTATAACCCAGGGAGCAACAATGATTGTTCTAGCAAGGTATGGTGGGAAATTGACAACTGGAGGAGTAGTTACTCCATGTAGGGCTAATACCTGGCAAGTAGTATGTGAAGAACTTTTATTTCTAATAGGTGAAGATGGTCTGCTCTGACTTTTCTTTTCACCTTTTAGCCTTGAAGGGTCTAGGATAGGGAAACCAAGTTCTTTGAGGTTTTCAAAAATAGGGTCTTTCCCACCTTTCTCTTTGGTGCTTCTAAGGAACCTTGCTTGTTCCAAGATGCTAAATTATTTTTTCCTTCGGGCTTGATGTTCTAACTGTCTTTCTACTCTTTGGACTTCTCTTCTTTGAATAGCTCTTTCTAATGCTTCAACCCTAGATTCCTCTTCTTCTAATACCTGACTTGTGTTTTTGTAGTGCTCTGTGTTCCTCCTATGCCTCCAAACAAATGTATTAAGAGATGAGATTATATCCCCTTGGTCATCTTGAAATCCAAGATTAGGTTGGAGCATTGGGACTATGTTTTCATGAGGTAGTACCATTTTCCCTCATGTTATAAGTCAAGTAACTGTTCATATCCCTAGTAAAGTCACCACCTAAATTGTTGGTAAAAAAATTGTTCTTTTTTATTTAACTCTTGTATACCCAAATTTGTGAACAATATCTAGCTACAATAGTTGGAAATTTGCTTCTAAAAAGGACTAACTTTCCTCTAAATTATTAGGTACAGCTCCCTATTGTAGATTTTTAATCAATCATGTTTATTTCTAAATCTAAAATAAGGTATGTTCTTAACCTAAGAATAGGAGAGGTGAACCAAACTAGGCCTAAATAGGATCTAACTCAGGCAAGGAATAGTTTTAGAAGGTTAATTAAGTTATGAACTCACAAATCTTATGAATTCATAAGGCTTATCAATTCAAAAGTGCAAACTAACTAATGCTAAAATAATTCAGTAGGAAACTAATTATAGAGAAAGAAGACTTAACGTGAAAGAAAACACCTAAGATATTTCTCTTGAACCTATGATGACAATACTTATCATATTTAGTTTGCTACTTCAAAACAGGGGAATGAAACTATGTTTGTTCCTTGTTTTAATGCAAACAAAAGAGAAAACATAAAATTAACATTTAACATAATAGAACAAAAAATAATTGACACAAAATACCATTCAATTGGCTTTGCAACATCAAGTATTTCACACAAAAAATTAGACGACCTTTTTATTAATCTTTTATTCCAATACATATAGGATTCCAATATAACTGTTACAAAGAAAGTTTAATCGGTTCATCTTCTTAAAAATGACAAATGACAAGGAGCTAGTTTGTTGATTACAATGATTACATCAAAATATGAAAGGGGCAAAATATGAACTACTTTGCCTTCTTTTCCTTTCTACTTTTGTCCTATAGGCCTTAGCCGCTACAATGATTCGAATTAATTATTCATGCCTTTGAACATGTACATTAGTATATCTCAAGAGCCATTTAGAATGCTCTCTAGCCAAATCTTTGACAGCACTCAAACGGTCTTGCATTTCCTCCATGGCTACGTGTACACACCCGCTAGGTTTTTGAAGTTCAGAAATTCTATCCTCAGGACTAGAAGTTATCCCTATTAGATTGTCTATGAAGTTGGAGAAATTTGTTTGCATAAAGGTTACTCCAATGATTCCCTTTCCTTGCCCACCAGTTTTTGAGTTTGTATGCAAACCTCTTAGGAGTTCATAATCTCTATCTTGATCCTCCTTCACTTTCTTTTTAGTTTCTTCAAGCCCTTCTTCTACTGCCATGATCATTTCAGACTTGAATTGCATGCTCTAAAACCACTCAAATAAAGGCTCATCTCCTTTAGGTAGGATCTTCACCTCGATAGCCTCTTTTGCCTTCATGTGGATAATCATCTTTAGTAGAGAGACACAATCAATGTTATCTTTCTCTGTTTCCATCCTTAATCTTCACTCTTAGTTCTCTCCACAACCAAGGTGGCTCTATTTGCTAAAATGTTATCTTTCTCTGTTTCCAACCTCAATATTGCATTTCCAATTTGTTCTATAATCGAACATTTGTAGTAGTAGGATCCCTAGTAATAGGCATTCTAGAGATGTTTGCAAAAGGGGTAACCAATTGCTTGATGAAGCCATTTAGTTCTTGTATTTCCGCCTTCATCTTGACCTTTGAAAATTTAAGGCTTTCTAGTTGTCCTTCAATTACCTCATTTGTTGACTTCCATAAGCCAACTTTGGTATCATGTTTGGCTTCCCTGAGATCCACCAAATGCAAGGTAAAATCATTAGTAGACATATCCTTGATTCTTCCCTCTTTGGTAGGCTTTGCTAACTCCATGGTTAGATGCCCTATTTTGAGATCTTGTCTGAGAATGGACAAAGCCTTCTACTTCTTAAAACCTTACTTAATGTTGATCCAGAGTGGATAGCAAGAGATAAGGTATCCTTTTTGGGGACTCCTTCATCTTTTATTTTTCTCTTCCTGTCTAGAGTATCCTCCAACCATGAATCTATGCTTATCACTTTGGAGGCCATTTTAAGGGAATCTATGCTAAACATTTTTCTTTTGACCAGAGTGATTACTTTCATGGTCAAAGAGAAAGGATTCTTTGGAGCCTGTGAAATGAGCTTTTAAGAATCTTGGTCTTTCTCTGCCTCCAAAGTCTTCTTTGTTGCCTCATCAGATTCAATGGATTCGTTGTCACTGCTTCCTCCATCTCCTAAATCTTACCTGCACTTGAGGACTACTAGATTGGAGAAGTGTAGCACTTATAGATGGAACTAGGCTACTATGAGGTGAGGGGATTGGAGTGGTCACACCATCTTTAGGATCTTCCACTTTCTTCTTCTCGACTTCTAATGGAGCTCCAATCATTGGGAGGGAGCAATCATGACAAGTTTTAGCCAAAGGAAAATTTTTTTTGGGAGGTTGATCACCTTCACCTAATGGTTGGGTCAGTCCTTGAGTGATAGCCAAGGTTCCACTTGATGTGCCACCTTGAGAGGAAGAGGTTGTGGCAACTATTGGAGAAGCTTGAGTACATGTACTTTTACTTCAACTCCTTCTAGCTATGGTCCATTTGACCCATTTCTTGGTCCTCTTGATAATCTAGGCCATCATTGTATATAAATCCTCTCTTGCATCTTCATAAGGTTTGGAGCTAATAGGAGTATTTCTTAGCTTTTTCAAATAGGTGTTACTATACATATTTTGGTCATCATCCTCTACTCCTTCAACATTAATATTAACCTTATACATCTTCACTTGATCCACTATCAGCCTGGCAAAGGCATGATCATGAATCTCAAACTCATACTTGGAATCAACCCAGTAGTCTTTAATGGTAGTGATATGTTTGATTACACTTCCAATCTACAACACTTCCCTTGTATATCCATTCGGATCAAACATGGGCCTTAAGACTCCATACATCTCCAATTTGTATTTCATTTCAAACACCTTTAACATGTTCTTTGCATCAGAATGAGAGTCACAACTAAAAGCTCCCACCTTCATAGGAAATTTGTGCCCTTTCTTCTTCAAACTCCAGCTCAATACTTTCACTTGGATTGCTTGTCACATGATCTCAATCAACACAATCATATTGCTAGGATACCTTGGCAGCTTCAAGGGAAAACCATCAAAAGCTACAAGATACAAATATGAAAAGGATGAGAATTGAATGAAGTAACTCCCGAATTAGCTAATGGTTACCATGGCTTTAGGGCTAAATCTCCTCTCTGGACATCCTTATAGCTCCCTACAAATTCTCATGGTGAAATCATCATTAAGTCTTATACACTCTGCATAACTATTTTCCAATTGTAAACATGGGTAGAATTCATAAGACTTCATGTCATCAGGAAAAATTTCCACCCTTGGGAGGCCTAGCCATAATTGTAAAGAAGCTAACATGTAAATGAGGAAGGAGGACATGTAAAATGCGTTGTAGAATTTTGCAGCACTAAGATCATTGGACATAATCTCACTTACCTCAAGAGTCCAATCGATATATTGGGTGTTAGAGCAGATGTCTTGCACGAAAAAAAAATATTGCTCAACAAAGTTTAAAGCTTCTACCTCACCTTTCAATCTGTGTAAGAGGACCAAGATGTCAATAATCTCAGGTGTGAGATTAGTCCCAAACAGAGTCTTAGGAACCTTACTCTTGGCACTTTGTGGTTTTTGGAACTAGGACTGCATAATTTTCTTTCTCCAAATCATCTTCTTTGTGGAGAACTCAAAAATGGCCCCTCCAAATGTCAAATCTAAAAATTCCTCTTGTTGTGGAAGTTGTAGGTAGTTCACCACAGTTTTCCTGTTAATGGAGATCAATATTGTGTCATCTGGTAGTACAATTTGTTTGGTGTCTGGGTTGTAATAATTTATACATTCATACATCAACTCTAGAGCTTGGACTGCCACTAGAAAACCAACTACTTCAACCAACCCACATCCTCAAAGCTTCTCAGTAATGGGATGGATTGGCTCCGACTTCACTCTCTTTTGAAAATCTTACATGTCATAGAAAGGAAGAGAAGTATCCATGAAATTCTACAACAAAGACTTAATTCCGTTCAACCTGTCAAAACCTACAAATCTAGTTGCCATTCTATTTGAAAATGAATTTTGAATCCAAAAAAGGAAAAGAATAGAAAATGCATAGATATTGGCTTTTTTCGAAAAAATTGTGCAAATTAATAGAATATCAGTTCAAGAAAGAGTGGTAGTTTTTGTAATTGTTCATGTTTCCATCTATATTGGAGCTTCAATTCATCTGTTGATCTTCATATTTTGCACTACATGAATGAATTGAAGGAGAGATCCATTGAAATAGCAAATGTGTGGTTCTAGCATATGTCTCAGTGTCTTTTCACTGTTTTGTTTGCCCAACGGTAACTTTCTATCTTCCCATACTTACTTCCCTATTTCCTTTAAGTTTTAGGAAGTTACCAATAGAGTACCCCATGGGAAAATATCCGCTGAGTTGAATTTTGGCACATATAGTCTTTCCTATAGTTATTAGATTCTTTCTACTACCATATTGAGATGCCTTATGCATAAAGTGTAGGTTGAATCTGCCTATTAACTTGATTTTCTTTAAAATTTGGGGACTTGTCATCATGGGTTGAAAACCCGCTGAGGAGAAGACAACTTCCATTTCTCTACCCATGCTTCCTTTTTGGTTTACCTTTAGACTATAGTCTTTTTTAGGTTTAGAAATGTCTAAAGGGATTGCAAAAATTCATTAGGGACCCACCTTTTGTTTCTTTTCCTTCAGAATTGCCTTTTGTGAAAAATTGACTTCATGGGTTGAAAACTCGTCGAAGAGAAGTTGATTTTGAGTTTTCCACCTAGAATGATTATGAAATTTGTGACAGATTCTGAACATTTCCTAAGGTGGAAAAATGTAAAGGAAACATGAATTTTCTATAGGGCACCTTACCATCTTCTTACTTTGATCTAAATGCATCATTTGTGGTCTTCACAAGGAATCATCTTCATGGGTTGAAAACCCGTCGAGGAGAAGACGATGTCTGGATTTCCACAAGCTTTTGTTCTTATTGAGAAAGTGATGACCTCAAGCAGATAAAACTCTATAAATGATCTTTGTATGAGCAACGTGAATCTCCATTAGATTAGGCACTAAGTTACCCGTATGATCAACTCAACACAAAGGGAAAACCACTCGACTATGAAATGCAAAGAAGGGAAAATGGAGAAATCCGATGGAGATTCATTCCACCTAAGGTCGCTTAGACTTAGACTCAAACACAAATACAAATTCACTAAGACACAAGTAATCACTTTTATTGCTTGAGTAGAGGATGAAAAGTGGGGCAACACACATCTCATTTCTTGAATAGTTGAAACTCTAATTGCATAAATAGGAAGAGGAGTTCTTAATACCTTACTAACTACTATCACATCATCTATTTTTCTTCCTATAACTCAAAGTGCACTCACACTTGCTTTTGATTCTTTCACTATAGTTGGCAATGTTTTCATCTTCATTCTTTCTCATCTAATCAAATTGGCCCCTTAAACTTTTGACTTTAGCTCTCCTCACATTTTCATCTCCTCCATAGATACTTTGTAGCTTGTTCCACATTTCATGAGCAGTAGGACAATCTTTGACTTCATCAAATTTAGAATATTTGAGAGCAGAAGCAATGTCAATCATCATTCTGTTGTGATTCCTTTTATCTAACATTTGATCTATAGCCAAAGGATCAAGAGGTGAAACATACTGGTTCTCAAGAAGCTTATACATGTATCTCTAATGGTTCCCAAATGCATCTTCATGAGTTCCTACCATGCTTTTAAGTTATCTCTGTTCAACTTAGGAATCTCTCTTCTAGAAGACATCTTGATCTTTAGCTTAGGTCCTTGAAACCTTTTCTACAAGCATCAACAACTCTGATACCAATTGTTGGAAACATAAGAGGAGTAACTGAGAGGGGAGGGGTGAATTAGTTACCACTAAAAAAATTCCAAATCCTTTAGATGTCAATATAAACTTCTTATTAACTCAAATCCTTTCACAACTCAGTTAGAAGTAGATGTTCATTGTAACTCAATTAACAAAGCAATCTTGAGATATTAATGTGTATTAACTTTTAGTAACTTTGTTGCAAAAAGATAAAGTAGTAAGAAAATAACATGAACACATGAGACACCAAGATTTAACGTGGAAACCTAATTTGGGAAAACCACCAATGCAACTAGTTACAACTTTTCACTCTTTTGAAGTGAGCCTTTTTAGGAGCCAACCATGTTAAAGGTTACAAAAAACAATGTTAGGTGTGACCCTGTTAAAGGGTTTGAATCACCCTATTAGGAGTGGCCTTGTTAGAGGTCTTAAGAAACTTCAATCTAGAAATGCCACCTTGTTAGAGGATTTACAAAATGACTGTTAAGTCAACTCTGTTAAGAGATTTCTTCACTGCTACAATTGTTAGAGAGTAACAATGATTGACTTGATTAATGAAGCAACTAATTTGTAGATTCAGATCACTCTTATGTCTTATCCTTTGGATCCTCCTTGATTAGAACAATCTTTGTAGCTCTTTGGATGTTATGCTCTTAATCGGATATCCTTTTTTATTTGCATTTTATCTTCTTTCACAACTTCCATATCTCAATCTAGAACTTGACCTTTCATATATATGAAACCCAATGTCAAGTTGGCTTGAATACCTTTACAAATAAACAATTAACATCCACTAAGTTGGCTTACATAAATAAAACAATAAATGAAAATGTTTTGTTGTAAGTTGATTGATACTGAAACTAGGTCACTCGATTACCACTAAGTTCCTTGGTAACCAACCTAACTTAGCTTACACTAAACCCCTTTGGTAATTGACTTGACTCGGTTAACAATTAAATCTTTCAAAAACTGACCTAGCTCAGTTTGCACTTGATCACTGAACTTCTTCTAAACTTCTACTCGATTGATACTAGAGTCTTCTAAGCTTGGTCACTACTGATAGTGCTTGGTTAGAGTGTAACATTAATGACAATATACAATTGAATAATTATTTTCAACAGTCATATCTCACTAAAGTGGGGGCTAAATCTGCCATCTTAAATTGGACACACTTTGATTTAAGACCTTTTAGCTCCTCTTTAGTGTGTTTGTATTTCATATTCACACCTTAAGCACACACTTTAACTCTTTTCTCCTCTTTCTCTCCTCTTTCTCCTAGACAAAACTGAGGTAGGACATAAAAAATCCTCCTTGATTTCCCTCCTTTACATATTCACTACATTAGGACCTAATCTATAAGTATCCTCTATTTTTAGGACCTCAAAATCCCAGATTGGATCTCTAAAATGACAATCTGACACACTTATTCCATTACTAACCCTTGCTAGCCTTGAATTTAGATAGGAATACCTTGAAGGTTGACCTTCTAGGCTAAGTTGACCCAAGTCAACTTGGTTGAGACTAGGTTGACCCAGGTTGATGTAGTCTTGGGGTTTATGTTGAGTAAGGGCTTGGTAATGTTCATAAGGCATAACACTTGGTGAAGGTTTTGCAAATGGGGTTGTAAGCTTTGGGTTTAACCATGGAGGAAACTTCATAGTTAAGCATGCTTAGGCTAGAGTAGTACTGGGATGGGTGACCTCCCAGGAAGTCTCGATGCTTCACCCTTGTGAGCATCACCTAGATCCAATGAGTGCTAAGTGTTCCATTTATTCTCATGACATATGGATTCATGTTGAATCACTACTCATGAAACATGGGGCAATGAGTTTGGCGCAAAATCACACAGTTAAATCCTAATAGCAATATCACAATTTGACTTGATGTGGAAATTATCTCCTACTTATCAATTGATGAGCTTAAGGGGCTTTCTAATGAATGGTTTATAAGGCACAACACTTGTTGAAGGTTTTTCAAATGGGGTTGCAAACTCTGGGTTTAACCATGGAGGAAACTTCGTAGTTAAGCACGCTTAGGCTGTAGTAGTACTAGGATGGGTGACCTCCCAAGAAGTCCTGGTGCTTCACCCTAGTAAGCATCACCTAGATCCAATGAGTGTTAAGTGTTCCATTTATTCTCATGAGAGATGGATTCATGTTGAATCACTACACATGAAACATGGGTCAATGAGTTTGACTCAAAATCACACAGTTAAATCTTGATAGCAATATCACAATGTTTAACTCCTCCAATAAAATCTTGATTCTGTAGTTAGCCCTTGTGAAGTAATTTCATGAAATATTCTATAGAAAGGCATTCAATTCTCATTTGTGCATGAGAGGAGCAAGGAGAAAGAAGGTGTGGACACCCTGATATGATGTAAAGCAATTGCAAGGTGAAAGCAAGGGTTGGTTTCTTATGCTTCATTGCAAGTGAGGTTATTATTCCTCATGAAGCATTCAAACGAAAATATATCAAACATGGAGTTGTGAAAGGATCTTGAAGATGGTTAGATTAATTTAGCCTTGGGGGTTTGGTATGATTTCTACATCATGCTTCATATCTGATTCTTTGCACCTTCATACATTTACATACATTCTACATACATGCTAGGGTTTCACTCATAGAGTAGATTCTTAGCATTTTAGCATCTTTACATTCTAGATCTATAAATCTAGGGAACACACATTCACAAAACATTTTTTCCTAATGGCTATTCGTGGAGGTGGAAACCACCAAAATAAGGAGTTGGCTAAGGCAAACCCTTTTATAGCCACCCACACACAAAAAACTTGTTATAGATTTGCAAGATATCAATGAAAGGTTTACAAATCTGAGACCTACTTTTTTGGGATCTTTTTAGAGAAGTCAATTTCAAGTCACCAAAATACGTCAGCCTAGTTGTAGGACATCTTCCCAAGTTGACCTAGTCCTTCAGTCTACATTTTTAGGGAGATTTTTGGGTTTCATTCCTTTCATCATTTTATTTGGAGATCCACAATCAGAAGTTTAGAAATAATTTAGATCTACAAGTTTTGAAGAAAAATTACATCTTCCTCTTCATGTTTCAAGGTGAGTACCTTATCCTTTATTTTCTCTCTTAGCATACATTTACTTTTAGATCTCTATTGGGCTATTTGTATATATTTCAGATCTATAGTTGTCATATCTTTTGTTTATATTGCATGAAAGAGAACTTGCTAGCGTACTTCCTTGACAAGTTTCTAGACTTTGTATTGGCATCCCTTTATCCTTTTTGGGGTTTTCCAATTCAAATTTAGGGCTTATTGAGGGTTATGCTTAGAAGCTCCTCTTTCTCTTGTCTTGAATGACTCAGGGAGAAAGTGTTCAACTTGTCTAGTCTTGTTTGCATTGCTATCATTGGTGTCATTTTCCTCTTGAATAGCTTGGACCTCTATTTGTGGGGGTGTTAGGAGCTTTACATCCTTAGCTTATGTTATCATTATGTGGATTAAATATAACCATCATTTATATACTTAGTCAATTTTACAATATTTAGATTTTTCCTACTTCATCACATAGAGTTCTAATTTAATGTGATTGATTAATATTTAAGTGCATCAATTTTTCCCAAATTGGTTGTATTTAGTGTTATCTAATGTGATGCTATGTATTAGTGTTGTAATGAACATAAGAGTAGCTTTAATATAGTTTAATTTGAGTTTTCCTCTTAAGGAGGTTGTCTATTTGAAGATGTGTGTAATACTTTGAATTTGTTCATGAATATAAACATATTTATAGTTTTCCACGTCTAAATAAAATAATTTTTTTTTCTATGTCATTGATAATATTTTCTTATTTTTTGCTTGAAAAATTGTACCTTGGTATTTTTTTTCCTAAGACAATGTCAAGTGATCACTTTAAGATTATGGTTAATTTATTTACCAAGCAAGTCAAGTTGAGCTCTATGATAATATAATTATACCAATAGCCAATGCAACATTAAATAAAAATGTTAAAGTTCAAGGAATGCCTTATATGCCTCTTACTCCTAAAATGTTATAAACTATACAAACCTCAACTATTCAATTATAAAACCTCATAAAAGAAGTATAAAGTGAAATAAATTGAATCTTAAAAATATGTAAGGCTAATAAATTAACTTTAAATGAAAAACCTAGAACATGAAAGCTATGTATGCTTAACAAGATTTATGTGAGTCATTTGAAAATGAAATTAGATATGTGTTAGATGGAAAAATGATTTGGTTGTCTTACCTTGAAATATGATGTTCACATAACAAAATTTCTTTTTTTCTTGGTCTCGAAGGGTATCCCCGCAACCCAAGCCCAACGAGTTCCCTTTATAGGGCGAGCTTGGGATGAGACTAGTCCTTTCGGCCATGAGATAACCATCACTACCCCCAACTTTCCATGGTAGGGTAATTCCAGGCTACAAATCGTATTTGAGACTATGGGGATCTAACCACAATCTCAAACCAATTCCCCTAACCCATGGGGGCAACAATTACATAACAACATTTCTAATAAAAGATTACTAACCATTTTTTTAACATGACAATGAATTAGGGTTGAGACAATTGAACCCTTAAAATTTGAGAAGTTGGGATAAATCATTACTAACCCAGTCCTCTTAGAGACAATTGTTTTTGTTTCCTATGATCATGTCCTTTTTAAAGTCAAGTTTTCCATATTTATAATAAATATTCATATGATGTCATTTGAAGTAAGAAAAAGAAGGGAGGCACTAACAAGCACATGTGGAACTTTTTAAAGGGTTGAATCTTAATACTTCCCCATGCCTTAATCAAGCCTCATGGTTGAATCGTTAATAGAAGTAAAAGATAGATAGTGGATGAGAATAAATACTATGGTAAGAATGAAAATGAATGTCTCTAATTCAATTGTTGATTTATTAATGCAAGTAATTATTATGTAAAGTATATTTTGATTGCAAGGCTTGAAAATGGATGCCACACACACACACACATGGAGATGGGGGCAGGGAGGGAGAGAGAGAAGGGGGGAGAGGGGGCTACCTACAAAAGAAGACAAAACTATAAAGTATTGGACAATATCTTGTGATATGCTATACTATACAAATGAACTATAATGATGCCTTTATATGAGTTTTCAAATCTTATACCTAAAATGGTGTGTAATGATCAACTAATAAGATTGACAACCTTGCAATGAAAAAAATTGTAAGTTAAAACTCAAGTCAATGGACACTTCTTAGTTGGTGAAGTTGAATGGATCTTAATGTGCTCTTCAGAAATCAAGTCTTGTTAAGTGTAAATATCCGACATCACAATAAAAAAGGCTAAGTTTTTTAAAATTAGCTAAAAAACTTCAACCTAGATTTGTACTAAAATATATAATAGCTAAAACAACTTTTGTAAACAAAAGACTTTCCATAAAACAAGTTATATTTAAGTTAATACTTAAAATCTCTTCAAACAACAAGAATGGACAATCATAACTACATTCAAGATAAACATACCACTCAAAATTGAATTAGTCAAATACAAAACAAGACAATATGACAAATATAAGTGATATACCAAATCATAAATTAATGCACACCCAAATGATTGAGTTTTATACTAAAATCATGCGTCCAAAACAAGAAAGTTCATAAAGTGGTGTACACCCAGGAAGAGACAATAAGGTGATGGCATTCGACTTATGACCCGTTTCTTCCAGTCGACTGGTGATTATAGCCGACGCGTTTGCGCGTAAGAGATGCTCTCTTCCTTCAAATACGCAAAGATTAGTTCAAAATAGAAGTAATTTCAACATCTTGAATGTGCGTACAAAGACAAGGCAGTGAGAAGCTAGGTAGGTAGTAAAGCTGTTTAGTGCATGAAAGCTGTATTACCCCCATATCACTGTCACATGCCTCTTTTTTTTTCCATCTACTATTGAGAAAGGAAAATGACAGATAGAGTATCAAGATTCATTCACACAAAAGCCCAAGAACCGGAAGTGTAAGATCTGAGTGATGACGATCAAAACCCACATAAAATATTCACACAACAATCTTAAAAAACTCCCCGCCGACACTCTAACCCAGCCCTAAACGTGCGGGATGCGGTGGGCGGTCCCAAGAAGAGTCATTGTTAACTGGGGTTGAGAAATTAAACCCCACCTGCCCCCACCTGAGTCTGCAGTGCATTGTGTAACGCCTTACTAAGCTGGGATTATAGACCGAGTTTTACTGTTTGTAGGTGTGGACTTAAATTGGTTGTTGGTATATGTTTTTGGTTGGAAGGGTGTAGAGGTGAAGAGACGGAGTTGGGGAGCTCAGGGGTTGCTGATCATCTAAGCTAAGACATTTCTCTGGATCAGGAGTCCCCATCATTATGGAGGGGCTGAACTGCAGAAGATGGCGTTTCACATCTCAAATGCTGCTGGCCTTCACTTTAACTCTAGTCTTTGCATTCTGCCCAATTGGTAATCTATTTGACCTCCTACTTGATTTTCGGATCAGCATTTTGTTATCTCGAATTTTACTCCGCATTGGGTTTTTTCATTAGATCTGGTTGCTTTTGAGAGGGATTGAAACTTGTGCTATAATTCATTATCCATTTAGCTGATTTGTTATGTAGGGGTGAAGTTTGTAAGGAGTTAGATCCACTGATCCATTTGTTTGGTGCAGGTGCTTATGACCCACTAGATCCAAATGGCAACATAACAATCAAATGGGATGTCACTAATTGGACTCCAGATGGCTATGTGGTAAGTAGCCGTTCTCTTTCTTGTGTATAAGCCGGGGATTGCATTGATTTTGGAGTTGAATCCATGTATCAAATGAGGGGATTCATTTGGGTTTTGGATACGCACGCATGTCTTTCACCTATTTGCACATTGCAATGGTAAACACAGGGCGTTACATGCAAATACGGTTTATACGGGTTAGCATGTCATGCCGGCTTGGTTACTGGAAAATGTTTTCGGAATGTATGAGTCATATAGTAGTACTCAGACGGGATCTACTAGGTTGTATGGGTGCTCTGTAATGTAAGCACAGATGCAACCAGTGAGATGTCGATCATTTTTTTCATGAGAGGTGCTTTTAGGAATCAGTATACAAAAAAATGGAATCTTCATTGATATGATATTACATATGAACATCGCCCAGTGCTAAAAATATTATTTTTTGTGAACCTAATGAAACTTGTTCGGGGAAAATTGACTCAATAATACCCAGTTGAATTTTGCAAACTCAGCACATAAATCTTGTGTTCCTAGCATCTAATGTTTGGCAAAACTCGTACTGAGATCAGGCTGTTGTAGCAAAACCATCTCATAATTCACACTCGTATGTTGTTAGGATGCTTCATCATTTGAACCTAGATGCATTGCCTGCAAAGTGGACCATTCTTGGCCATGTGAGATGCATTCTACTGATTAGCTACTTATAGAATATGGATCAGTTTTTGTTGACCTGAAATTACATGCGAAAAAATCTTAAATATAAGGACTTCTATCCGAATCATTCTTGTGAACCACTAATGAAACATGGGCAGATCAAGATTATCTTGAATTTGCGCAGTTGAATTTTGCCAGGTCATCATATAGCTTATATTCGATAAGTTTCTAGAGCTAAACAGGAGTTGGAACAAGATCAGGCAGTACTAGAAAAGTCTTTACATAATACATATGTTGTTGTTTGGATGCTCCACCATGTGAACCTAAATGCAAGTGTATAAAGTGAACTATTCCGATTGAAAATAAAGTTTCTAATGAAATATTACACTTAAAATATGTGCCAGTCTTCGTTGATCTGGACTGTGAGCATCACCTTACTGCAACAAGTTCGAAGTGGATTATTCTCCTGAACCAGTGTTCAGGAAACATGGATAGAAGATTTACTCAAAATTACAGTTGAATTCTGCAAAATGATCACGTAGTTTGATTGTTATTGGCGTCTAGTGGTAAACCGCAGTCCTATCAAGTTCAGGCCATTGCATTTGACATTGGTTTGTGGGTTGCAAAAGGAATTAGTTTCACATGCAATCACTGCACGAAGCAATCACAAGTAGGATCTGCATATTATGCAAAGGAAATCAGTCATAAACCCATGACTAGATACAAGCCGCCAGATCCCAATGTAATTTATATATGGGGAAAATCTTTGAAGAGTGATGTCATTTGAGAATCAAATTTATGCAGAGCTAACGGATATCACTCTTGCTCACGTCGGCTGTAGACCTGCATTAACATAGTGTTTAGCACAAAGAAAATACTTTTATATCTGGGTACAGAATATTTATAAGCATAAAACTAGGATTGCTATTCTCTTGACCATGGGCTAAAGTGGTTCTCTGTTTATCTCTGCAGGCCATGGTGACTATGTACAATTTTCAGCAGTACAGACATATTCAGTCCCCTGGATGGACCTTGGGATGGACATGGGCAAAGAAAGAAGTGATCTGGTCAATGGTAGGTGCCCAGACAACGCAGCAAGGAGACTGCTCTCGATTCAAGGGAAACATTCCACATTGTTGTATGAAAACTCCAACTACTGTGGATTTGCTTCCTGGAACCCCTTATAACCAACAGGTTGCTAATTGTTGCAAAGGTGGAGTGGTTGCCTCTTGGGCCCAAGATCCAGTAAATGCTGTAAGTTCTTTCCAAGTTAGTGTTGGTAGTGCGGGGACATCAAATACAACAGTGCGCTTGCCCAAAAATTTTACTCTAAAGGCACCGGGTCCAGGATATACTTGTGGCCCAGCCAAGAAAGTCAAATCCAGTTTATTTCTATCTTCAGATGGCCGCCGGTTCACTCAAGCACTTAGTAAGCTATGGTTCCCTATGCAAATATTCCTGGTTATTAGATTTATTGGGTTCTCTCTTTATGCTAAACATGTGTTGGCAATATAGCATGCTATTTACCTTATGAGTTGAAGTGGGTTTTCCTTTGCAGTGACATGGAATGTGACATGTACATACTCCCAATTTCTAGCCCAGAAAACTCCAACTTGTTGCGTTTCACTGTCATCATTCTACAATGATACTATAGTTCCATGCCCAGTTTGTACATGTGGTTGTCAGAACAATATCACACAACCAGGCACTTGTGTGGAGTAAGTTTTCTTTTTTTCCCCCAGTTATGATTATGTTTTGTATACATTTCGAATATGGTTGTGTGAAATGCTGTAGTACATCATTGAGTACTTGTTATGAATGTGAATCGCCAATATATACACATATGTTGCTGGATCTGTGCATGCTGCTTTAAAGGCTGTTAAGCTGGTCAAATATTTTCCTCTGGCTTCTTAGCTAAGTTCATGCTGACAGTTTTAAGAAAAAGCTTTGCTTTCCTAAAAATGCGAAAAAAAGAGTTCTTATTTTCTTGAAGATAGTATATTTGTGTTGGTAATTACAATTTTGGTGCTAAAATGGGCATTTTGTATTTTTTTGCAGGTCAAATGCACCATTGCTGAAAACTCCTGGTATAAACACTCCAACCAAGAACTTTGCTCCTCTCATACAGTGCACCCCTCACATGTGCCCAGTTAGGATACACTGGCATGTCAAGTTGAATTACAAAGCATACTGGCGAGTGAAAGTTACAGTCACAAATTTCAATTACAGAATGAATTATACTCAGTGGAACATTGTTGCTCAACATCCAAATTTTGATAACATTACTCAACTTTTCAGCTTCAACTATAAGCCATTAACTCCATACGGGGCAATAAGTAAGCAAATATTTTAATGCAACCTGCTTGAACAGTTGGTAACTTGAAGTCATGGTTTTCCTCATCATATTGATTTTCTCATCATTAATGTTGGACTTTTTTGTTCTACAGATGATACTGCAATGCTTTGGGGAGTTAAATACTATAATGACATGCTTATGCAGGCAGGGCCTGATGGAAATGTGCAATCTGAGATACTTTTTCAGAAGGACATGCGAACATTCACTTTCAAACAAGGATGGGCTTTTCCACGGAGGATATATTTCAATGGCGATGATTGTGTGTTGCCACCTCCAGATGCTTATCCCTGGTTGCCCAACTGGAGTACTTCCCTGAAAATTGAGAAGGCCTTTATATTTGTGGTTTCTCTCTTGGTTTCAGCATCTCTGTTGGCCTTCTTGTAGGTTTTTGCCCACATTTATGGCATGCAAACTACTGTTGCAGATATTGAAGTTAACATACAACCTAGAAGTACCAGAAACTGTGAAGCATTTCATTCATCTTCTTGAAGAGGCACCAGAAAGTTGGATGCTTAAGCCTGTACCTGAATTGTGTCATAGATAATTCTTTGGTAGGGTATAATCACCTATTTTAAGTTGATTCTTTGTAAGATAACTGCTAGCTATTTTCGGTTCTAAGTTATTGAAGAGATGGTACATTTGTTACATAAGTGTCCAAGACTCCAAAGTTCAAGCAGGGGATTGTTTCTTGGCAAACATTGTGAATGACATCTCAATGATATTATCAATTAGAATTTTTTGTAAACTATTAGTGTGAGTTTAATTGCTGCGTCTATTAGTTTCAAGCCAATCAATGTGTATATAACATACATGTAATAATATTTCTTGGAAATGGGATTGTGCTCGTTATCCATCTGTTATTGAGGGTTCTATTGAATTCTGCAAAAAATTGCGATAAGATCATTTATAATGTTCACTTTCTAAGCACCAGACCCTTACAGAGAAAACGATATACTTACCATTGATTTACCAAGTATATAATTGCAGAGAAAATAATTTCGAATTCTTTGGTTACAATAATAGTGCTTGATAAACAGAATGGTAGAGCCAACTATGTAGCTTCATATATGCCTCCATCAGCACAGCTTGCCCATAGGTAGGTAGTTAATTTTATAGTTAAAACATATCTCCATAAGCACAGCTTGCCCATAGGTAGGTAGTTACTTTTATAGTTAAAACATATCTACATCAGCACAGCTTGCACATAGGTAGGTAGGTAGTTTTATAGTTAAAACATATAGTGTATACTATATAGTGATTAGAAGCCAGAACTCCCTGAAAATATGAGATCTTAGTATTGTGGGTCTTCAGAATCGGAGCTTGTAGCTGTGGCCTCGTATGGTTAGCCTTGAATACATCATGGATTACAACGACATTACATATTTGTATAAATTCATCTCACCTATACTCGTTAAGTTGCTTTAGAAAATTTTGTGTCAAAATACTTCATATTCTGGGATCTGTTTTGCAGTGGGGCGCATGAAGTAACATTAATTGGGAAATAAAACTCTCATTACAAATCATCTCTTTCAAATACTTCCTGATTCTATATATAGATCAATTTATCACAGATTCTATTATGCTGGATTGATGTGTGCAGGCAGTTTGTTATCACGGAACATTTTAATAGTTCCCATGTGTTTTTTGTTTTGCTTCTACACAGGTTTTTGTTTCACCTGCTTTTATTTTGTTTTCTATACTTGTGAAATAGTTTATACTAGCCAAAGGCTGAAAACAACCTACTGCAGCAGTTGAAGCACACCACACGCATGCGCGCGCACACACTTGAAGCTACAAAGGGCAGCGTTGAAAACACACACACACATAATGTCAATGACTTCAATTAAAAAAAACAGGCAGCTTATTCATTGTTCGGTTCCACCTTTTTAATATAAAACGCAAGATTCTTCAACAACTTACCTGTCAAGAGTCAGCTGTTCTACTAATGAAATGCTTGCAATATGATCAACATAATGTTGCACAAACAGCTGTTCATCATTTATGCCAATCTGTCATCACATCCATTTTTCAAGACCATTACCAATAAACTGCAATTGCTTAATGGCACGGCAAGGAATTCATCTAGTTTTGTATTTGGATACTTACTAAACAAGCTTTTCAGAGTTTAGAAGCCTTCCTTGGATGGAGGTGAGAGATAGAAGTAGTTTGTGGCAATGTAGTTGTATAATATTCTTGACAAAGCAGACACAATTCTGCACTCATCCAGTGAAACTCAAATATCTTTGCAGATTCTCAACCTTTAACTGAGTCAACATTGGTTATATTATTAATTGGGAAATTACCTTAGATCTGATACTCATTTTATCAGTTATCCTGTCCACATGATTCACGAATATTCTTAGTCATGTCCAGTAAAAGTGCTGTAGCAGTTTTTCGCGTCAAGAATTTAGGTCAATTTATTTATTTACTTGATCGGTTCCCCTGAAGTACTGATTTGAAACAATAAAGTCTAAGCTTTAAGATACTTCCCAATTAGGAGTTTCTGGTTACTTGGCCCATTGATTGTCTAGTAAGGCAACGTGATTATTTGTATTTTAATATTGTTTTAAATTCAACTTTCATTGGAAGCGATGTTCAGATCAAGGAAATGACGACAGTGTCAACCACGGGAGAGGAGCTAATAGATGAGTGGGGTCCAAAACATGCTATAGTTCATGATTCAGTAGGTGAACAAAGACGTAAAGTAGTGTATTAATTTTTGTCATCAATGCGTATTTCTAAAGGGGAAAAAAAACCCACCACTTGTACTGTCATATCGGTGCATCATTAAACATGATTAAGTGCATACCTATGGGTCTTAACTTTTTTTTGGGGCCAGTCTTAACACATTCCCTTAAGTTGGCTTGTTGACCTAGCAAACAGACGACATAGTGTCATTTTTTTTGATTTGGGGTTGCCAACTAGATGCAGGAAACATAAAATACGTTCCCTTAAGTTGGCTTGTTGACCTAGCAAACAGACGACATAGTGTCATTTTTTTTGATTTGGGGTTGCCAACTAGATGCAGGAAACATAAAATAAAAAATAAAGGTTTAGGAGTCCATGTGGCATTCCATGTCCATTGCCACACGGACCCTCAAAGTTAGGGTGCACACCTTCTAGCTTCTCTACCCTACATGCATTCACAGTTTGGAACTTTACATTTTATCTTTCTTTCTTCCCCTCACACCACTGCACATTCCAAAGATCATAGTTGTACATGTGTGTATGCTCATTATACTAATCGCCTAGATCTCAAGCAACTTTGAAAGGTATAAAGGAGAGCAAGAACCTCAGTCTCACCAATTGAGGTCTACTCATGATAGGCAACAACCTGAAAGATTTGGTTATCATTGCCAGTTTCCAGTTGCATATTTGCTTTGATTTCTAACATTGATAATCCTACAATTATTAAAGAAGTTATAAGTATGCATGATACAAATTCTTGGATGAAAGTCATGAATAAAGGGATGGCTACATCGATAAATAATTCTACATGGGAATTGGGTGCCATTGTTTAAGAGTACAAGTCTATTGGATGTAAATGGGTGTTCACGAAGAAACTGGCTCTAGATGATAATATTGAGAATCATAAAGTACAATTAGTCATTAAGGTGTATTTTTTAGGTTGAGAGAATTGATTGTAGTGAAATATCCTCTCATGTAGCTAAGGTGAATTCATTTGATTCATATAAGCACTTACAATTTATGACTTGGAAGTCAAGTAGGATGCAAAGACACTATTCCTTCCTTATTATTTGGAGGAGGAAATAATATTTCATAGTAAAAGCTTTCATTGAAAAAGGTAAAGATATCCTTGCTTGCAAGTTAGAGAAATCTAAATATGGTCTATAGTAGCCTAAGAAATCTCTACATGATTTGACATACTCCTAGAATATGGTATCAAAAGTTTGATACATATATTTTGTCTTTGGGATATTTGAGATCTATATCTGACCAATATGTGTTAAATAAAAGGATCTCTGCAAATGTATAAAATACTGCCATTTATTTCTATGTTCCAAATGCAGTTTTGAAGGTTATATAAATAGCCATAAAAGACACGTCTCGTGAAGAGACATATCTCTATATATAGACAAGAGCCTACAACACAATGGTAAATTGTGAGCCTCTTATCAAGGAGGTATTGGGTTCGAAACTATTTGAGGTAGTTAAATAATAATTATAATTAATCACAACACATAATAAATAATCTTGGCTTCAGCCCCATATATATGTATATACGTGTATATATACATATGTATATGTGTACATACATACATACATACATACATATATATATATATATATTGGTATTGCTGAAAAAGAAATTACATCAAATCTGTATGTGGAAGTGAATGTTAATATCTCACGGATTATTCCACTTCCATCAATTGGAGCACCAACTTCTGCCATTACCCAATGCCTTTTCTCATAAATGTCCACCAGCATGTGATCACTGTACTCAAATCCCATCTCTTCATTGTTATCTATCCCCAAATTCACCAAAAGGTTCGCTGCCTTGTTAGCTTCTCGAAAAACATGCTGAAGTTGATATTCTCCTAATGTTTTCAAGTGTTTCGAGATTTTTTGGGATCCAATCTGCTAGTCTGCATGATTGGAATTTCCCTTTCGCTACCCTGTTGATGATGATATGCGAGTCTCCCTCGATGACTAGGTTATTTATTCTATTTGATGCACACCATCTAAGACTAGTTTCCAAAGCAGAGATCTCTAGAACATTGTTAGAAGTGATGCCAATGGGACCTGCTATTGCTTTGACGAACCACCTTTCTTCGTTTCGAATGATTACACCTATCCCACTCCTTCCTGGATTACTTCTACTAGCCTCGTCAAAGTTTAATTTCATCCATCCTTGTTGAGGAGGCTGTCATGTTACCAATTTTCTGACTGCCTTCCTATCTCTCATGAGATGATCCCCTTGGTTTTGAGTGACCATAATTCCTCCATATCATGATCCCATTTAGATTTTTATCTATAATTAATCCCTTGGACTATGTTGTTTACTACTTCAATGGCGTATTTAATTTTTTCTTGTAAAACTTCTACTCCCATCTCTTTTTCTTTGAAAATCCTTCGATTTCTCTCCTTCCAAATATGCCATAATAGCATAGATGGACTCACTATCCAGAGAATTCCCCATTTAGAAAATATCCTATTCAACGACCATGATAGCATGAAATCTCTAATCGATTCATTCTTGACCGCATACCATTTCAACCTTTCTAGCAACCACTCCCAACATTGTTGTATAAAAGGACACCAAAGTAGGAGATGGTCCACCATCTCCTCTTCTTCTTTACACAAAATGCACCAACATGGCCCCTCAATTCCAATACTCTTCAAATAGTTTCTTGTGAGGATCTTGTCGTGAAGTGCAATCCAAAGGAATGCTCCTGCTTTTGGGAGCAACCATTTACCCCAACAAAAGATCACATGCCATTCAACATCTCTAGTTTTGTACCTCTACAACTCATACCCAAGATTGACCTTATATTCCCTTGATTTCAATGCACTCCATAACTACCAATCTTCAAGGTCCAAGGGAATCACAATATTGGCTAATAGGAGATCTGATAATTTCCTCTGATACTTCGAGGGACCTGTTCCCACCAATTTCCAACTTACCGAAGATGTATTCTCTTGACTACTGAAATAGTCAACTACTTTGTCCCTCATCATTGCTTCTATTTCAATCACCCAATTGATATACTCAGAAGAATTAATTAATGAAGGATCTCCATTCCAAGAATTGTGCCAAAACTTCACTCTACGATTGTTTCCTATTTTCCAAGTAATATGTTCAGTAATGAGATTTTGACTATTCCATAGAAAGCACCACATGTGAGATCCTTTGTTCAAATTGGCCACTATAAGAATTTTGTTGGGCTCAACGGGATCCAAGTATTTAGTTGTCATGTCTTTACACTATGGCTTTTTTAGATTTTTATACATCTTCCATGTCAACTTAGCTCCTAAGGCTCGATTTTGCAGGCCCATCTTTTTCATACCAATACCTCCATCTTTTTTAGATTTGCAGGCCACATCCCAACTTATGATCAGGACATTTTTCACTTCCTTCAATCCTTCCCACATGAATTTTTTCAACAAACCATCAATGGATGTTGTTGCTTTGTTAGTCATTTGATAGATTGACATGTAATATATAGGAATGGCTGATAACACAAATTTGATCATATGTATTCTACCTGCCTGAGATAACCACTGATTTTTCCACCCTAAAGCCTTTTGCTGACATCTATTTGAAATATCCTCCCATATCTTGGGGTCAAACCTTCGTGCAAATAGAGGTACCCCCAGATATACAATGGGGAATTCACTTGCTTTGAATCCCAACACATTAATAAATTTATTTTTTAGGCTCCTGCTGGAATTGAAAAAATATATCTTGGACTTCATCCTGCTCATGCATTGCCCCGAACCACTTTCATATCCAACCAACACCTCTTTGATGACCAGAGCTTTCCTAACCAAAGCCTCCCCAAAAGGTACAATATCATTAGTGAATTGTGAGTGGAAAACCAGTTTTGAATAATTATGAATATAACTCACTTTCCAATGACCCAAATTGGTTTGTTTTTAAATATTCCTTCCAAGCACTTCTGTCATCAATAGAAAAAGGAATGGAGATAGAGGACCGCCTTGCCTCAATCCGTTAGTTGCTTGAAAAAAGACACAAAGTAAAGCATTGATCAGAACCGAGAAGTGGACATAGGATAAACAGTGGATGATATATCTAATCCATTCTTGACAAAAGACGAATTTGGAGAGAACTTCACACATAAAAGACCAACTTACTCTATCATATACTTTACTAACATCTAATTTGATAATCATACTTGGTCTCTTGCTTGAATTCATAGAGTGAATAATTTCCCCTACCATTAAAATTATGTCTGAAATTTCGTGCCTAGGGATAGATCCATACTGTTTAACCAAGAAGTACTTGTCGAGCTTCACCTTCAATATATTAACCATCACCTTAGAGATGATTTTATAAAAGGAATTGCAAAGGGAGATTGGCCTAAAATCTGACATTGACGAGCACTCATGTTTCTTGGGTATAAGAATGATGACCGTATTATTGATCTCCCTCATGAATCTCCCTTTCTTCCTGAAATCCTCAATCGCTTTTAAAATGTCTTCCCCCATAAAACTCCAACATTTTTAAATACTTCCGAAGGAAAATTGTCTGGGCTTGGCGTCTTGTTCAATACATTGTCAAATACAACTTTTTAAACCTCTTGAATGGAAAAAGGACACATTAAATCCACATTGTTCACAAACGAGACCACCTTCGGAACCACATTGAGCAATTGTTGAGGGTCTAAAAATGCAGAATCAACTAATTCCCCTAGAAAAGATTTAAAATGATCTACCACTTCATTTTCTATTTCTCCTTCATCCTTTAACCAAACTCCATGATCATTTTGAATACGACTGATTCTGTTGTTGGCTCTCCTCGATTTAACTGATACATGAAAAAACTTTGTATTGAGATCGCCAATACTAATCCAACTATCTTTGGACTTATCCCTCTAAAACACCTCTTCTCTTTGAAGTATTTCTGCTAGATCATTTTTCAACCTTTTTTCCTGTAGGAACTCTTCGTTAGACATACCATCCACTATGACATGATTGTTAAGCACATCCAACTCTGCTTCAATCTTGATTTTCTTAGCGAAGATGTTTTTGAATGATTCCTTGTTCCATTTTAAAATATTTTTAAAATCATTTTCATTCTTTTCGAGAAGCAATAACTTGGTGTCCCAATAAAAATATTACTCTCCTGCCACCAAGTTTCCATGTTTGGAAAAAAATCCTAATCTCTCCACCACATGCTTGTAAATTTGAAGCTTCCTTTGCCTAGTTGAGGAGATTCTTGAATAGAAAGTTGTACTAGGAAATGGTCTGACAGAGAAAAAGGAAGAATACAAGAATCCATGTTAAAAGATGATTCAACCCAATATGAACCAACTAGGAATATATCCAATCTCTTTGAGATTTTGATGAATTTCTCCCTATGATTGGTGCATGTGGATTTACCATTTTTCAAGGCAATGTCAAATAAATGATTTTGATGCACAAACTTTTTTTAAGTCTATGATTTGGGAAGACATCCTTAAACCCCCAGATTTATCCTCTTGATCCAGTAGGGCATTAAAATCCCCTGCTGTAATCACCTTGTTGCCATCAATCAAAGCTAGCCTCCTCAAAATCTGTGTCCAGACCTTCAATTTGTCACCAGATTTTGTGGGTCCATAAACATTAAAAAGGGGAAGGCCAAGTTATTTTTCTGGCAGGTTACTCTATTAAAGATCCAATGAGAAGATCTCTCTAAATTTGACACCTTTATGTGATTAGGATTCCACAAGAT